>VXAY01007096.1:318813-531102 GCA_013399855.1 Oxyruncus cristatus | reverse complement strand
TTTTTTTTTTTTTAAAGCTATTTTTGCTCTATTAATAGTGGCAATTAAAATTAAGGAAAAATTACAGAACATAGAAAATTTATCCACTCGAATAAAACTGAAAATTGGGAATATTTCCTTTAAAGATACTAATTCTTAAAGAAGTTTGCTACATTGTTCCCCGCCTGGCTGTAAGACAAGGTTATTAACAAGTGCTGGTTCAGATGAGATGTTTTGCACCCAACTGCTTACAATCAGTTAGTTGACTATGAAACTGCCCAATTTCTGTGTGTAATCAAAGTAACTGTGTACACATTTGGCATGTAATTACGTTTCTAAATTGATTAAAATCCAGCCCTGAAACGATTGCGAGCTAAGTCTTGGCTCCAATGATTAGTTCTTAAAACTTCTTTCACAAGCTTGAGCAAATAACATATTTGCCAAAAAATGCTGCCAACTGTGAAAGTTAATTATGATAAATGTAACACAGTTCTCTCATCACCAATGTACAGAGAAAGGCTTTTGCCTCCTCTGACTTTATTGTCCATCGAGACAAAGATGGTGCTTCAGGATTTTTTCCCTTTAACAAGGACAGATATGCCATGAGTGACAGTTAAATTTGTTGGAGGTATTAAATTGCTAATGCTAATGCATTTTACAATCTTCTGAACTGATTTAATATATTAGACTGTCACTCAAAGTCTTAATAAACAATTCCACACTCTTAGTTTAAAATCTTCCTGGAGGTTTCCTCCATTGGCCTCCATTGTTAATATGATAGCAGTTTACAAACAAATGATTTTTTAATTCATAGGCTGTATCATATGAGGCTTTAATGGGTGTTTCTCTTGTTTCTCTTTTTTATTTATTATGAAACAGCTGTGCCAGAGCTTAATGGTGTGGATTTGTTCTTCAAAGCACCTGTACCTGTATCTTGACTTCTCCCTCTCTTGTAGATAATCTCTCACTTATTCATATTTGAACAGATATTTCTTCTCATTTTAGGGTATTGCAAGCCCAGTCTTGTGCAACTTAATACACTTTTGAAGAATGATTTCATTATGTTTATTCTCATATAGTGTAATTCCTCCACGGAGTGAAGGAATCTTTTGCTTCAGAGACCCATCAGAAGCTCAACAAGTATAGAAGTTTTGTGTTTGCAGATGTGAAAAACAGAGGTACTCATTACAGCTAATGGACTTTGAGAGGAAAGTCATTAAAAATAAAATATTTTCTCAAATTTTGTAGAAAATAAAATAAGAGGAATGAGGAATTCATTTTGCTGAAGTTCAATTATGAAGAAAACAACCTGGATATTTTGATTTTGAGGCTCTCAAACATAGAAGCAGCACTGGCATCAAAGGGCTTAGATTATTGTTTGAGTAAGTATCCAGATTTTGATACTGTAGTTGTCTGAGTATTCAATCAATGTATCAGATTGCTGCCAAAGAAAAACTTGTAGAGAATTCTACCTTAAACTGATACTAATAAAACCTCCTTGTGTTTTGTTTGTTTTTCCTGATCTGTGTGATGGTGGTAGATTCCTTCTGTGAATAGACATAAATTATTTGTAGTAGGATCTAAAATCACTGTAACAAATACAAATTGTTCTGACAGCTCATTCCATAACGTGCTGCTACTCACTTAAGAAACCTTCGTCTCCAACCCTCACAATTTTCGTTATAGACTTTCTTAACTTAGTTATCCTGAGAGTATTCCCTAGGGCAGATATCTCTTTTTTCACAGCCAGCTTTCAGGATTAGGATGAAGGCTGTGAGTGGATCATAGAAGAAACAAGACCAGTCAAGACTAGCGAGTTTAAGACTAATGAAGCATCAGTCAGTCAGCCACCTGAGGACGTGTGTTTTCATTTTATGGACATGATGAAACCTATTTTGCTTATGCATAAAAATAATTCAAATGTTCAAACGTGAAATGACCTGGTAATTACCAGGTCATTCATGCAGAGGAGTAAAACTATGATACTTAAACTGAGTTTCTTCCTGGCCTAGGATCCTTAAGTTTGCCAGGGCTTGCCCCACATCTGTCCCACATCCTGCCTTGCAAGGCTTCTGACACGGTCAGAAAGCAGCTCCTCTAAATTTAGTGAATTGCTGCTCAGTACCAAAGTTGAACATTCCCTTTATATTATTGTTCGCTTGTTTACAAATCCAGCGAAAGAAATAATAAAAGTATTAAACAGCAGAAAAAGTGAGGATATCAGGGTGGTTCAGTGTTTTGTTGTGATAATTCTACATCACAGTATTTGCAGCATTTCTTGTCTAATTTTCCCAATTAAAATACTGTAAAATGTTCCTGAAAGCCCTACTTTTCTTCCATCTTTTGATCATCATGGCTGTAATCCAAATGAAATATTTGGATCCCTAAATCAATGGGCATTGAATATTGAGGAATAACTCTTCAAGCTTGTATTAGAGACTCCGCATGGCTGGAGCTGCATCAGATCTTGCAAACTGAGGATCTGTTTTCCTGATTAAATATATTATTTAATATATATTATTTAAATACATTATTTAATACATTAAATTTATTAAGCACAAGACAGCATTACTGATGTTACTAGACAAGTTATTTTTGTAAGTGTTGTGATGTTGGAAGTTGGTGCGTTTTTTAGGAAGGGCACCAGTCCATGGATATATAATTGTAAATATTTCAAGGTTTTTTACAAATGCATGATATAAGCAGTAAAGATTCTGACACCTGCTGTGTGGGAAATTGTGTGATCCTGGAAGCAGGAATAGGTGGTTTGGATGAGCAGAGTAGTCACTGATATTTGCTGACCACCCAGTACACACAGGAATATATATGGTTTTTTATGTTTGGATAGCTATAATCCAGCCTATTTGCTCCAGAGTAGGATTTAAGGTCTCAGTTTCTGCTGGATAAAGCATCCTTCACTTCCTACCTTTCCAGGAGTCTTTAAGGTTTTCTTTGAAAGACCAGCCTGGTTTAGCTAGGACTGACTTTTACCTTTACCACTTAGACTCGGTTTCAGAGACCTGAGCAGCTGTGAGTGGTTTTGTCCCTGTCTGTCATCCCTGTGATCAGATCCAGCACACACAGACCAGTTCTTACCACAGACCTGCTCCACTGACAGTTCCTAAGCCCTGGTAGGAAGTGTGGGAGATCTTACATGCTGTCGAGATCGAGGTAATTATATGTTAAAAGATGAAATGCCATAAATGTACTTTAGGAAACTCATGAACTTCATGCCAGAGTGTGTTTTTGATGAAATAGGTATTTGTCTAATGAATATTATTCAAGGAGAAGTTACAGAAAAGATAGTGACAGGCACAAATGTAAGAAATGGGTAGAAGCTGGCTGAGACAGAATAGGAAAATTCAATCAAGATAATACCTCTCTATTTTTTAATACTGGTTTCCATTGTCTTGGTTCTCATTTCCTTCATTTCAGCATTACAAACCAACTGAATTTTGGTTTAAAAAGAGGATGCCAAGTATTTCTCCGGTTAGATTCGCAATTCTATGAACTCCACACGGCGTCTGCAGCAATAAAAGATAACAATTATGAACTGGGATCATTTTCATTACCCGGCTGAACTTGCAGAAATTCCAAGCTGTGGCAGCACTGGCCTGCCATTAGTGTGGGGTGTGGGAGAAGCTGCTGGAAATGAGCTCCCCAAACTGTTGGTTTGTTGGGACAGGATCTGTAAGAGCTTTTTCTGTTGTCTCATTCCTTGTGGGAACCATTCCACAGCCACTCTCCGTGTAGAGACCCCACAGAAATCCTTTAGCAAGAGCATCACTGGGCCTTGGTGCCCACTTGGACAGGTTTATTTTCATTACCATGTTTACTCTTTGTTCTGGAAGTGTCAGTCCTGTCGTGCTACATGGCTCTGAACCTGCAGTGGCACAGCAATAATTTATATTTCCTTTTGAAATTGTCATTTAGACATTATTTCCCCCCTTCTGTGTATGTTTCTAGGGAGCAGCTCTGCACATTCTAGAGCAGAATGCAAAGTCAGTACCTTTGTAGAGCATTTAGAACCTCTGATACTTGTAAACCTGTATGAAGTGGTAAAGATTGGATTCTCCTTTCAGACTTTGCAGGCAGTTAAAAATAAGAAACACACTTTTTTTTATAAAAATCCATTGCTAAATTTACTACAAATTATGGTTGGCAGCTCAGTAGGCTATTCTGGTTTTAAACGTGACAACTTTTATCTTGGGGTTTTTTCCTCTAAAGAGAGTGGATACTAAAAATTACATATAGCAGTTCTTCATATGCATTCTGCGTGAAAATTTAAAATGTAGTCTTTGAAAATCTCACTACTGAGTGTTAAAGGGAAGGGATTTATCCCATCTCTTTCTTTCACCGAAGAATAACTCATATATTATTATTATTATGTTTGATTGAATCAGTGGTTAATGAGAAATATTTGCAGACAGCGCAGAGCAAATCAATATCTTTGTTTCTTCTGCTAATCTTCACTCTACGGATAATCAGCCTTTAGAGGACTGAGAATCTGAGACTATTAGAAGATAAGGATGAAGCTCTGACAGCTCACTCATTTCCTCACACAAAAACATGTTAGGTCATTTTTTTCTGCATGTGAAATACGATAGGGATGTATCATCAGCGCGTGATAAATAGAGAGGTTTTTAAGACTTGCATCTGAAATACTTGACATTCGGCACAGTTTTTGAAAATGATAAAATCATAATTGTAAAAAAGACCCGCAGCCTTGCCAATCAGATCCTTGCTGTTATGTGCACCCTGGCACATACATCTTACTGTCCCCCTGCAGGAGGAGGAATGAGCATAAAGAAAAGAGCAATTTTCCTGCCGTAAATTGGAAAGTCTGCCAACCAGCTAAGTGATCTACCATCAATCAGTGTTAAATTCTCCTTAGCTGCAGAAAACTCAAGAACTAACTATTACTGAGAGATTTCACACAGTGACTAATGGTATATGACAAACACATTTAAAATCTGCATAGACCAGCGTCAGTTTAAAATATAACATGAATAATAAACAATCCTAAAGATACCCCGGTGTGCAAAATAAGACATAATCTGCTCAGACACATATTGTACATAGGAGATTACCATTCTGGAAGTGCACTCAATATCAATTCAGAACAAAGTCAAGTACACAGTATGACTTTATTTGCAATAGCATCTTTCATACAATACATGCTGCAATGTTGCAAGACTGTACAGCGAGATGGGTCAGTTATAGCAGAAAGGGAAGATGACAGCTGAATAAAACACTGGGCTGAATGTACAAACACCTTACTCACACAAGGAGCCCCATTAGGTAATATTGAAATCTTGAGGTGAGGAAGGTCTTCTCCTCCATTGTGTCATTACTGAAGCCACAACTAATGCTTCTGTTCCAGATGGCAAGTGTTCAGATGAATGTGAGACAGTGCTGTTGTTTGCATACTAAGCTGGCCATTTCTCAGTGAAAGGATTCCACTCGTGACTATTTAGTTTTCCATTAAAAACATATTCTTTAGTTGCATAATACGGAAAAATATTAATAAGAAAGGAATATATTAGCCATTAAAAGCTGCCTGCACTTCTAACTGAAGAATTGTGCATAAAATGAGACATCTGCCCTAGATTTGCATTTTTGAGCAATTAGACCTTTTAATTTATTTCCATTCCAGATTTATATTTTTCATTTAGAACATGAAGTCCATCATTTTGGCAATGCCCTTTTCCAACCATTCTATGGTGGTTTTCTTTTCTTTTCTTTTCTTTTCTTTTCTTTTCTTTTCTTTTCTTTTCTTTTCTTTTCTTTTCTTTTCTTTTAACATGTTGACCCACAACTCAGAGGGACTATTGCTTTTTATTTTATTGGGAATGGGGTCTGTATGTTGGACTTGGTCAAACCATGCAGGAGTCGTAACAGTTTAGGACAAAGGTGCCCCCCTCTTTGAATTGACACATACTTCAAAAGAAATAGAAATTGGTTAAGCCAAAGCACCCAGGGCAAAGTGTGCTGTCCTGAGAATACAAGAGGCTCGAACAATGAGCAAAGTGAGATGGAAAACCCTGAATAAACCTAATCACACCAAATAGCTTCAGGCTGAAGCTAGCAGCAAAAGAAAGCTCCTCCAGTCCCAGCAGGAATAAAAGAACCAAGAGGGGAGTATAACCAAATCGTTTAAATGTGGTTAGGTACAAGGTTTGTAAGTTAGGGTGTGATCTCTCAAATATTAGTCTGGCAGTATGTCTCCCCATCCATCCTTTTGCCTTTCTAAGCGTAAGTATTCACAGCTAGTTTACTTAAAAACTTTAAATGCTGAGATTATCCACTGCTGAATTGTGACTTTCTGAAATTTTCAGGGATCAGTTTATCTAATTTTGTCTTCTCTGAGCTCTGATGCCTCATATTTAAATGGTATAAAGTGCTATATATGCTAAAGACAGAACAGTACAGACACAAGTTGGGAAGTCTGTTCCAGTAAAAATCACAAATAATACAATAAACAGAGAAATACCTTGTCCTGGAGCTGTTCCTCTATGAACAAAAGCACACTGTTCCTTGACCTTAATTATACAAGAGCACACAGCCTACACATAATACTCAGAAAGCAGGGACCAGGTCAGTCAGAGCAAACCAGAACACTTAAATAATCATCCCATTAGCTGAATTATAGTAATGACTCAGTGATTTGACCCTACTGTAGAGCATCATTTCCACTTACAGAATTGCTGAAAAGAAATCAGAACCTGGGCAAAAAGGATTTGGGGCCATTCTGACTAACTCCGTGCAAGCATGTGCCTATTGGGGATGGAGGGAAGACACAAAGAGAAGGTAGCTCGAAAATGACGTTGTCAGAAAAGATTCCAGATCTCCTAAATGCCATTAAAGACCTGCCTGTGCTATTTCAGCACCTCGAGGAACTGCTCTGAAGGTTATGGAACTTCTTGTAGGGAAAGTAGGGGCAGGTACAGAAGAAACTTAGCCACAATCCATTTATGATAGCACACAAACTCAATGCTGGAAGTGTATCAGAGAGATATCAAAGAAAAAAAAAAGAAGAATATTTTTAAAACCTTAAACTAAATTGAAAGTGTGAGTACAGCAAGAAATGAGTAGGCAGAAGGATATTTGCCATCTCTCCTTTGTGCTCTCTACTCTCAGCAAAAGCCTCTGATATATTATCATCGTATTATCTTCCATTGTTTTTAATAGGGTTTTTTATGAGTAAGGAATTTACGGCTGTATGCAAATATTCTGGGAAGCTAGCAGCAAAAGAAAGTGCTATTTACACTGGAATTCATGTACTGACTAAAAAACATTAACAATAGCAATTAACAAAACTGGAGATTGTGCTGTTTCCATCTCTATTTTGCAATATACAGCAAATTATAGTCACTCAGAAATACATTAATTTGCTAATGTTCTTCTGTTAAAATGTAGAAGTTCTATTTGTTTTAAAGCATTTCTATCAAAGTAGTCCAAATCCCCAAATCCTGTCTGCTAAACAATTAGAAATCGTTGAGAACATGAGCATTCACTCCCAGCCCCAAGCAAGATATTACTTCCCCAGGAGGAGTTCCAAAAACCACTCAAGAGAGGCATTTTGGATTCTCTGTTATTCCAGATGGGATGGAAAGGAGCATTTTTTTATATCTAGGCCAGCAGCAGATTCAGGTGTTCCTCTCTCGTGCTGTCCAGATGTACAAACAGGCCCCACTGCCTGGGTACCACCTTTTTTTTGTAGGACAGAGGGAGGAAGAGAGAGAAAGGGATGATGATGGAAACAGAGAAACAGAGCTAGAGAGAGGAGCTACCCCTCTCATCCTCCTTTCTCTATAAACACAAGATAGAAGTGCGTGGAGGAAGGTCTTTTCTCTCCAGCTCAAACAAATACACTCATCAGCTGCACGTATTTTTCAGCAATAGTGAAGCTCTGCACTCTAGAATTTCTAGGGAGAAAAATCACATTGTACAAACATGGTTTTAAATCATCAATCCTGAGGAAAGTTTCTGCAATTCTAAAGAACAGTCAGGCTAATCTATAAATCTGTGAGCATCACGGCGTCTCTCTCTCCAATAGTTTATGTACCTGTCTCATCTTTACCCATAGAGCAGTATCCAGGTAGAACTTTTCCCAAGTGACCCTGCAGATTGCATTAACCTAAATGGGATCAGTCACTGGAACTGTACACACTTGCTTTCAGCAGATGCAGCCCCAGCAGCAGCACTTATCAATAAAAAGAGCTTGTTGAAGAGAGCGAGCCTCGATCTGGAAGTTCTGAAGAAGATCAGAAGGACGTATGGTATCTGAATTTCTGAACATGCCAGAGACAGACTGGCATAAGGACACATATCAAAACCAGGAAAAAGCCCCTCTGAAGAACACAGAGTTTCATGTTCATTTTTATAATACACTGCAAGTGTTTACACAGAAGCCTCTCATCCACGAAAGAGAAGTTTATTACTATCAATCACAGAAACAGCAAACAAAAATGCTGGGTTTTTATGTGCAGTGCTTCAGACTGAGGGTTTTACCACTTCTGTAGGCAGCAGTAGTTATTTCACTGGCAAATGGTGTCATTGGGAATGTGTTGCTCGTTCCGCTATTTCATAACATTCATAAAATATCAGCATCCCAGCTGAGAAACAGACAGAAAAACACAATGGGGCAGATCTTCTTTTGCAGGTGTTTAAACATTTATGTTGGGGTACCATTAGCCACTTTTTATGCGGCACAGGACAATCATCCAGGAATGAAGTTCCAAGGTTCCTGTTAATGCAAAATCCAGCTATCAGGAAGAACAGATTTTATTGAACAGGTTTTATTTGCCCAGTACTTTTTCCAGGTCAAGAAGATACTGTGGACACAATTTAACTTTGTGTTCTTTGAATGAATTTGAAAAAAATCCCCAAAAAAATCTTATATTGCTGTCTTACTAAAATAAATCGCAAAGGACAGCGGTTACCCAAACCTCTCCTTGATGAGTGAAGAAAGAGAGACACCAGAAAGCAGTGGAACTACCTAAGGCCTGAATTATGCTTTGAAGGTGTCTGGCTCCTTGTGTACAGGAAGAGTCCCTACTGAAACATCCCTGGTAGGTATAGCAGGTTGGGATTAATCTAGAACTTTGTTCTTGAAACAACTTCACGAACAAGGTCTCACAGAAATCCCAGGATGTGAGTTGATACGACAGCTGGTGTCACATTAGTCTGGGGTTTAAAGCACCACCTGCAAGTGAAAATGCTGGATTAAAGGCATTCCTTTAAAGAACAGTAGGCACAAGTAGCTGTGATGACAGCTTATAGAAGAAGGCACTAATCATGGGGCTGCAGGGTAATGTGTACTCTTGTTCTCTTTCTCTGTGGCTTACAGAGTATTTAATTATTCTATGTAAAGTGAAATAGCTTCAGCAGAATGGAGAGTAAGATGAAAATCAATCCTGTAAGTCCTTAATGGTAGGGTAGGTTCAAATGTTGTCAGGCAGAGGAAGAAACTGAAATTAGAACTGATAGAAATGGATCAGATATCTGATCAGCTCAATTAGGTGGGAGCTGTGCAGAGCTCCCCTCCTTTTCTGAAAACACCTCTGGGATCTCTTCAAAGAAGGGGACATCTCTTTTCTTTGGGAACTCAAATAGGTTCTGGCTTTCCTTTTAACTATGGGGAAATGTGTTGGAAATATCTTTTACGATCCATATAAGTTTGCAAACATGAAATACAAAAAAGTGCCACACAGTGTCCAAATAATTCACGTCTCTAACAGACTTAGTTATCTCTGAGGGCAATGCTTGGGCTGCCAAATGTTTGATATGCACCAATACATTTCCAGCTTGTGCTGCAGAGCTGTGCACGGCAGTATTTGGCTCTGCAGGGGATGATCCCTCTTTCAAAATGAAGTTACGTTTTGTGTTTGCCACAAGCAGGTAGGGACTGCTTGGTGGTGTATCTACAAAAACCAGTAATAGCATATTCAGTGCGCTCTTGATCATCAGATATTACCACACAGATACGGAAGGGAGAAGAACAGACGTCTCTGAGCTGCCAGCAGGATATCTAGCTAGGCTGGCTGTTCTCCTGGTCCCTCCTCACAGCTCTGAGAGGTGCCTGCTGGCACTGCTGGGGAGGTATCTCCTTCCCAATTCAGCGGACAGGTGGTTAGCTATCAACATGACTAAAAGTTGTGACCTGTCTGCCACTTTCAATAACTCAAGTGCTATATCCCCAATCTGTCGTGTCCTTGGCAGCCCTTTGGTTTATTAGGAAATGCATTATTCATTAGGAAAATTTGTTAGAAAAATGTGCCGTAATTTTCATCATTTTAGCTGTAATCCACTATTACCCCTTTAATGGCATTTTCCCTTGCTGCACCCTGGCTGTTTCAAGAACTCGATGGTGACTTGGCTGATACCCCAGGACGTGGCAGCACGAGGGAGGAGGGCACTTGGTCACTGGTGTGTGTGAGTTCTTCAAGATGTGCAGAGATAAAACACGTTGTACAACCAACTCCTTTCACGGTGGTGAGTAGAAAAGGGGAGGAGACAAATAACTGTACCCTACAGCCAATTTAATCCTGTCTGTTTAAACCTGAAGGAAAAATAATACCTTTGGGAGTTTAGAGACGCACTGTGAGTCACACACAGATCTTTGCTGAGGCTGCTTGCTCACTGCTCCTTGCTTAAAATGGTGCCTTCTCCCTTCTTCCATCCTCCACGGCAAAGTCTGATTTATTCCTAACAAAAAATATGGACTTCCAGGGTTTCACACAACAAAAAAAAACAAACCCTGTGTTTATACTCTATTTGCTATATAAAATTTAGTCTTAGAATTTTTAAAGACTCAATAAAGGCACTGGTTGTTGCAACAGCAGCAGTCCTTGAACCAGATTCTAACCCTCTGTGCTTTCTGGAACCAGTGAAAGCTCCTAAAGAAATATACTGAGCGCAGAACAGGTTTCCATGGATTAGCATTGGGGCAGCCATACTATCCTCATGTTAGCTTGGAAATTTCTGATGTAAATTGCACTGCAATGCTTATAATACCTGTTATTATGGCAGGATTTATCCAGGTTAATAAAACAGTAAAGTCCCTAATAAGATATCATAATATAATGCTGAAAAAAAAGGAAATTACCATTATAAAATTTCATCAAATGGACGTGATAGAAATTAGGAAGCAACTCTTACATACTGGAGGTAGGAGGATAAACAAGGATATGTATGCAAGAGCGATCCTGCTGTGTGTGGGATCAGATGAGGTGGAACGGCCTGGTGGCTAAAGTTATTTCCACCAAAGTTTCCTTCCCACCCAGCTATCCATCTTCCTTCCATGCAGCTTGGATCATGTTATTTTAACCTCAAAGTTCACCCTTTGGATTGATAAGTCTGGCTACCTGGGGCTTTTGGAAGGGTAGTAATTTGTTGTAACCATCTTCCAGACAGTTTTTGAAATAGTCTTTTATGCAGGTGAACTCTGTACACTGGACATTTTTCACTCCTGTGCTTGTCCATTTGTTTTCTCCCGTGTTCCAAGCTCTGTGTGGCTTTGCCAAGAGAGCGTCAGAGACTAATGGCAAAACTCCTTGATAATTACTGCTAAAGCTCCCATGTCTAAAGTCACCTTAGACACACTGAACTTGTGGGACATGAGTCAAATTAAAAGGTATATCTGCCGCATCTTAGTTGGGAGGCTATTTTTTTCTGCAGGCTTTGCTGTGCCTTTAGCTGAATTCTGGAGGACAGAATTTCCAGTGGCTGTGCAAACTGTCACACTGAGAAAGATCATCTGTTGCACTCCAGTCTTCAGCTCCACAAAATAGCAGCCCATTTTTCATGATTGCAGCCTTGTGTTGCCTGCACCGGAGAGATGTTCCTCTGGCACATTATTCAGGAAGATGTTACTGGACAGGTGCTGAAAGAATTTTGAGGTTAAATTCAGAGTTAAAGAGAGAGAGAGAGGCAGAAACTTTCTCACAGCAGTTGTATAAAGAACCCAAAATCTCATTTAACATTAGATGAATGTAAAAAGAAGAAAGTTAAAAGGATGTAGGATAGAAATGCAGTCCTCAAGTATTGTTCCTGCTCTGCTCAAGCACTGTAAATGCATGTCAATTGTCAATTAACCTTGCCTGTTTAAATACAGAGATGGGCAGATGACTCTCTTTTAATTTCTGGTTTTTTTTTTCCTAGTTCAATTTCAGAAGCTGATTTTCAATGTATGAACATAATGGGAACTACATCAGGACCAACCAAAGGTCTTCCTAACCCAGTATCCCATCTCCAGCAGCAGCTGACACAGAGCAAGGCACACAGCAAAGCTTGCCCAGATATTTTTCAACCTCCAATGATTTTGGCTCAGAAGTGTCCTGTGACAGGGGTCCACTGCATTTAATAAACTTGCATAATTTTTTCTTCCACATTTTTTTTGCCTGTTGCTTGTAACATCCATTCAAATGTTTAGTTTTCCTTTGGATGCTGTAGTTTCCTACCCTGTGCAGTGACTGGGACAGTTTTCTGGCAAGAAGGAAGCAAGAGCATGGCTTCAACATCACTTTTATTTGAGAGCAGAGAATCTGCGGAGAATTACTGCAGCTATTTCTTCAGGGGGGAAGAAGCTGCACCTTTTCCCCAGGTCAGCCTTGGCCACATTTTAAGAAATGAGCCTTTAACAGAGGGACAAAAGAAGACAACAGTGGAAAGGTGACTGTATTTGCTATGAAACCAAAGATCAGCTCACAGGTATAGAGCAAACAAAGAATTATTAATCTTCAATCACAAAAACACGTGAAGGAAATTGCTTCAAAAGTTACCAGATGGAAACAGCTGTAACTTACTTTTCAGCAGTCCTGCCAAGAGCTGAACTGAATGCAACACGGTACAATATCATTTGCAGAAAAACACGAAACCAGAGAATTCCTGCCATAATTGCTCCATGATTCAGCAATTCACCCAGCTAAGTGCTCCCAGTCACACATAAACTCCAATAAATCTGAGCAGAGATTCACACACATGCCATATGTTAGGATGGATGCAAAACCCCAAGGATCTCTGGAAAGCTCACAATGCCTATGCAGAATTCAAGGAGGAGAAGAGTGAATACAAATGTGCAATATCTGTTTTTAAGAGGCAGGGCATGGGGAGCAGGTTTTTTGAGTTCACGATTAACTTGCAGCGAGCAAATGCGTCGCTCTTCTTCCCCAGGATTGCCATAAAGTCAGGGGAGCAGCTGCCTCCTCCATGGGCAGAGACAAAATAGGGAACCTTGAAAACCAGACAGGTTAATCCTTCAGATTTGTGTAACCAACACCTGGGGGCCAACAGGGCACTCATGGGAGCGCTTTTTTCTCAACACACAGCTCGTGGGGTAGCTCACAGAAGCTGAGGCCAAACCCAACTCTGAGTTACGCTTTGGGAAATAAGGATTCACCACTTTGGGCTCCTTTGAATCACTCTATTTACAGTGGCATCCTTGCTGTTTGATACCTGCTTGGATTCAGACAGCAGATGAGTTTTAGCTTAAGACAAGAGCTATTAATTCCCATCTTTGTTCACACATAAAGGCTGATATAAGCCTTTGTGCATTTATGTACAAGACAAAGCAGTTAAAAAGTGTTCAGAATATGCATAAAACTACAGAGAGGGATAGCAGATGATTTTCAATTCCTTCTTAATAATTACAATTAAGCATACAACTATATTATGATATACATTGTATTATGTCCCTGTTTTTCTCTTTTCTCAATTTTTTACAAAAGCTTAAGGGGATAATTGTTCTTCGGTGCATGTATTAAATGTTACCAGCAGTTTGTTTTTGAGACTATTCATTCCCTACGGAGTCTTCAACACCAGATTTTTTTTAAAAGCAATATAAAATAATTATAAATTCCCCATGTAATTGAGTTCATTATAGCAATAGTCTCAGCTGAGCTATTGCTCTGTTAGCCACCTTGCTTTTCATATTTCAGGTTCTAAATTCTGTTTAAATTCTTTTTTCAGGGAAGGGGCAGCTTCTTTTTTCTCAGAGCACTTCATGGAACAAAGGGTGAAGAAAGCACATTCATCATTAGCAACTGGTTTCAGAGGAAAGATTTTGACTGCAAACCTCTGATGGTGATTCACACCATCAATAGTAAGTGCAACTGCTGAAAACCAGTTTTATTTTTTTAATTCTCCTTTTCTCATCCCTTTACAAGTGGCCATGAGGCTCCCTGAGGATACTGACCAACAACTTGAAGATCACTACCGGTCCAAACCTCTGTTCTTGTTTTTTGGACTCCTCACTACTTTCCCTATTTTTATCAAGACCCGAGCTCCAGTTGCATCCTTCACTTCGCTGACAGCAGAAAAAATGAGTATTCATTGCTCTCTTTGAAGAACCAGCATTTTTAAAGCTCTGTTGGAAATGCAACGACTTTCTTTTATTAATTACTAAACCCAGCTACCAAATAAATACAAGTAAAAACATTCTGACTTGAAAATTACCAACCGTGCAACCCTCTCAGCAGGAATTTTAGCAAAGACACACACAGTGAAGCCCAGGAAAGTAAGAGGTGCTATATAATGAGGACACTCTCAGTGGCCTTCAGATTGCAAGGTAAGACATTGGACTCTTGGCTATTTAGAAGCAATTAGCCTTTTTTTGTGAATACTGCGTTTGGTGTGACCTGTTCTTGCCGTGTTTCACACAGCTCCGAGGGGCACAGAGGATGGGCAGTGACCTGTCTTTAACAGTATGTGGTCTCTAATACAACCTCTGAAAATATTATGCATTACCCTTTGTCCATATTCTCTTTTGTGAGAAATGGAAATGCATATAAACAAGAGACAGGGGCTGTAACCACCACAAGAGCACCAGAGCAGGGTCAGGAAAGGGAGTCAGCCTGCTGGGGCCACATCTCTGCCTCATTTAAATAAAGCAGCTGATTCCTCCAGCTATTATGACCTGACATTATTCAGAACCTGCCAAAACAAAAAGAAGGAAATAATCCAAACTGGAAATAAAAGGCTAGATACAATTGGGAACCAATGCTGTGATTTTTACCAAAAAACACCTTTTAAGTGATGCTCTAGACATAATCTAGCTGCCACTCACCAATCTACTGCTTTTTTGAATTCCCTACACATAGAGAATCATGTGAGATGGGGGGAAAAAAAGCAACACAGAGAAATAAAACAAAATCTGGGCTTTCATTCAAAGAGCTGCAGTTTAGGCAAACCACTGGCCAAAGATGTGATTTAATTCTGACATTGTCATCCCGCCAGAAAGAAAGAGAAGCTAAAGGGCATAATATGGAGCCAGAGATTACCACTAAACTGACGTTTCCCTGAATTAAGATGGATTAAATTTTTAAGCAGAAGAACTGTTATTGTAGTAGAACTGATAGAAAATATAACTCTCAAATGAGGCAGAGATTCCAGAATGATGGGACTGCTTGAACCAAATCTCAAGAGCAGGATTGAAACCATATTTGTGGAAATTTAGACCATTTATAAAAACATGAGTTGATATTCTGGTATATAGTAAATATAAGTAATATATCACTTGCTTTATCTACTAACCACTACCTTGTCACCCTGTCCATTTTCAGTCAGAGGTGGAGTACTTGTCAGGAATCAAAATATTACCTGTATTTCTGAAAACAAAAGAAAATGAGGGAATATTTCTACCTCAAAAGACCCTAAAAGGCAAGGGACAAATGGCATTTATGGGCATCATTAAGCACAAACATTTTGCCATCCGTGCTGAACAGGCCATCGCTGACACAACACAGAATCTGTCTGTCTTTCGACCTGTTGAAGAGCAGTCACAGAGACCAGGGTACAAATAAATTCACTTTAGCTGCTTGTTCAGAGAGTTGTCTGGGTACAAGTTCTAAGATAGATGCAGTTTATAGTGTTCCAGGCACACAGAGCAGTATTATGGTATGTAGCAGGCTGAAGGACTATTAGAACAGGAGATGTGCAGCATCTTGCTTCCTTCAAAGTGGAAGATCTTCTTGACGACAGATATCCACCCCAATAACTTACTTTCAAGAGGAAAGTTCACTGAAGGCTGAATTCTCTGGGTCATATTTAAAATTGGGTGTGGAACTGATGCACCTAAATGTAAAATTTTAAGCCAGGAGTTTTTCATCCTGCTCCTACCTGACCCTGGAAATGCCTGATTTCTCCAAGTGAATCTCCCCCTAAACTTTCATTCCTTTCTTTGAATGCCCAGAAAGTTCTGCACCTAAATCCCACCTCAGCCCCATCAAACCACAAAACCAGGCTTTTTGCTTTGGCAAAGTCACACAGGGGAGTCAAAATTCAGAAGCACCTCTTGAAACACTCAAAAAAGCCAGCAGTGACTATTTTCTTCTAAAATGTGGTGACACATATGGCTTGGCCACGTCTTCATGGACGAGGGCACCACCACTCTGGAGTTCCTAGGGGCAAAACAAAATGCCAAAGAAAATGGTTCAAGCAGCTGAGATGCCAGCGACGTTCTAAAAAGAAAATAATCAAAATGGCCTCTTATAATCAGAAAAAAAAAAAATTGAGTTTTTTAGATTTTTACGGTTAATAGTTGAAAGGCTTTTATTCAACATAACTGAAACTAAAGTGTTTCTGTTAAGGGAATGTAGTATTTCAGTGACCTGGAATAAAATGCCTCAGAATGTTTCTCCTGCAAACAATATGATTTATGTCTAGAATTTATTCAAAAAGAAAACCAGATTTTCAATACTGAGTTAATACTGAGTTGTTTTGTGTTTTGGTTTTTTCTGCCATTCACATTATCTGGTCCTAAAAGAACAATAGAAATGTTACAGCTGAGAAAAGTGCCTTTAATTTATATTAGTGGGAAGAGTTTACTACAGCAAATATGATTTGAGTGTCTCAGACACTTTTAATGATCAGCTGTTTAGCTCAGAAGATTGACTGTGGCTGCTGGAGATTGCTCCTGCTCAACATTAATACTTCCTCCTCTGCTCCTTCTCTGAATTCTCCACACACCCATCCATCTTTCACTTGCAGGGGAGCCTTATACTAATTACACTTCTCAGAGCATTAAGAAGAGAGAGATGGATTTATCGAGTGAACAGGCTCCAGGAAGAAATGGTTGGGAATGTCTCAGACTTGTTGATTTTTTTCCAATTATTAAGAGTGTGGGATCAATTTGTTTCTCAGAATGTGCAGATTCGAACTCTCCAAAATATTTTAGAGGATGTTGTAATGCTGTTGCCATCCTCTTTAAAAAAAAAAAAAAAAAGTAAAAAAAAAAATTAATAAAATTAAAATGTCTTTAAAAATGTAAATTAAAAATATCAAAACATAAATTAAAAATTGTGATAATAAAAAAGCATTAAAAACAACATCATAATAAACAAACTTATTGTAACATGTCTGACTGCCTTCAGCAAAGCACAAATGCAGAAAAAATGGAATTTTCCCATCTTAATTATACAGAGTTAGAATTTGATTTATTTCTTATGCCCACTGAACAGACATCACTGTTGATTTATCTACCACTCTGCCACTGTTTCTAATACTTGCACCACAGTATCTAGGTCCCATAAGCTTCCTAAAAAATTCTGATAAGGAGACATCTTTGCAAAAATTAAGTTATTATTCTCTTGGAAAATAAGCAACTTTTGTGATGGTGCTCTTTAATACTTATTATATCACAAGTATGGGAATTATTTTATCCCTTGCGGGAAAATTATCCTCAGAAGTAGAACAATAGCTTGAAAACACTCTGACTATTTGACATTTCTCTTTTTTTTTTTCCACTTCAAAGCAGCCAAGTTTGGCACTGTTTATGCTATAAACTTTAACACCCAGGCCATGGGTCTGAGGTGACCAGAAAAGAGGATTCTGACAGATACGTAAAATAAAAAAGATACTTTAAATGAAAAGTCTTGATCCCTTCTCCAAAACCAAAGCAAACCCATCTGTAATCACATATGTAATCAAATACTTGCATGTACATAAATAGTAATATCTGGGTATCTGAACAGCAATCTATCTGCTTGGGTACTGATCAGCTCACCTGAGGTTTAATATGGAAAGGGAAATGGAAAAGAAAAAAAAAAAGCTTCTACATTTACTAATGGTACTTGTAAACATCATCCCAACACATCAGAAATATAAAGGTAATTTAGAGGTATTCAAAATCCAGCTAACCATCAGTGCATACTATTTGCTGTTTTATTGCCTAAAGTTGAATGTGTCACTTGTGTACTATTTACAGTCACCAGAAACTTGTCATATTTAGAAATACTAAAGTGTCCCGGAGCACATCTCTAATTGAATATTCTGATACTCATGAATGATTAATGGAAGACCCCCAACCACTTATTGCTGAATTGTAGATTTCTAAAAGAACAAGAGGTTATGTTATCATTATTTACAAGATCAGGTTTTGTGTGGAAATCAAAATTTGATCTGAGAAATGGTCATTCTCTGGAGGCAGGGCTGCTTAACACCAGCAATAGAATGGTCAGTGACCTGTCTGGGCAGCAAAATCATTTTAAAAAAAAACCAAAAAAACCAAAAAAACATGATGTTCCCACTACAAAAAAAAAAGGCCAAAGCTAACCTGAATGCTGTTAAAAGGTGTATTTTACACTGCCAGCATAACACAGCTTTGATATACCAAGCTGAGAAAATGCTGAAATATTCAAGGGAATCTTTGATAACAAGGCATCACCTGGAGACCTAGGAAAGGTACCAAGATTAAAATATGGTGTATCCTGTGTATATTTTGGCACCTCATTTCATCTTTGCCTCTTTGTCCCTTTGTCCCTCCCCTTTGGGAGGGACAGCTGGCGCGACCTTCAGGTTTCCTCATCACTTGCACTGGGCTCATTTCCTCAGTTCTGCTGACAAAATATGGGCTTTCTCAGTGGAGATTTCATACAGAAATGATTCACAGTTAAATGTCACAGACAAAATGTTCTCTCGCCATTTCCTAGCACAGCACAAACATGGAAACCCTGTGGCTGGCACAGATCTTCCTGGACCTCAATATCTGTGCTTTTCTTCCTTGCACTTTCATATCCTCACTTATAAGCTGCTGGGCAGGATGGTGCAGAAGGCAACAGAGAGTCAGATCTTATGTATTCTGGACTCTGTAATTCACAGTTTAATGTGGTCTGGAGAGAAAGAGTGTTTTGTATTCCTGTTCCAATACTGAGGTAGGACATTTGTACCCTTTCTGTCACCCCTTTCTGCAAAACACATCAAAGCAAGACTTTCCTGTAGAAGGAATGAATAAAAAGGACCCGTAGGATGGGGACACTGAGATGTGCACACAGAATGATTCTGAAATCACAGACTCCCAGAATGGTTTGGGTTGGAAGGGACCTTAAAGCTCATCCAGTCCCATCCCTTGCCTTGGGCAGGGACACCTTCCACTAGCCCAGGTTGCTCCAAGCCCCGTCCAACCTGGCCTTGGACACTTCCAGGGATCCAGGGGCAGCCACAGCTTCTCTGGACAACCTGTGCCAGGGCCTCCCCACCCTCAAAGGAGAGAATTTCTTCCCAATATCCCATCTAACCCTACTCTCTATCAGTGTGAAGCCATTCCCCCTCGTCCTCTCCCTCCAGGCCCTTGTCAATAGTCTCTCTCCAACTTCACTTTAGAAATCAAACAAAGTGAAAGGTTTGGTGCATTTTAAGAATTCATAGAGACACTCCAGAAATCATAGTAACAGATATTGTGGGAATCTTTCATACAGCTGAGTGTCCAAACAGTAAGAACCCTTCAAAAATGCCAGCCCTTACAATTGTTTGCCCCTGAGCCTAATTCCTTTTGGTTTACACTTCTCAGGTTCTCCTCAAGTACTTTAAAATGTTCCTGATTACTTTCCCTGAGCTTGTAATAAAAGGGAAAGAAAGGACACTTAGATACTGACTTTCTAAGAACATTTTCCCTCTGTAAATGCATTACTGAGCTTATAAAATACATATTTAAATTTATGCTCTTTCTCTTCAGAAGTTTACTCTAGCTCTGGAAAGGAATTCTTGTTTATGAACATCATTAAATGCTTGGAAAAAAAATTGAGACTTTTCCATTCAGTGAAGCCAAAGATAACACCACTGTTAAGAGCCTTAAGGAGGGTAAGCAGTCCTCAAGCCTCACAGCATTAAGAATTTAGGGAGCAATATGCATTTGACTGTAATATATTTACAAAAAACGTATAGTCAGCTACATTTGGTTTGTATAACTACCTTTGAACTCAAACTTTTCATTTTGCTGTGGAAATACCACAAAATGTGGGGGGTTTGTTTTGATTTTTGGGTTTTCTTGTTTTGGTTTGGTTTGGGGTTTTCTTGTTGGATTTTTTGGCTTTGGTTTGGCTTTTTTTTTTTCTGAATTCTGGTAATTTCCATTCTCCACAAGTCCAAGTACAAGGTGACATTGTTTGCAACTACATGGTAAGCAATGCTTTTTGCTGACAGAGTAGGTGAAATAAGTTTACTTTTTCGTTTATGGCATTTTGAAATTCTCTAGTAAATTGCTGATAAAAAAATTAGATTAAAAAAAGCTGGGGAACCATCAAGGGCTGACAGTAAATTCCTGAAAACGCTGAGGAAGAAGTCTGCTGCTTGTAAGATGAACTCAAACATCTTACATTCCCACACTTTTTTATTCCCATCCCCTTAACAAGGTACAGCAGGTGAGTCTAGAATTATAATTCCATAAGCAATCCTGTTATTTTTTAGCCTGAAAAGTATTTAATCAAATCTAATTTGAACAATATTAGATACGTGTGGTAGCAAATTCTGAAAATTAATCTCCTCTCAAGATGCATTCTGCTCAGGCAGTGGCTTAAAGGTGTCAGATTAAAAAACGCTCGGCTAAAGTATTTGAAAATCTTCTTTTAATTTAGACGTGTATTTGTTCCATTTCCCTGGTTTTGATCTAGGCTAGAATTGTTACATAAATACAATAAAATCTGCACTTCATCTTGTTGTGATCAGGAAACGTGTGTGTGTAAGAGAGACACAGAGAGAATGGTCTTGATCCCCTTAGGCTAAAGTACATACTGCGGCCCTAACATTTATTAGGCCTTTATAATGTACTTTGCTGGATTTATTATCTCCACCTCCATCTACTTCTGCTTGAAGAGAACAGTCCTAAAATTGCCCTTAAAAGAAGACAATCATGATTCTTAAAATAGAGCATCCTTTCACAGCAAATCAAAAGTGGAGAACAATAGTGAGGGGGCTGTCTTTCCAACCTTGCTGTGTGAAGTTCTCCTGCTGGAAGCTTTAAATGAAATAAAAATCAGCCTTTACAATGAGCCTTTGCAGATAATAGCATTGGACAAGGACTTTGTTGGGTTGCCTCCTTTTAACTTGTCTCTTACCAGGCTAAATGAAGAAATTGCCTGATTGAGGGAGAACTAACTTTATCCAGGTTGCAAGGCAGAGAACCACATCTGACAGCCACGGCAGAAGACGGCAGTGACACAGAGCCAGAATTATTTTCTCAGCTCTCCATGTGGTCTCTTCTGGCTGAAGTGACTGTGCCCCTTTCTGGTACCCCTGTATAACTGAGCTGACTGGCAGGGAAAAAAGTGGGAGGCACTTTGTAACTTACTTATTGTCATCACTGGGTTTTGTCCTCCAAGGTTTCTCAGGGCTTAGCTGCAGCTTCCCAAATTCGGTGATGAAGTGGTGAACAAAATGTCTGAGACTCTCTGAAGGAAGAAAAAAATAGCTGCTCAGATGCAAGTCTAGTGTTTACATCTCTAGGAATGTCAACCTAACAATAGTTCTCCTCTGGAAAATGAAGGAAAAAATATTATTCAAATTAATTTTGTTTTTATGAATGAAATTCATAAGAAATAATGGATTTTCTAGAGGCTCATTCTACGTCCACTATCACTCTCTCTAATGCTGAAAGAAATAAACTAACTAAGTGTCCACTCTTGGAAATGCTGGACTTCAAATGGTTTGCCCTGAAGCTTCTCAGAATTTACATGGGTGTTCTGAAAAACATCTCAGAAAAATTCTCTTTGTGGCATGGTATGAGTCAGAAAGACCTGCGTTGAAATCAGAGGGCAAATATGCTACTAATGTTGTACTATTTCTACATTGTTCTCTTCATGTGGATGAATGTGATAGCAAATTTGACTAAAAGATTAGTTTTATTTCCTTCTTGCATTTTCCTCATGCACAGCCACCCAAAAAAAGTGTTATCCAGTTTTCTGCAGGAAAGTTGTACCCAATCCAAAATCCAGCAGCACGTAAAGATTCGTGGATCCTTGTTTAAGCCAGGAAATCTCCATTTCCATATCCCAGTGCATAGGGTAGGTCATGCTGTCCTACCTGACCTCGATTTTGTGTTTGTACTGCCCAGTGAGTGACCACAGTTTGTGGTCCTGGTGTTGGACCTGTGAGCAGTCTCACTGTCCATGTACCCAGCAAGTCAGCACATTGGGAGTTCAGGAACACAAAGAACCTCCTATGACACCTCTCACATTAACACATCGCACTTCTCATCACCACCAAGTGCATCTTCACATTAGTGTGAAAGCCTCCACAGGCCCTGCCTCTTCTGACAGAGGAGCTTTCTTGGGAATTCCAGCTCAGATTTATTCATGGCCAGTGTAACACACAGCAATGTCCACGCATTAGGCAGCTCTTTTCATGCTGCTTATCCCTCCCATGGATGCTGCTCATTCATGAACTTACACATGATGTTAAAGAACATCATCTTTGGATTAACAAAAGCAAACAAACTAAGGTCTTTAAGTATCCGGGGAGTGCAGTGGCCATGACTGACACAGAATCTTCACTTGCCACAGCCCATCAGAAAAAACAAAAGGCTCGACTGTTATTAAAGTTGGCTTGGAACTGGCAATTTTGTTGATTTAGCAAAAGATTCAAGAGGTGAACTGACCTTTGAAGTCAAGCCTGCTCCTCTCTCTCTGAGCAGAGCAGCTAAAGGGTCAACAAAGAATGAGAGGAAGGGCACAAAGAGGTGAGGAAATGAGCAGAGGTGTCACATGCACTATGGTGGCCACATAAAACAAGTGTTTTTCCTCCAAGGCATGGTCTAGTTCCAGCAGTAAAGTAGAGGAGGGGCTGCAAACCAGCATCCTAACACTTGCATGATATTGTTCAGGAAAACTGGTGCATTTTTAGGCAGAAACACATTTGGAAGGTGTAACTGCCATTGAGCCTTGGCTTGCATATTGAAAACATATGAGGGTCCTCTGGAGAGTTCTGAGAGCTCTGCACAACAAGACTAAATGACATCTGGAGTCCCCACAAGCTGGTTTCTAGTGATTCAAATGCTGGCAAACTGTTCCCCTTAGAATTAGCAGCAGAAGCTCTAGAATTTACAGTCACTTTCCTTTCAGGCTACAGACAAATTGAAAATCTGAAAACTCTTTTCCTCTCTCAAGGATTTCTCCTCAGAAATTCAAATGTCTTAGGAGAAGGTGAGACTAAAAGCAGGATGGGATCTACACCTATGTGTGACATTCCTGGTGGCAAACTCAGAGAAAGGAAAGGAAAAGGTAACAATGGAGAGTGGGATTCAGAGGTTTAGGGGATCAGTATAGGGACAGATATCCTGGCTGTGCACAGGAGCCAATATAAATTTAATCATCAATTCCAAAGGCCATGGCTTTTATCCAGTGTCTGTATCCCACCTAATTTCCAGATAAACACTCAGAAACAAACGCTTCATAAACCTAAAAACCTGTCTCAGAACAGGAAATTCATTTGGAAGAAGCGTGTCTCGGTGCAGAGTGGCAGATGTGGCAGAAGACTGTTTTGTTAGCACAGGAAATTTCTAGAGCTTTACTGCTTCCCTTCTCTACAGCACGTATCTTTTGGTTCAATTTAATGACCAAATTTGCATCCAAACAAGTTTGCATATTCTTGAATTTTCCATTTTGTCTTCAGTGTTACCATATTCCACTGAGGTCTCATCTTGCACTGTGACACATTTATTACCAGATGATAATTGAAAAATAGAAGAAATGGCTTGGAGAGTAAATGGAAGAGAGGTAGATAATTTTAGGATTCAATTTTCTCTGCATTTTTTACTGGTAGGCATAGCATAATACTGCAATAGAATCCAATCAGGAGTTCTGTTCTGCACTTGTCACATTTCAGTGAGCTAACATTGGCATGTCAAAACAGCTACAAATCTGGAAGACTTGTTTTTTGCTGGAATTAACAATAGGACAACCAAAACTATGAAGAACAAATACAAAGAGAATGCAAAAAAATAATTGTTATACAAGTAAAGGATTTCAATTATGCTTATTGCCACCGTAATTTGCTTTTCTTCCTGTGTAGGAAAACTCTTAATATCATATTATAGACAATTAATTCAACTGCTGTAATGAAATTAAATAGATTTCTATAATTTGTATGTTGGCAGAAAGCAGCAGCATTAATATTGCCTGTCATTTGGCAAAGAGATAATAAAGACCAAATCTAGTTAAGGAAACTCAATAAAATCTTTATATGGTAAAAATGAACTATGTGAGCAAGATGCTGTTTGGAGGGACCAGGGTGAACTCAGAGGAGCAGGGTACAGACAAGCAGAACCCCACAGTGTGGGGTTGTCCTACAATTCAGCAAAGACAACAGGTGAGAAAATCCATTTGCTCGTTTCTGTGACAGTGAAATTCACAGCAAGCTCCATTTCACTACCTCTTTGTTCGGATTTTGAAAGAAGTTCGCCTGAACTCTGCATGCTACAGCAGAAGGGTGTGTGCTCAGAGAGAGATGTGCAGCCCTGGAGGACGGGAGACTCTCCTCTCAGCAGGGATTTGCCCGGACCAGCCTGGGCTGCTCTGGGAACGTCACACGGTGTGCAAGGGCTCTTTAACCCTCTGCACCACAAAACAGAACTGTGTGACGGGACACTAAGCCTGTCCTCCCTCTGCTCTGCTCTGCTCTCAGCATGTCCTTGCTCTGTTCTAGTCCTCTGTGTGCTCCCTCCACCAGCCAAACCGGAACAAAATAGAGCCACTGGAAAATTCCCTCCACTTGTTGGAGCGAGTCCAGAGGAGGCACCAAGAGGATCAGAGGGCTGAAGCAGCTCTGCTGGGAGGAAAGGCTCAGAGAACTGGGATTGTTCAACCTGGAGAAGTTTTGGGGTGACCAAGTTGTGCCTTTCCCTCCCTGAGGGGAACCTGCAAGAAACATGGAGTGAGACTGTTGACAAGGGCCTGGAATGACAGGACAGGGGGGAATGGCTTCCCACTGCCGGAGGGCAGGGATAGATGGGATATTGGGAAGAAATTCTTCCCTGAGAGGGTGGTGAGGCCCTGGCACAGGTTGCCCAGAGAAGCTGTGGCTGCCACTGGATCACTGGAAGTGTCCAAAGTCAGGTTGGACGGGGCTTGGAGCAACCTGGGCTAGTGGGAGGGGGAACTGGATGGGCTTTAAGGTCTCTTCCTGACCAGACCATTCTCTGATTACTGATTTTATGTATTTCACTGTGCATATCCACTTCACATATGGACTCAAGGTCCAGGCACTTTGATCATGGGACTGTGTGGCTTAGAAATGCAAAAATATTATGATTTCAAGGAAGAAAAGGTCATCATTTAGAAATCCAGCTTGGGCTGCTTGCCGACCATGTCTCATCCCAGATTTCCCAAGGCTCATCTATTCTTCATTTGCCTTGCCTATAATTCTACCTATGATCTCTCTTGTAAACATTTAGGAGCAGACATTTCAGAGGCTTCATATTTTCTTTAACAAGTGGTTTATATCATCTTTGTGAAGAGTGCTACATAACGATGCAACATCATACATTAATATTTAAAACTGAATGAAATAACACCTCAACAAGGATAATTTTTTCTCAGTTTGCTAGCTGTCTTAAATTTATTTGTGAAATGAATTAGAACAAGGAAACCATAGAGATAAAGTTTCCTTGCATTTTTATGAATAGACAGCAAATTCATTTTTAGAAGAAATATTTGCATAAATGTCATCTTTTTTCCTTCTGAAAGGGCACCTGTTTCCACAAATTATAATCTGAAGCTCATTAGATGATTAGATGTTCTGGAAATATGATTTATAGGCCAGATCTCCCAATCAAGAGAGAAAAACAACACTGTATGAAATATATTCTTGAACAAAATTCAGCCGAATTGTAAAACACAGAAATTGAATATTCTATAATTGCTGTTACAAGCAAACACCACTTTCAAAGGCAGCATTGCAGAAGCAGTGAACAGAAATAAAATTCAACAAATGGCAGAAAATGCAAATTGAGAACTGCAGGAGGTTTGGAGTTCAGATCCTGCACCAGGCTATGACAAGTTGTACATCAGAGAGCCTCTGGTACCACGTTGCTGGAGCTGCCTTATTTTGGATTTGCTTTGCAGCCATAGGGATTGTGTTCAGTAAGGAATAACACTATAAGGAATAATTCAAGTGTTGTAGGAACCCAGGCCTTGCCTTGCAGCACTAGCTGTTCCTGTGCTTGCCCTCTGCTGAGCTGGCACAAACACGGCGCTTTTTTCCTGTGGTCACACCTGTGTTTGCTTTCCCTCCATGTCCAAAAGGAGGGGCACACTCGTGCTCTGCCTCCTGTCACCTCCTAATTCCATCACATCTCGTTTTCTTGTTCTGCTGTCACAGCTCCCCCTGTGCCAGGACCTTTCCCATGAAGGGTCTGACACTGTTTGCAGAGGTGCTGAGAGCACTTACAGTGATGGACACATTTTCGGAATGCAGACCTTCCAGAAAGTTCTTGCCACCTTATCACCCTTAACCCATTCCTCTCAACCATTTGGATTTTTTTCCCCTCTGATTATTTTTAACACCAGTTTCTCTTTTCATCTCCCTGAGGTTCCAGCAGGATCACTAAGCCACAATTTACAGTTTCTGCAAACCCGAGGTACTTTCCTCCACTCTCACTCAGCTGCTTTGGGATTTGCAACTTATTGCCTCCTTTTTTATTTCCTTACAAAAAGCAATGTGTCCCTCAGATGATGACCTACATAAACCAGATTTTTATAGTCCTGGGGTCAGCATACAGCTTTTTAGAAGACATTCAAATTTGTCTTGGAAACTGAAATATCTGTATGCTTGATGTTTTTAAAAAAGGAAAAAAAAAATCAGTCCTTATTTTGAAAAGAAAATCAACTCAAAACAACAAGTACAGCCTAAGAAGTTTAGACAGTTTTGTGCCAAAAATAAAAAAAAAAAAAAATTAAAAATCTCATCTAACTTCTTTACTTTTGAAGAACTGAGCAAAGATCCTGTATGGAAGTTGGTAAGATCTGCATGGATCGGAGAGTATCATAGTCTGTAATATGTTTTTATACTGTTTCTTACTCTTATCTATACAATGGTACATACCAGAAGTCTCAGCTCCAGTCCTTGCCATGGCACAAACCAATGGGACAGCCCCTGTCCCTTTGAAGCCACGATCTCACTGAATAAACCAGACAAATCTCAGAAAGGGGTACACAGCATTAGGGTGATGAAATGGCTCAGGCAATGTCATCCAACACCACAGTGACAGAATCAAGGAGAAAACTGAGCTTACCTGAGTCCCACCCGGGTCAGTGCCCTGTTTGGTGGTAAACCCCATCCTCACACTTTGCCCAACCCCTCTGGATTCACCACGGCTTCACACATAGCTGTGATACCCCGGAGACTGCAACTTCCATGTTCACTCCTCCATGAGGTAACTGAAAATAAAGTAGGTCCCTTACCTTAACGTCAGGTTTAATGAGAGTTACACTTTAATAGGTCTGATATTAAGTGCCAAATGACAGCAATAAGATGTGACAAATGTATTTTGAGTCTGAGGGACAAGACTGTTCTATATGTCACCTGCATTACTGTTATGCATAAGGATGTAAATACTTGCTGACACGAGGTAACACATGGGTGATACTTAGTAAAATCATGTCAAGGTAAATTTGATTAAGTGAGAGTGACACAACCTGATTTATGGATTCCATTGACACGCTGTTTCTTTCCTGGCAGTGGCAATAATATTATTTATTTCTGTCAAACATAACTTTCCACATTTACCACATTCTGACTCTTGTATTAAATGGGTTCCATTATAATATTATTTATATGGCATCAGTACCAAGAAGGCCAAGTTACATCTTTGTGAGATGAATAGTAAAATACTCCTGCCAAGAATTTTTTGTTGCTGAAATAGTCAAGTCAGGCAAAGGGAAGTTAAAACAAATGGATTTTCATGTTCTACAGTCAAAGACACACTGACATCTTCATGCATGATTTCTTCATCTGCTCAAGTAACTCTGGAGGACTTTTTCATCATGACTGACATGCAAGGTTCAATCTGTAGCTGGTCTTGCTCCCTTTATTTTCCCACTCTTTGTATCAGCACTGATTTCTCTCTCCTGCAGCCTCCTGATGTTTCCTCCACACAGAGTGGCACAGACTGGCACTGATGATGCCCAGCCTGGCAAAAACACAGCTGGGCATGTTTTCCTATTACCAAATAAACTTGCTTCCAGATTCTGTTCCACTATACAATTTTTAATGAAGACCAAGCCATGTTGTAATGTATTTTATGTTTAAAATTACAAGCATGGGGAATAAATAATCACTACTGAACAGGATCTTGACCACAGTGATTGAAGATTTCCACACGAAGGGGACTCTGGAGGTCTCTAATCCGTCAACTCAAAGCAGGGCCAATGAGGTCACGTTGCTCAGGTCATTGTACAGCCAAGTTCTGAATATCTCCAAGGATAAATATTCCTCTCTGAACCCCTGTTCGTACAGTTTGAACCCATGACAGAGATCATAGTTTTGACCCATATTTGACTACCCTCACGATGACAAAATTTTACCTTGTGTAGTTGGAGTGCTCTGTACTACAGCTTGTGACCACTGTTTGTGAATCAGTGGAAGGAGAAAACTGGAATGTCAGTTTTATTCCATAGGGAGCCTATATCACATAACACCACCTGGAAAGCAGACACAGGGCTAAAGAACATTGTATCAGTCAAAAAGATGAAACAGATTTCAAAGTACTAGCAAAAAAAAGGGACCTAGAGTTAAAGAAGAGGGAAGTAAAGGGGATCGAGTGCCTCACTTTGCTGTGACAACACTGAGATAGCTAAAAATAAGAAGCTCCATCATTTGCCAAAAAATTCTTACAGCCAGATTTGTTTCATGCAGCAATAATATTAATAAAAATCTGGTTTAACCCTTTCTATAAGGCATGGGGCAAACTAGTCATTTGTGTAGACAGAATCATAGAATCAAACAGTGATTGAATCATTTGGGTTGGAAAAGACCCCTGAGATCATTGAGTCTGAATTTTAACCCCACACTTCCAAGTCCACCACTCAAACCACATCTGTACCCCTTTTAAAGATCTCCAGGGATGGGGACTCCACCACTGCCCTGGGCAGCCTGTGTCAATGCCTGACCACCCTTTTACTGAAGGAATTTTCCCAAGTATCCAACCTGCCCTCCTCTGGCCCAGCTGGAGGCCGTTCCCTCTCCTCCTGTCCCTTGTTCCCTGGGAGCAGAGGCCGACCCGCCCCGGCTCCCCCCTCCTGTCAGGGAGTTGCAGAGCCAGAAGGTCCCCCCTGAGCCTCCTTTGCTCCAGGATGAGCCCCCCCAGCTCCCTCAGCTGCTCCTGCTGCTCCAGCCCCTTCCCAGCTCCGTTCCCTTCCCTGGACACGCTCCAGCCCCTCAGTGTCTTTCTTGTCTTAAGGGGCCCAAAACTGGACACAGAACTCAAGGGGCCTCAGCAGTGCCAGCACAGGGACAGTCACTGCCCTGGTCCTGCTGCCACATTATTGCTGATACAGACCAAGTGCCCTTGGCCTTTTTGCCCTCCTGGGCACACCTGGGCTCCTGTCCAGTCACTGTCAACCAACACCCCCAGCTCCTTTTCCAGCTTTCCAGCCCCTCTGCCCCAGCCCGGAGCTGCAGGGGGTTGTGGTGACCCAAGGGCAGGATCCGGCACTTAGACATCTTGAACCTCACCCCACTGGCCTCAGCCCTTTGATCCAGCCTGTCCAAATCCCTTTGTAGAGCCTGGAGAGGTGGGGCACAGGTAATCAGGTACAAGAGTACTTAATTAGCCAAGTGCATTAAGGAGGAGAGGGAATTGAGAGGTGACTAAATGCTGCTACAGCTCTGTCGAGCACCTTCTTCCTGGGGTTAAATAACGTAAGTGGGTTAGTTCAGTTCAGGCTGTTAATGTAACAGCTGACATTCTTGAGCTGGTGCACACCCTCGAAAGAGGAGTTCCCTCTTTTGGATGGAAGTTGACAGCAGAAAACAGAGCAGAACTTTCTGATGTTCTCTCCATCCAGACCACGTTCAAAAAAAGTGAGTTGCTGAAGAGGCGTGACTACAGTTTACCACTCTAGCAACTCTGCCTGCTTTCAGAGTGTGTGGTAGGACTTAGGAGTAATCATCAGCAAGAACCTCCAGAACAAAATCCCCAAAATTACATGCCTTATATGTTCCCATGACACCCTGTGAGTGACACACACAGAGCAAAGAGGAGCAGTAAATCTGTCCCATCACATTCATTGGAGACCTTTGCCCTTTTAAAAATAATGGATTTGGCAGGAAAGCCTGGCCACTGCTGCTGCACTTGCTATCAATATATTCTTAATAGAAATGACTAGATCAGCAGCTGAGCCCACCCCTACCACCACTGAGAACTGTGCAACACACCACCAATGAAAACCTGCTGTAAAAAATTTGGCAATACATATTGTAAATAGGACGTTTAGTGGCAGCTGTCAGATTACCTCTGTTGTAAAGTTGCTCCTTTAAATTTACAGCACTGCAATCACGAAAACTGTAATTAAAAGCCACGGAAATTACTGTTTGCATTTCTAATGCAACAGCAATTTCAAAACAATGTATCAATATGGAGCAACAAAGGAATTGTCTGTTTTCAAAACTGGGGAGAAGCGATTTTGTTCTATGATATATGTGTGTTTCCCAGCATGATTTTTCTTTTAATGACGCCTCATAGCAAAATAGTCCACTCTACTTACTGATCATGTTAAGCTGTTGCCATGGAAATATGAAGACCCTACTAGACTCAGATGTTAACTCTTAAAGCACAGCTTTACACTTCTTTAATAGCAATTTTTGTTTAAAAAGAGAGCTCTTGGCAATGCAGAATTCGTTTATTTTCCAGCTGTCTTGCACAGTAGCTTTGTAAGGAAGACAATGATTAGAGCTTGTTCCAGGGGTGTTGCAAAGAGCAGAGCAGCCAGCCATACAAAAATATCCCCCCACATCATTTCCCTATGAATAGAGAATTATGAGAAAAGTGACAAACAGCTCCACAGACAATGTAAGGAGTACTTAATTAGCCAAGTTCATTAAGGAGGAGAGGAAATTGAGAGATGACTGACTACTGCTACGGCTTCATCTAGCCCCTTATTCCTAGGGGTAAAAAAATTATTACATTTTCTCCTTTCCCCTCCAGTCCTATATTTTCTTTTAGAAACAAAGATCAAAGACATAAGGAAACAACCATGTTAAAACCACTGTTTGTATTGTCTCTCTTGCTCTTTTTCTTTTTTTTTTTTAATAGCTTTTTGGTCATCTGGGCGTAGCAGTGAATTTGAGAACTGGGTGCAGATCAGTGGTAAATGGCTGCCTTCAGTTTAGGGAAATAGAGACGACCTGGCTGTGATTGCAGCCACATCTTCTCCTGCCATACTGCTGGCTACAGAGGTTGTGCAGCTCTGGCCCAGCTGACTGACACAGCCAAGACAAATATTTGGTGGTGAGTCGGCATGGCAAGGGATTTTGGATGGCAGCTAAAGAAATTCCACCATTCAGACAACTTTTCTATTTAAAATGACCAAAAATGACATAGTGCTTTTATTTTGTCTGTAGCCTTCTTATATGCAGACGAGTATTTCTGAAGAAATAATTCTCATGCACGTAAATGCAACTAAAATTAGTTGTGGGGAAGTTAATTCCAGATGTCCAGTTGCAGTCAGCTGGAGAACCATCTGACTCTCAAACACAGCCTTGTGAAGGTACAGCAAATGCATTCCGTTCTTGGTAAGACATCCTGATCTATATAGGTAATATCATTATTATGAACAATGCTTTAACAGGTATTTTTCTAAGCATTGCCAACATAAGAAAAATAGCCTTGCATTCCTGGCACCTTTAATCATTTCTAACACTTTTGTTTGCCTGTGGTTCTTTCTTGCCTCACAAAAATCAAAGACAATGCTCATATTGTTTCATTTAAACTTGCACTAACCAAAAACCCAGATAATTCTGAAAAAAAAATGCATCATCTTTGTGATTTATAAGAGTGAATTACATGCTTACTGTATGTAACAGGTATAAATCAACATGGTAGGCCTCCTGATGCTCAGATAACTTGTTTTACAATCTTTATCTTCCGAAAGCTGAAGAAGTTGATTTAGATGGCTCTAAAAGCTTAAATGAAATACAGCCTATGGTGTGTAGTTTCTAATAACATACATCAAATCTTTATACATGGTAAGAAGACTAAATCTTGAGTCTACACCTTTTTCCTGTGGTAAATGCATTGCATTTCTCTTCATCAGTGACAGACTGCAGGCCAGACCTCTTGCTTCCTGCAAAGAACCTCGAGTACTTGTGATTTGGTGTTGGATATCTCTAAAAAACAGCAATACAGAGTAGGGTTGGCAGCTGCACTGTGCCTTCACTATGATTGATGCCATCAACAGCCCAAGCACAGCACTGGGGGCCAGGAACCCTCCTGTGCACTGTAAACCTGGATTTGTCCCTAATTCTCTCTGAAGACAGGGGCAAGTGATGTGAGTGTCTTTACAGCCCCTTGAGTCAGAGAAGGGTCGATTACCTTGCACAAGTGCATAGATGTTTTGATGACTAAATAATTGCCTCAATAAATGTCAAGTATCCTTAGAACACATCCCTACCTAGTGTATATTAGCTGAAGATGACAAGCTTTAAAGTCACTCCCTGAAGAGACATCTAAATATGTCAGTGACTGTTGGCCCCATGCGAGCCCAGTGGAAAATCTGGTGACTTCTTTTTTTTTAATTATCTTAATCAGATATTTATATTACTCGGTTTAATTCTTTACTGGGTTTCAGATGTATCTTCCTTCCTCTCTCCAAGACAGAAGAGTGATCTTGCTTCCATTAAAGGTGAGTGACAGAAACCCAGAAAGGCTGAATTACCTGTGTAGTTGTTATGAAGTCTCGCAAATCAGGGGCAGGAACTCAGATATTTAAAAATTAGTCCAATTTATCAATTGATTGTTAAATGTCATTCCTTTCCTGTGCTGTCATCTCCTGAAACCATCACAGAAGTACTTGATAAATATAAGAAGGCTACCACAAGAAGGATGAGACTGCATTTTAACATCCCTCTTTACATCCAACTGATAGCCACTGGAGCCAAGGATCAGAGCAATGATAGGAGATGAAAGATGCAATTAAGTTTCTCAGCTGCTTTGCAACATCATCAAAACTCATAACTTTGGCTCCTTAAACATGTCTGTGAAAAAACCTGATTTCTCCACTGTGAAATTTCATTATCTCTTAAAAATGAATCCCAATCACCCCACAGGTCACTAAATAATAACTTCAATTTATCTAAAAATCCCATCCCACTGAGGCTGTATTTTAGCCTTCACCCCAGGGATGCCCAGCCCAGCTCTGCAGTGTTTGGCTACACGTCTGCAGCTCGTGCTTGACCCAGGAGGGCTCTCTCCCTTCCCTCTCACTGGGACAGATGCCAGAAGTCAGGATGTAGCTGGGCAAAGACACACACTCCATCAGCTGCAGCCTCTGGAAACTCTGGAGCCCACGTGGCTGAGTCAACAGGTCACCCCAGTGATCGACTCCATGGGACATGTGTGGCTCCAACAANTCAGCTGCAGCCTCTGGAAACTCTGGAGCCCACCTGGCTGAGTCAACAGGTCACCCCAGTGATCGACTCCATGGGACACATGTGGCTCCAACAACAGGGGGTTATCCATGGCTCCTGCCTGGGCTGCAGGAGGGACAGGAGAAGTGGTGAGGGACAACAATCAAGCAGTGATAAGAAGAAGGGGTGATGATATTCAGGCCACCCCTCAGTGAAATCTGTGTCATTTTTACTCATAAAGTTCCTAGTAAAAGCAGAAACTTAATTGCATAACAAAAGGCCAAAATTATGACCTCAACTGAAAAATTGGTAATGTTATTCATTAAAACATGTGGTGTCCTTAAAATGTCATTAAAACAACAGGATCCCAAGTAATAACCGTAATATTTGATTCTGTCTGGGAGAAATAATACAAAAATAAGGAATTATCAAAATCCTGTAGTATCTTACAAAAAGAGTTATTTATCACAGATACTAACATTTTAGTAGAAGTCATTGAAAATTCAGTGTGTATGAACAAGAAGATAACATAAATCCTTTTAAATATATTTAATTAACAAAAAAATAACCTACCCCAAAATCTCATTTTGAAAATAAACCCTGCAGGAACTCCAGCATACAAATCAATTACTACATATATTCCTTAAGAGTTAGTCTAGATGTCAAGTGAAAATCAATGTGATTATTTGACTTTACTGTAGGACAACACCAGCTTTATGGAAGTGTTTGTCTTCTGTTCAACTGAAATTTTGATATTATTTGTACTTTCAGACTTAAAAGAGAAAAACCAAATATATAGGATCCCATTATCAAAAATTAAACCAAAACTCAATGTAAATAAATGTAATTAAAGATACACAGTGACACGTAATCCCAGAATAATGCAGGTAGGAAAGGAAGGGACCTCAGGTAGTGCAAATGAAAACTCACTGCATTATTTTCTCCCTGCATGACTGAAAAATGAACAATAACTCGGTGAAAAAGTGTGAGAATTTCCCAGAATGCATAGATAGCACATTTCCAAATTTTACCTCCTCATGTCCAGTTCTCACTCAACTAGTGTTTGTTTTGATTTAAAGGTCCTTTGGGTCAACTTTTTCAGAAGCAGAAAATACAGATATCATGATATAAGGACAAGACTTTGCATAATCTTGGAGTACAGAGGTAAAACATTTTCATTTGCATTTTCAGCACAAATGAAGGTCTCTCAAGTTGAAGGTCTGGAGAGATATTTAGGACATTTTATTTTAGGGAGAAGGTGTAGAATATATTTCCAAGGAATATTAAAATTGAGGATTTTGTGGTAAGGATATAATTAAGTACACTAGCAGCAAGATGATGTGGAATGAAAAGCAGAAGGGTGCATATATCTGCAGGATTTTCCAACAAAGGAAAATATATTCCAAATGTAATGCAAGTGACTGATGCAGACATGCCTTTATCCTCACCTGCACTTATCAGCTGCCAACATTTCAAATTGCATTGCTCTCACTGGAGTGAAACTTTCCCTGTTCTTACACTGACTGGAGCTTATCTGCAGCACCAGGACACAATGGATCTGTTTGAAAGATGCAGATCCTCCTTTAGCACTCCTTAGTTCTGTTGGATTTAAGTCAAACCCTTAGGGTGAGCCCCTGTTTTTAACAGGCTCATCAAGGATGAAACACACCCCTTTAGCATCAGCAGCCTGATATGTGAACGGTGCAAAAGGCTGAATTTCCAAGTGGCTTTTGGGGAGAATTGACCATGGCAGGTAACTTCTGAACGGAGGGGGAATGTGCTCTGCACATGTCGGGACTCAGTGAAATCTTCAGGCTCCCAACACCTCAGGCAAAAGCCAAGGGGAAATTAGCTCCTGAGCAGCTTCCCCTTCAGCAGGAGATCCACTCCAAAGCCCTCTCCCATTAAACGTCCTTCCAGTTCAGAAGAGCAAGGAGCTGGTTAAGAAGCAGCTCTCTGTTGCCGGAACTGTACTTTACTGGGATTCTCCTTTTAGATTTTCATGCCGTGATTATTGAGAGGCCGCGTGAGATGGCAGTGCCTCTGCTTAAAATCCAGCCACTTTTTGTGATGTCCTGGCTGCAGCCTGCAGGCAGGGTCATAAGTGGCAGAAGTGCTCATCCTATCCCAAAGAGCTGAGTTCCCTGGGAAAGGCATCAGGTATTGCCTGTCTTTCGTACTTGGAAGCAGAGGAAGCAGTTTGAATACGTAGCTTGGGCTCAGGACTTCACAGCCAGTTTACACAGAGCTTCCAAAGTACAGCAGGGCTTCGTTTGTTCATCATTCCCTCATATCCTCGGCATCTGGGAAACGCAAATCCAGGCAATGTATCTCTGGCACTGACCTCAGTTTAAGTGTACCTGGGGTAAATTTCCCAGAGCTGATAGCATCTGACAGCAAGCAACACCTGTGTTGTACAGTTGCCTCGCAGAGAGGTAATGGCTGTGCTTCGACACACTGGATAAAAGAATTTCCACAATTACAAGTCAGAATTATTTAAAGATATAAAATACAGTGGACTTCACCATTTTAATTCAGGCATATAGGCTTTTCTCTGCTTGCTCTCTGCTGCACTCCAGCTAGAACTGGAACTGAAGGCAGCACTTCAGCACAGGAACAGAGCAAACCTGTCTCAAACAACACGAGTAATGGCCTATTTCACAACACGAGTAATGGCCTATTTCATATGGCAAACGCATAATGGGTACAATGGTCCACCTTCTTCCCTCCTTTTAACTTGGGCAAGAACTGTACCTGCAGAATGAACTGACACTTCCCATGTATTTGCCTTTCTGCCCTGTTAATTTGATTGATGTAATGCATCCTTCTCTTTCCTTCTGTTGCAGTAAAATGTTGCAAGAATACACAAAGGCTGATGCACTCTCAGTCAGTCAGAGCAGATTTCTGCATAAAACTTCCCTGACAATACTCGTTTGCCCTCTCTGCAAACTTGCAGTGTTGGAAATGTCGGCACAGGCAATTAAAGCTTAATTATTCACTCAGTCTGTCAGGGTGAAATCCAGGTTAGTGCAGAGGATCTGCACAAGACTTCCTGTGCCATTTCAGCACATCACAAGGGAGGCTGCACAGGTAGAAGTGGATTTCACCAGGTAAAACTACCCAGTCCAGAGGCTTTCTGGACAAGAGAAGCTACAAGTGTTTTGCCTGCATTTCTAATGGCTAAAGAATATTTATTCTAGTACAGATGATCCAGTGCATGAAATGAGGCATCACTGACCACAAGGACTATGCCAGAAACCTCCATGTAAGTCAAATGGTCAAAAGCTCATGCTGCTGGGGACTCAGGTTGCTGATAGAAAATATCTGTCCCTGCCCTCAAAAATATCCTTCTTACTCTCAAAGATATTCTTTTTCCTTCCACAGTCTCTTAAAAGCAACTTCCATAACCTCTTCCTCACCACCAAACCTCAGTCAGACTTCACAACACTAATGAGAATATCCTGATTTCAACAACAACAGTAAAAAACCTCTGAGATTTTGTTAAAAACAGACATGTTTCTTCTCCTGAGGTTCCCACCAATCTCTATCTGGTCTTTTGGAGAGCTTCTCTTTCCTTACAGCCGATTTTTGACAGCTTGCTCTGCTGTCCTCTCGATTTCCAGACAGTGCTGCAGAGTGGACTGAGGGCCTGTTACCAACTGGTAAAAATAGAAATATTTCCCAAGTCATGCTGCTCCCAAAAACGTCTGACAGATAACATAACAGGGGGCTGAGCACTGTTGGTATGACTTCAGGCCTGATGGCAGTTTCATTTCATGAGCCTGAAACTGTTGCATTTCTGTGAAAGTCAGTGGAATTACACCAGCATCAAACCAGTGCAATGGAGTGGTGAATTGGGCCCTTACAGTTAAATTCAATATGTAAGAGATGGAGAGCGACTATGACAACTCCTAACACTCTTGTAAGACCATTTGAACACCATCCTTTATTATTTCTCCAACTCTGTCACCTCCCCTCAGGTACACTTGCCATGATATTCCCTAAAGCTATTGACCAACTGTTAGAGTATTAAATTCTACAGAAACATTGTGGTAGGAACAGGGGAAGCCTCTGTGTGATCCGATAGATCAGCTGGGATAGGTCAGCTCATTGGATGGAGCAAGCAGATGGTTCTACCATGTTGCACAGAGGTTTCATTTTATGCGTCTACTCTCATCCACACAGATTTGGTACCTTTCACACTTGAATAGCAAAATACCCTTGTTATAGCAAAGTTGACTGTCAATAAAACACACAAGAGGTGTTTCAGTTAGAACTGATCATCGGTGCCCCGCAGTAATCTGTGTTTCTAACTCTGACTTCTTGTGCTGCAATGGCTGCAGTAAAAGGGTTGTGGGAAAGGCAGTAAAAATAACACAGTAGATTTCAAATTACATGGGTTACAGGTAACATCTCAGACCATTAGAGCTGAAAAAAAGTTTTGAAATTAAATATATTTCATGATTGACCTTTTATTGTCAGAAATGGCTTTGCTTTGATTCTGTGTTGTATAAGTATTTCATATGTCATTGGTCTTTCCCATATAACATCCATAAATTTTTTGTTCTATTGTGGCATTTTCTTGTGTGCTTGTATAAAACAAGAATTAGTTTGTGGCAAGTGATAACATTAAAGCAAAGAACTAAGAAGTGGTTTAGACCTATCCCCAGGCAATTCTGCAACAATTCTTGGCTACTCATACAATAGCAGGCACGTTTTACCTGAATACTGAACCCAAAGCATGACATGAGAGAAATAATTTCTGCTCTTGATCCTGTTTGACCACATCAGAGTGGATTTCAACTTAATTTCAAATCAATATGCTAAAAAGGAAGCATATAGTATGTTCAGCTTAGAAATACATGCACACATAAACAAGGAAATGCAGTTTCTTGAGTGCCCAGTAGCTGGTGGACCTGGCCTTACCTTGGTGAACTTGTGAAAATCATTAAGGACTAAATCTGAAAAATATCCACTAAATCTTACTCTCTCTCTTGGAAGTTTGAAACATTCATCATTGTGAATGGCCTGACTTATGTGCTCCTGATAATTAAGAGTTAAAGGTCTCAAGCTGAGCATCAGAAATAATAACACTTAACCTGAAGCAGGTACTTGAAACCGTACCTGTTGGCCTCCTGGATTCAGTAGACCTTTAAGTGAGGGGTATAAAAATTGCACCAAGGCTTCCTGCACAAGTCTTCACAACATGCCAGGACATTTCTAGTTGTAAGCAATAAACTCATACAATGTAATTTTACTGGCACACCAGGGTGCCTTGTATACTTTCCTGATAATATTGCTGCTTTCCTTTAAAAATAAGCAGAAAACAAATATAAAAGTGTTGAATAAACATGAAAACAAAGATTAATTTTAGGATTCTCTGACTTTCTGTCAAAACTGTATTCACATGTATTCAAATATCATCTGATAAATAACTTAACTGGAAATTAACAACAACAAAAAACAAAAGGAATGGGGAAAATAAAGATACCTGGAAAGATTTCAGCAAAGATCTAACTCTTGGAGTGTTTCCAAGCAGCAGCCTTGATTTTGATTAATATTATAATACAGCCTGCTAAAACAGCACCTCATAAATATCCATGAAGCGGTTTATTAGAGATGGTTGTAAATACTTAAAATCTTGTCTTGCAACACATCAGATTTCAGAAAAAAAAAGGCAGTTGAGAACATCAAAAGGTGAAAATAAGAAGAATTCTTAGAAGATGTTTTCTTCCTCTTAAATATTACAATATATTGGTCCAAAAAACCCATCATCCTGGAGAGTGGAAGTACTATTGGAAAACGTGTGGGTTGCACAAATAGCGGAGATTTTGAGAGAGAGAGAGGCTGCTGGGGACAAAGAAAACCAGAAAAATATGAGCTGGAGAATACATGAAAATTACTCTTACTACAGCCTTCTATTTTCTTATTTCAAAACCAAAATAAAATAACTACTTGCAAGAAAATGAAGTTGGTATGCACGTAAGAAGAGGGTGGAAACCAGAGAGCTGAGAAAGGAACCAGTGAAATATTGGGGATAAGCAATTTCCTTTTGCAATCTCTTAATCTTGTAAGCCTGGTTTTACACACAGCACCTTGCAATTGTGGAGTAAAACAACCTTAATTTAAGCTCTGTTATATCTGAAGTTTTAGTCACCCGTCCTTCAAGTTCTTGTCTTACATCAAGTGTTGATGTGTTCATAGTCAAGGCCATTCCAGGTAGCATTTTGCTGTTTTCCAACATTCTCCTTCCTTTACAATGGATTTTGGCTCACAAGGTCTGTAAGGCAGAGAACTGAGGGTGGGGAGCAACAGGGAGGAGAACAATAGTCCAAAATGTGGCAGTAATGTGGTGTCACAGCCATATCATCCTTTGAGGGTTTGAGATCAATCTGCTTGATTCTTCATCCCCCCTGGGCAACATCACAACAGGGATGCTCAGGACAGAGAAATCCTACAGGAAATGAGCTCTGAGCACAGGCTGAAACATCTGTCCTGAGGGAATTGTTATAAATGGGAAATGGAACAAGCCATGACTGACCACAGACAAGCTCCTACAGGAAGGGCAAGATGTGATTGCTGTTCAAGGTCAGCTCCTGTCCGAGCTGCTCCCTGCAGATGGGCTGGAGTCACAGTGCACATTCAGCAGTGGCAGCCCAACAGTTTACTTTCAACTCCCACTCCCTTTGCTGTGATAAGAATTTCACATGTAACCAGCCCAGTGCTGCAAGTCCCCTGTTTTCCTGACTCTGTGTGGCAGATCCAGGCCCCCAGACAGTGCCTGGTTCTCCCTGCCTGCAGCCACGAGACATGGGAACACGATGTGACATGAGGGGGTGTGTTCATCCCCCTGAATCCACACTGGGGCTGCATATGCCCCTGGGAAGGAGTGAAATAAAAGAATGCTAGAGGAAAATTATAGTGTGCTTACTCTGGCTTCCTTCTCGCTTTCCAGTTTAGCAAGTCCCTGTGAAACCATTTGTCATATGTTACCAACTCCCAGCGCTGCCAGGGCAGAGCTGCTGTTATGAAGGGAAGATTGCACAAAGAAGGATGCTCTCTCCTCACACAGAAAGTTCTGACTTGGAAACAGTGCCAGTTTTGATCATGGCATTGCAGCTCAGAAGGCAGATGCTATCATTCTTCACTCTGTGCTATGTGCTGCACAGCACATTCCCATCTCCCTTCCTCTGTGCGATCCTGTAGCAGTTTGGAAGACTTTTTTCTGCTTCATTGTCATCGAGAACATGTTTATTTCCAGCATTCAGCCTTAGAGGCAAAAGGCACATCTTCTTAAGGTTGGATTTCACAAAACAAGAATTTTGGTGAGATTTGGGAGGCAGGTCAGTCGTAGAAAGCAAAAGGCTAAATACAGATAGCAGACAACAGAAAGATGAAACAAAGACATGGAAAGGAATAGCACATACTACAGCAGAAACAATTTATTATTTTTTAGAAATATTATAAACTCTAGCAACATGCTCGTTGCTGGGCCATCACTGGGATCAGTGATGCTTCTGGGAGTGACTTTATGCCCACTAGATTGCTGAAATCAGTGTTAGACACACCCTTTTTGTGAAAGCACTAGTGAGTCACAGCGTAGTTGGCTGGAACCTATTTTTGTGCCTCAACATCATACACACCTTAGATCCAACTATAAGCTTTATCTTTGACTTTTAAACCTCGAGTCTTCAGGCCCAAAGGTACGTGCCCACCTTCCTGGAAAGCCAGAACTCCTCGTTTCTGGTCACTGGGCAGTACCTTGGCAGCGCTTTCTCTCATAGTACAAATGATCACAAACCGAAAGAACATTGTTTACTTGCTTTCAGATTCTATGGGTACAAATAGATTAATGGACTATTTACAGTATGATTCCCTGTATGAGAATAATAAACACCTCTGTAATTAACTAATTAATTATGTGTCATAATTACACTGTTTTTCATAAATGGCATAGTAACCATTTGAGAGTGTTGAAATACGTGTTTGCTTCCCCCTCCTCTGCCCCTTTTTTTAATGCTACACTTTTCCCATTCAGATAAAAACGTAAGTATTTTTCCAACTTGTCAAATTTCAGGCTACTCCATTTCCAGGTGAAGTCTCCTTCAACACTAATAAAAATCCCTCAGGGAGATGAGCAGTAACTGAACACGCCAGCTAAAGAGAAATGATGCACTACAAAAATGTACTCGCTCAGTGTGGATGTGCAAGGAAATCATATGCTGCTCTCCTGCTTCCCCACAAACGTTATTTCCTATTGAATTGTATGATGCAGCTCTTCTCCCACCCTACTCTCTTCCCCCAGGAGTAATCATTCATTTTCAGCGGTACAGCTCCTTTGATTGAGGTATTTTTTTCCTGCTCATCACTGAATGTGCTTCCTCTAAGCTGGTAGACTCTCCCTCTGTTAAAAAGGAAAAATAAGGAAGAGGTAATTTCTTACCTGGATAGATGACACACACTTCTAACAGAATATTTAATACAGAAACACAACATGGACTATCATTTATTGCAGAAGGAAATCCCAGACGAATAAATTCTAAGCAACCACAGCAACCTTTTTTTTTTAAAAATTAAAGGACCAAAACTGCAAAAATGATACTGCAAACTATTTATGGTCCCAATCCTACAAGTGCCACCAAGACCTAATAAGTGCCATTTCACTGAACCCAAAAGATTTAAATTTTCAGGGATGCAACCAGAGCTGGTAAAAACTCTGTTTTGGCAAGCTCAGGAGCTCTGTGATGGTCTGAACATTTCACTGAGAAATTACTTTGAAGATACTGAGGTTGTAAAGGGTCAACACCTGCAAAATTCCAGCCAGTTATTCAACTTTTAAACAAAAAAAAATTAACTAAATTCTTAAAGCACTAAAGTTTGACAGTTCTGTCCTGGGAAACATAAGCCCATTATAGCTTATCCTTGAGGTCAAGAAATTCAGACTCTGAGGTAGCAAGTTAGGAAATGGTTTCTAAAGCTGAGTCCCCTTGGGGAATTGTTCTGCTACCAGCTACTTCCCATTTGACTCAGAGATTGCAAATTCAAGCCCTTTCATTCATAAACCTGTGGCACAACTACACATAAAAGGAGATAATTTTTCTCCAGCAGCCCCTATGAGTCAGAAACACAGTGTTTTTTTAAAAAAATGTCAATGCTACTTTAAGATAATTGGTGTGACATGAAGCAGAGATGAACAATTTTAAGATGCATCCCACAAAAGTGCACTCCTGCCACAGAAGCTCCAGTTTAGCTATTGGCACATGGCTTGAGAGGCATTCATGGCTCTGCACTGGGAACCTTCAACAGAGGTTTTTCTTACCCCTATCTCTTAAAATTAGGACTGGATACTTAATAAGGTCCTGTTCCAATGTTACACAGCCAGGTTTACTTCCCAGAAGCAAGCATCATTCCTGCAGCATAGGTAGGAAAATCCCAGACTTTCTGTGGGAAAACACACAGGACTGGATGTGACTAATGAGGTAATATTTAGCTAAAAGCCACTCAAGCCATTCCACCTTAAAAAGCTTTCACCATCCACAAACATGTTTCATTCACGGCTTTACAAGGCTGTGGGATATTTATTTAGATATTGCTCAGTATAACAATCAAATCATGGTCTGTTGTGATGGAAATCAGCTCCTAAATCCATTGTGCCTTGTGTGTGGTTGCACGGGAAGCCCAGCCAAGGGCAGGATGGATGTCCACTTGTGCTATGGTTTGTGTACCTACATAAGGCCTTGTGAGAATGCCCAAGTGTCCATTATTTATACAACATTACTTTTTAGTGATCAAAAAGTTTCTGCGCTTTTATTTCGCCTAAGTGAGGAATTTGTGTCTTTCAGAATCATTAAAGATTAGGCGTTTGCAGGCTGATGCAAAATAAATCCCCATCCAGGAGATTCTGTCTGAAATTCATGCCAAGTATTTGAATATAAAGACTGTAACACTGTAAAGTTTATTATATAAATGAGAAGTCTTAATAATTTTAATCTCTATGAGCAGCTATACAGCCTGGCCTTTACAACACACAACCTCCTGTGTTCTGGCAGTTTTGCAGGAGGTACATCTAAAACCCAACATCTTTCCCCCTACTTAAAGCAAAGTAAAACTGCTCCCAGCTAGAGAACTGTGCCTTGAAGAGCAGAGAAGGGCAAGAGGACTGTTTACTAAGAGACAGTGAACTGGACAGTTTACTAGAAGCAGGATTAAAACCTTTTAATCAGGTTTAGATTGGTCCCAACCTGGTCAGGTCAGTAATGGCAATATCTTCAGGGAGAGATCAAACAAAGAGCATGGTTAAATTTTCAACACAATAACCTTATGTCCTGCAGACACAGCAAGAACTTCTCTTTCACATGTGGTTGCTCAATATTCATTTCAAGGAATTAAAATTAGAACTGGCATAATAGTTGAAAATTCATCCTCTTTCCCTAAGAATATATTCAAGGTAAGAGTTTTGGACACAGCAGCTGGTTCCTCAGGATGTGAGGGAACCTTTCAGAAAAGCATCTTTACTGGAGAACAGAAACAACTTGGCAAATCTTGGTATAGGAGGAGTTAACTGGGGCTTTTAGAGCATTGTAATCTAACAGACTGTTAAACAGTGAGAGGGAATTAAGTGACCTGAAAATGGCATAACTAATTGCAGAGTCTTGAAAAAATAACGGTAACGTGGAGGTTCATGAAATGTGCATGAACTGTATCACATATTCATGCCCTATTACTGTGAATCCTGAAGTGTCTTACTGTTCAAGATAATAGGCCTTGATTCAATTCAGTCTGATGTAGGATGAATTTCATGTGCTAATTAGTAAAGCATTTCTTAATGATTAGGAAAAAGTAGATAACATCTGATTGAAAACCCAACTGTCAGAGATAAAACAACGATACAACTCAGGGTGGAAGGAATGCCAGTCAGGCTGAATTCAGGTGTCTTAATTATGATAATTAATGATTGTATTCCTTATATAAATGAACTCAACCAACATGAAAAGCATATTGTAATTAAAGTGCTTTTGAAAAGCAACATTTAAACAAATGCCATTGGTAATATTAATTACTTTTCTCATTTTCCATTTCACATTTGATTGCATTGGTTCACTAAGGAGCTAATAAGGGAAGACTTTGAGCTACTACAGTTCCTACCGAAGTAAGAACTTATCCCTCTGCAGAAAGAGGGCTCAAAAGACACTGCACCTTTATCACTGCACATAATCAGTGATCTTTCTCACAGAATAAAAATATACTCTCCATTATCAAATTGCTGCATCATGTTTTCCACCCCCAATATGCTGTATTAATGGATTTTCTCTCAGACAAAAGCCAAACTACAAGTGAATGTGGATTTGGAGACACCAGAAGAAACAGCAGCTGAAAGAAAATGCTTTTTGGGGCTAGATCTGTTCAGGGAATGGAATTTGTTTCCTAAAAGAGATCACAGTTTTGCTTTCCTTTTTTAACTATTAAGTTGCTTGCACTGAAATGAAACTAGAGTTTGCTTGTGATTTGGTTTTTGTTTGGTTTTGTGAGGTTTTGGGGTTTTTTTCTGAAGAACCAACACCTTCCCAGAGAAAGCTTGATTTCGTTCAAAATAATGGAAGAGGTCTTTAAAAAAACCCAATGGCCATTTATGTTTTGGGTGCCCTAGGCTTGTTTCTCATCAACTCTGTGAAAATACCTACTTGTCCACAGGATTCTCGCTGCTCTGAAGCACAGGATGCGTTTAGACATCCCTGTATGATGTTTATACTGATCTTACCATGCAGAGACCCTGCCAAATCTGCACATGAAAACATATATGCACATATCAAAATTATATTTTACGGGAGGTAAGAGGTATATCGACATGTTCTTGTCATCTGCATTTGCTATACTGGGAAAAATGCTTTGTAACAGGACTTCTCAAAGTGGAAAGTCAGTGTACTAAGAGTAATTTAGCTTGATAATGATATGGTAAGCAGAGAATAGCTCCCCTGGAAGCCAATCCTGTGCTGATTACAATTCTACATAGGAGATAAAACATAAGTTAGCAAAAGTTTCACAGCTGCAGACCAAAGTGACAAAATAGAAGAACAAAGAGATCAGTGATAATGGGTAAAATCGTGGCCTCAGTAGGGTCAAGAGCAAACTCCCATTGATTTTAACGACGCTTGATATTTCTAATTCATCACCTTTGAAGTGACAAATATACAAACACCAGTCAGTACAGAGAAGTGGCCTGCAAAATCACACCTCCACAAATGTGGGGGGGTTGCTATGTGTAGTCAGCCACCCGAGAAATTTGCCAGCAGGCTTTGAATGTATACTTTGAAGAGATTCAATTCTATTAAAGTGTAGCTTGCTCATTTCGTATTTTTGAGCTTCTTAAAAAAGCCATCTGTAGTTATTCTTCCAGTCAGAATAACCATTTGCAGTAATGGAAAAATGAATTATCTAGGGAAAGCCTGGAAATGTTACTGTTATGGATAAATACTATGTGTTCCTTCTCCCTTCCTCTTCTCTCTACTGCCCTTTGCCATTCTCTTTTTTTTAAAAAACCTGCTTCAGTGACTGGATTTCGCCTTGTTTTCACTCTAATACTGAGTCACAAGAACCCCATGAGCTGATACCACCAGCAAGAGTAGCCTAGCAGAGTTTAGACTCATTGACATAACTTCTGGCTCTGCATTAACCTCTATGTTTTTATAAAAGAAGGACTCCAAAGGAGCAGTGTATTCTCCAACACGAAGAGACAGCTTGAAAAGTCCCATTTTGTCTGTCAAACTCTCTGTTTCTCATTACTCAACTCCCATGCAACTTCTCCCGTGCTTGCCTGGACAGTTTGCATCCCCACTGGTACCCACAGCACGGTTTCCAACTCACCCTCCCCTATGTTTCCAGCACAATGGATGAAAATTCAATTCCATTAATAGCTAGGGTAGCACTCCTGTCAACTTCCACAAGGCTGAAGTTGTGCTTAGCAGGCACAAGTAGAGCATGAGTCTTTCCTGGAACTACTTGTGCTGTGATTTCAGGCAAAGGATTCGCAGAGCTTTTAACTCTGAGGAACTCTAAGCACTTATTTGCCTTCTGGCCACAAGCCCAGAATCTGACAAACAGCACACCATTGTGTGGGACAGGATGGTCACCACAAGAAATGCTCACTTGGTGTTCAGAGGCATCTGAGTCCAGGACTCCACAGCACCATGTTGTTGTCATTAATCATATGTTCTTCTCACTCCCACAAATCCTTCTATAACTTATCACTGGAGTGGTTAAAACCAAACCAACCCAAACCAAACCAAACCAAACCAAACCAAACCAAACCAAATCAAACCCAAACATACACACAGGTTAGAAGTAAATCCTTCCAGAGAAATTTACTTTCTATGTAGGAATTTTTTTTTTACTTGCTTCTTTAATTCAGTTTTTCTTTTTTTTTCTTTTACTTTTTTTCCTGTTCTCAAGATTCATTTGTGAGGAGACTTATACAGAGATTTAAATGAAGACAATTAAGGGCAAACTAAAGTTACTCACAGCACCACGGAGCAGGTTGTGAACTCCTAAATGAGACACTTTTAACCATGACCTGAGGCCACGGCATCGTCCCAGCTGCCTTCACTGCAGGGAACACCTTTCCTCACCTCTGTTTTGAGGAGGCTTTTATATTTAGCACAAATATAACAAAAGTTTTACATGAGGACACTGCACAGCTCATAACAAAGGGGCAGACAGGACAACATTTCTAATAAAGGTTATTTTCACTTTTAGCTCCATGCCTTTGAAGCGCTCTTTTCCCTCCCCTCCAAGCAGGCTGCTGTTGCCCACACGTTGAGTGCTCATTGAGGGTTATTAGCGTTCCTTGTTTGCAGCCTGTATCCCATCTGTATGGTACAAAATATAGTAAATCTATTTCCTAATCCAATGGTTACCAATTAGATACCACCCAAGACTCAACATTTAATCAACCTTTGCCTATTTTTTTTCATAAATCTTATTAAATAATTTAAGTTCATTGAGGATTTGAATTCTAGAAGTGCTTCAGTGCCTGCAAAAGCACAAATGCCAATCTTACTGGTCCACCAACTTCCAGAGTCCAAAACAATTGAAAAGACAATTAATCATGCTGGATGCATTGAAAAAAAAAAAAAAGAGAGAGAGATAAAGAAAGAAACTGGAGGAGCTTTTGTAGCTTATTATCTTGATTTACAGATTTAGCATGTTCTGTCTTTGAAAGTGGAGTGTTCCCTGCCCTTTCCTCTACCCTTGCCCAAGGTGAATCATTTTGAGAAGCAAGCAGATCCAAGGAGAGGAAAGAATCTGCACTCTGGTTCTCTGGTGTGCAATTGAGACTACTTCTGTATATTCCTTCTTTCCTGCTATTATACGAACACTGGGATAAATCTCTTGAATTTTTTGGCTTGTAAAATAGAAGGGGTACAAGAAGGTGCTTGTGTTGTGCATGAGTAACACACAGTAACTAATACCAGTACTCACACACCTTCTGGGAGGTGGCATTTACTAACCAGTGCCAGTATGCACACACCTTCTGGGAGGTGGCACTAAGGCACAGTGTTGAGCAGTGCTTGGCTCTCACCATGATCATTGTACCTCTTGAAACCATGCAGTTTATAATAACATTTTAACTCTTTCAGATTGGACCTCTTCAAAACAATCAGTTCCACTTCCATCTGAGCACAAGTGTGACTGTCCCTGAGCAGCACTCCATGCCCTCCATTCCCGGTGCTCCTGGAAGCCCCCACCGCACGGCCGTGACCCTGTGAGCAGCTCCCTGCCCCGTGGACGTGCCCAGCTCTGAGAGCAGAAGGCTTTGAGCTGAGCTGCTGGAGCCCACCCTGCTCAGAGCACCGCCAGGCCCCGTGTCTGAGGCCCCATCTGTTGTTGTGGCAGCTCAAGTCTGGGCTCTGTCGGAGGCAGCCACGAGGGTGGCTTGGCGCGTACGGGAGGGTGCCATGGAAACAGACTGGGTGCACAGAGCCTGTTCTAGCACCCACACGGGCACATGCAAATTTGGGTCCACGCAGACGGTCAGGGTGGACACAAGATCCTTCCTGCTCTGCAGGCACATGCTGGGGTCTTGCTGAAGGTCATATTTCAGCACAGCTTTTCATTTACAGAGATGCAGTGATTTGACACTGAGGGGTAACAGCCTCTCTGCGAGGGGTTTCAGCTGAGTACTCTCCCTGAACATGATCTTATGGAAGGATTACTTCATGAGCTTCGATAACTTGCCTGTACAAAGACAGACTTTTTTATGCTACAGTGTTAAAGGATGATTTGTGTATTTAGGAGATGTATGCATTCATTGAAAGGCAGAGTGGAGAACTGACTGAAATGAATTAATATACCTAGCAAACCTTTTTAAAAAGCCAACACTTCTGAGAATATGAAATAATCTCTTTTTTTTGTGTGTGTATTTCACTCCAATAATAAAAGAGTCACAGCCCCTCTAAATAGAAATCAAAGATATATGGGCATGCAACTTCAAAAATAACTAAGCCTGAAGGATTATAGAATACATGTTCCTGAGGAGATCTTCTCTACTTATAATAGCTTATTTTCCAAGACAAATATAAGATTAGTTAGACTGGCACACAAAGAAAATACAGAATGAAATTACAGTGATAAACTTTATGTCATTTCTGAGATGATGCCTTCATTGTAATGAAGACCTTGTTTTAAATTAATCATGGTAGAATGACTAGCATGTGCTAGAAGATCTACCTGAGCAGCCTTTGGGCTACTACATTAAAAAAAACCCCAAAGCTTAATATTTTAAAACTAAAACATGGTCACCTCTCTTTCTAATTACTGCTGTGAATATCTTGAAGATGCCAAATTCAACTGCACAGCAAATTTTATCAAGATGATATTTAGAATGTCAAAAGATGCACTCAGAAAGATAACTGGGACTTGACAAGCCCTATCAATCAGCTCCTAACAGCTGAAAACCCAGGTGATATCACAAAGTTATGAAGAAGCTAACAAAGGTTTGGATTTCCTTTGGCTTGCAAGGCTATTCCCTTTTCCTTTATTGATTTAAGAGATGCCTTTGTGTTTGAAAACATTTTTGCATACAAACTTAGGTATGACCCTAGACTACATAACCTCATCTCTTTAAAAATCCTGTCACTTGAAATTGTGCAGGAATTCAATGATGAGGACTTCTCTGATCCCCAGAGTCTCCCCTGCAGATTTGGACTCTGATTTTCCTTTTTATTTTTTTTTTTTTTTTTTTTTTTTACACTGTGACTGTACTTGCTATAGAAATGCTTTCAACTAGTATGTTTTATAATTAAAAAATGTGTTTATGTACCCCTATCCTCCCACTACAGCCTCTGATAATGGAACATAGGAGTGGAAAATGGCCCATCCACCACTTCAATTGCGCTGAATGGGAGAGCAGGGCTGAGCAGCACAGCGAGAGGGATATTGCTTTGGTGTTTATGTTTGCAATCTAAGGCCCTGATCCTGCACACGTTTAGGCAGTTGAGCAATTTTACACAAGTGAATAATCTGATTTAGTTCAAAGGGAGTGCTCACATATGTTAAATGTCTCACCTGCTGTGGTGGTTTAACCCCAGCTGACAACCAAGCACCAGAGTCACCACCACCCCCTGCTGTGGGATAGGGAGGGGAGGTGGAAACCAAAGGTAAAAATTGTCGGTTGAGACAACAACAGTTTAAGAATTTAAATAAAATAAAATATAATCGTCATTACAATAAAATATAAAATAATAATTTTAATAGTAAGGGAGAAAACAAACAACAACAAAGAGAGAACCCAAGAAAGGCAAATAATGCACAGTACGGTTGCTCACCATCCCCTGACTGAGGGTCTGGAATATCCCTGTGGCCAGTTCAAGTCAACTGTCCTGGCTGTGATCCCTCCTGGATTCTTGTGCCCCTCCTTGCTGGCAGAACATGGGAAAGAGGGAAGCCCTTGACTTAGGATGAGCACCACTCACAACAACCAAACCCTCAGTGTGTTATCGACATTATTCCCTTTCTAAACCAAAACCACACCAATGTGGCAGCCACCAGGCAAAAAATTAAATCTCTCCCAAGCCAAAGCAGGACACCTGGCTACATGTTCATAAGCTGGAGTCCCACACTGCACCCAGGCTGTCCCTTTCCGAGGAGGGAACTTCACTGCATGAAATCACTGCTTTTTCATTTCTTCTAATTGTTACCAAAGGAACAGTATCACATTCCGTGATCTACCTTTGTGAAATACAAGAATTTGCATTGCTAGAGTGCACATGAAGCTGAATTGAAAAGGGGAGCTGGGCCTAAACTTCAGGAGAATGAAACAGGGCTCGAAAGCAAAAAAAAGAAAAAAATAGGATACAGCAAAAATTTTTGTTACACAAAGCATACATTCTGCTCACATAGACTTGGATCACACCTAAAGGTAGTGTAAGAGTGGGAGGTGGTTTATATTTCATTAAAAAGTGGCAATGAATGTGTAGGTTTCAATAGCAAAATCTCTCCCTGTTATTTACTACTCTTGCCATCTATTAATGTATATATATGCCATCACAGAACTGTGATTCCATGGGAATTTCCATAGCAAAAATTCCATAAGCAGATAACAGACAAAAACTTTACCATAATTAGCCAATATTAAGGGAAGGCATAAGATTTCTGACTGTATTCAAAAGGCAGACGAGCACTTGCTTTCTAGATTACCTCTTATAATTACCTCAATTCTTGATAGCAATACCTGGAGGAGTTAAATACTTCAAGGAGAATGCTGCAGAAAAACAGCACAGATCCTCTTGTCTCCTAATATTAATAAAAAAGCCCACACTATACTGTATTTGAAATTTTAATATGCCGCTGTTTCACTCTTTCAACAAGAATCAGTTTTTCCTCTTCAGAGAGTATCAAAGTGCTCTGATATGACCAAAACTAAATCACCATCATTTAGGTGTTTCCCTTTCAAAACGCAGCAGTGAGATTTTTTCCTTCTGCTGCAATTCACATTCTCTGCACTGTGGGAACAACTTCACTTATGAATTGCAGTCTCTCAGACACAAGGAACCTTCTTTAACGCTCTCAACATTTGGTCCAAAGAACACCCGAGTTTGTACTCTGGGCAGACATCACTGAGGTAGCTACTGGTCAGATGGAATGGCACCAAGAAACCCCACATCTCCTTGCAGCTCCAGTGGTATAAAATAGGAGTGAGCCTTGTGCATTTAACAGAATCATCTTTGCCAGAGAAGGGGTTAAGCAAAGAAAAACCATATACTGTAACAGGGAATAATTAAATATGGCTAAATAAATATTGAAAAAAAGATTCTGAAATCAAGACCTGTGTAATAAAAATTTTAATGCTGATTAAAATGACAAATATTTTGAAAATACTTTTGGTTTATTTTAAGTGGCTGTTAATTGATAGGTAAAAGCCAGAGTGATTCTGGGTGGAACGTGTAGTTCCCAGAACCATGATAGCTTATATTAATATGGTTTGGCTAGAGGAGTGGTCCTCTGCTGACATTTAGCCTATAAAGCAATTTTGTCCTAGTATACATTTCAATATCCATTTACCTCTGTGCCAACTGGATATAGAATCATAGAATCATTTAGGTTGGAAAAGACCTTTCAGATCATCGAGTCCAACCATTCCCCAGCACTGCCAAGGCCACCACTGACCCGTGTCCCCAAGTGCCACATCCACACATCTTGTAAATCCCTCCAGGCATGGGGACTCTGCCATTGCCCTGGGCAGCTCTGCCATGTCAGACAGCCCTTCCAGTGAAGTAATTTTCCCAAGTGTCCAATCTAAAGCTCTCCTGGCACAGCCTGAGGCCAGTTCCTTTTGTCCTGTGGCTGGTTACCTGTGAGCAGAGCCCGATCTTCCCCAGCTCCCCCCTCCTATCAGGGAGTTGCAGAGAGAGACAAGGTCCCCCCTGAGCCTCCTTTTCTCCAGGCTGAGTCCCCCCAAGCTCCCTCATCCACTCCTGCTGTTCCAGACCCTTCCCATCTCCGTTGTCTTTGGGAGCTGAGTTCCCCAAGAGCAACACAGAACATTGCCATAAAAAACACTGTCATAACAATTTCCTAATAACTTAAACCCAGTTTGTGTGAGCACATTTGACTGCACAACACCTTAAAACTTGAAATCCAGATCCCAGCTGAGGAGATTATGATCAAAGCGGGATGGAAACATCTCCTGCTGCCCTTGATTAGCAACAGACACTTCCACACATGGAACCCTTTGAATAATTTACTGAAAGGAAACAGATCAGATGAGTAAGGATCTAATTTTGTACCGTGGAGAGGACACTAAGAATGTGCCCTTCAATATTGTGCAAACATCTTCTTTCACAATACATTTGTGAAAGTTATTTTTGCTCAAATGGAGAGTCGTGTCTGTGGAGTGTTGAGACTGAAGGCCTTCTCATCACTGTCATCAAGATGTCATCCCTAATTACTGTGCAGGGCTGTTGCTTGGGAACTCCTCCCTACACCCACCATGGGATAGTATTTTCCCAGGCTATGGGAAACACAACAGAGGGGGGAGGCCAGGAGATCAGGATTGCTCTTTCCAGTAATAGCCCTCCAGACACATCAGCTTAAGCAGACCATGAAACTGGACCCTGAGGTAGACAGCTTTGAATTCTGCTGAGGGAAACTACCATATCTTTTCTCCCAAGTAATTTTTTATGTTTATAAAAATATGTTAAAAAAAAAATAATTCAATGTGTCTGCCAGAATTTCCTGAAGTTAACAGTTGATCCATAGTTTTAAAGAAGCAGTCATCTCAGACCATTAGGTTTTTAACAAAATCTGAATACTAACTGGAAGGCTGAGTAAAAAAAATTAAAATATATGCAATCAATTAATATTAGGGTCATAATCTTCTTTCCCTCAGAAATGCTGTTCACTATAATGTATCTGTCATTATTTTTTCTTTATAACACATCTGTTTCTTAAGGAAAATTACACTTACTTGGGGTTGTTGTTTTTGTTAAGCCCATTGTAGCAACTTTGAAAGTAAGAGTGGTAAAACATAACACACACATGGATAGCATAAAGTTAAACTAAATAAATGTTACTACCTCAATAATTTTGGACTTGGGTAAGTAATATAGAAGCAAAGAGCTCCATGTCCTTCCTTCGTTCCTTCTGTCCTTCCATCCTCCCTTCCGTCCTTCATTCCTCATTTCCTGAGCATTATTCACAAAGTAAAAATTCTGTTCAGACAGTTCTCCCTATACTTTGAAAAATTCAGATTTGAATCCAAACTCAAATGTTAGGTTCCCAGCTCAGGCCATATCACATTATTTTGTATTATCTGGGACATATCTTCAAAAGGAAGCCTGAAATATATGAAAGAACATTCTGGCTTTTTTTCCCCCCCTTCATCCTCATAAAAGGGAATTTTCCACCCATCACTAGGTTTCTTAATGCTAGAATTATAGCTAGGACAGATTCCTCTGTGTGTTTTATATGCAACCAATTAAATACTTTTTCTAATTATACACAACATTGATAGATTATAACAATGATCTTCTCAAAACTGATAATCTTCCCTTTCCTTTCAATGACAGTTTTCTCCTTCCATAGGCTTTTTTTTCCACCACAAAGTTTTCCAAAGTTTCTAAACCCAGCTCCTACATTTCCAATTTACAATATGAGATGGTCACAAAAGGCGTGTGGAGCCTGTAAAGAAAGGGGCCCCCATTCACATGCAGTTGTCCAGCTGCTTCATTTAGCCAACCTCTTCTTTCCACAGGGTATGTAGGTCAGAGTTCCAACGTGAATGTTTGAATTTCTAACTTACCATACACTATTTTAGTTTAAATATGAAGCCAACTTCCATCAGAATTTCAAACATTATTAGAAACTAAACCAATAAAAAGAATTGTCTCCCCCGTGCTCTGTGAAGAGGGATGCTCAGCACTATTTCATCCTGTAGTACTACTAAGAAATTAAGGAACATGGACATGTAGAAACTAAAGTTGTTTCTAAAGGGGATCATGAAGCTTAATGGACTGATTTAATGTGTTTGATTACTGATTCAAATCTCAACACAACCAGCAGAGGCAAGGAATTTTGTAAATTAAACAAAGTTCTGGATACCAGTCTGGAACAGGAGGGGTAAACAAAGATCTAGGATCTGCAACTGGTTTACTAATTGCACATATAAAGCATATGGTTATTGGTGGTAGGAGAGACTAGACTTAATTGTGGAGTTGCTTTGTTCCTACATTTTTCATCAGTAACACACAAATACGCATTTCAAACACCCCTGAAAATTCAAGGGCTGATTCACTCTTCAGTCTCAGAAACATCTGTGATTACAAGCACATCATGTTTGTTCTTAACCCCAGCCAGAGCAGAGCACAGAATGCAGTTATTCTTCATAGTGAAAGCACAGGAGCAGATTTCACCTGCAGGGAGACTGGTGAAAGAACGGCAACACAGAATATGAATAATTCTATCCATCCATCTTCAGTTTAAAAAAGAAATATTAAAAAAAAAAAAAAGCCACATTTAAGAAAATATAACTACAATGCTTCAAGTTATGGTAAGGAGCTGCTGTACTCCCTCTGTACACAGAGAGGATAAAAAGCATAGAGTTAGTAATAAAAAGCCTTCACCAATGAGTTTTTTATTGGCTGTTGCTTTGTGACTCTGGTTGCTCCCTAGGAAGAGTCTATGTCACGTATGTCAGAAGAATTTCAGTTTCTATCACAGCCCTAAAAATCAGGTCTGATCTGGCTGAGAATTTCTTCACACATGACCTCTTCTGTCTGACAGAAAGGCTCGCAGCTCTCAGGCTAACAGAAAACTCAACTCACTCCCTAAAAGCTTATACCCAGCTCTAGGCTTCTGCCCTAGTCTGGAGTTCATTAGTTCTTAGTTTTTTTGCCTCCAGGACCATCACTTCATATTACACTGAAGAGAGAAAACCAGGAAGCTCATACCCATCTCCTTCTGCCACACAGAGAGTGAAATATTGTGGCCTTGCCCGGCACTGTGTCCTGTCCCTGTCTCTCCTTCACTGCTTCCTTCATTTCTCTTCCAGTGTCTCTGGATGGACTTTTCTACTGAACATCCTTTTATCACAGGTTCCCTTCTGCAAAGTTACAATCCCATGACCGCCCACCTGACTTGCCACAATCTTTTATAACCCCTGTTTTTACTGGACTCCTGCCACCATAGGCAAGGAAGTGCTTCACAAATACTGCTCTGATTTCTATTACTTTTTTATTTTTTTTTCTTTATAGTAAATGAGATTTACAGCTACAGAGCACTTCAAAAGACTTGAAACCCGTGCTATGGATGTTCCTAGTTTGTAACGGTAAAGGGGACAGGTAACGGAACAACTGGATTGTCATGGTAGAGCTGGCTGGGAATATTCTCAGATAAAACTGGGGGGTGGTATCTGCCTTGTGTTTTTCCCCTACGTCTTGATTTTCTTCAGCCAAAAGATGCCATTACTGATGGAAATAAGGGGGGAAACCCCACTTCCTAACAGCCTGTGAACTAGGACAGTGAATAAGGGAATGGAGATGGATGAAAATTCTTGTTCCAAATAAGGAATAGCAAAGTGTTGAAGCTAAGTCTTCCGTGGTTCCTAAGGGTAGCCTTTACCCTAGACTATCTGAGTGCTTTTTATCATATTTCTAATTGATTATTTAAACAGACCTGGGTTTTATCTTCAAGGAGAATAAGAACATGCTTGATTTTTTATATAAATTTTGCAGGATGTAAAATCTACTTCACACCAACATTATGGTGATTATCAGTACTGAACTATGCATGTTCTAAAGGTATTAACTTCAGGTCACCTTTAGGCTCTGTGTTTTGCCTTTGTCAGCAAGTATGGTGTGTGGCAATAACTGACTTCAAACACAGATGTCTGCCTTTAAAAAGAACAGTAAAGATATGAACTGTCCCTGTGCTTTAATTACAAAATATTTTATTTCGAGAAAGTTATTTACATTGTTCGAAAGTTTTGTATTTTTTTCCCAACAGAATGCCATACCTGTGTTCACACACAGTAATAAACAACAGGTTCTTGGTTCTGGTTTTCAGTGTCTTTATTTTTATTTCATTTAATTTTATTTCCATTTTTAATATTATCACTTCTGTTGACTCTTAGCTCCACAAATGAACTTGGAATAATAGTTTGATGTGGAAAACAAGAGAATGAGCTAACCTTTTTTTGTTTCTTTTTATGCTTTCGCATTCCTCTGGGTCCCAGACTGAATTATGAAACTTCTGACTGTCTCATCACCCTGCTGCCATTTCATCCTGGAGGAAATGCTCTGAGAACACAGGAACTATGTTTTTCCTTGGAAAGCCTAGAGGTATAATGATGTTCTTGTTGACTCTGACCTTGCCTCCACATCTGGCTGAAACAGCACTGTGAGAAGAATCCTGAAACCACAAGTATCACGCTCAACTATTGAAAATATTTTTTTCCTTTAATTTCGGGGAAAGAATCCCTTTTCCCACCAAATTCATATTTTCAATTCTAGGTACGAGAACAGTGTCACAGAAGGAAGATTTTTTTGAAACTCAGTGATTGACAGAAGTGATATCCTTTTAGACAGTTTATCTGTCTACTGAAGATGACTTTTAAAGTGGAAAACTGCTTAAAAAATGCTAGAAAGTGGCTGACAATAAGAAATAACTAGATGTGGATGAAAATAGTGATTTTATTTCCACTGATATATTGCTTCTTGTATGAAAACATTCCAATTTAAGAGGGGGGGGGGGGAAAAGGGAAAAACTTGGGGAAAAACTACCTGTATGTTATTTCCAATTAAAAAGATTGTGCGGATTATATGTTTCTGCAGTCCTGAAGGGCAAAGGAGTCAAGGAAGGAGAGATATTCTTCAGGAAGGGAATGCTCAAGGCACTTGAGAAGACCATCCCCATATGCCAACAGATGAGCTGGTGGAGAAGACAACTGGCCTGGCTGACGAGGGGGTTGGAAGGAGGAACTCCAGGTCTGTCAGCCTGATCTTGGAACAGAGGAAGGTTATGGAGAGATTACCCTCAGTGTGACCACACAGCACATGCAGGACAGCCAGGGGATCACGCCTAGCCAACATGGGTTCATGAAAGGCAGGTCCTGCCTGACCAACCTGATCTCCTTCTATGGCCAGGTGACCCACTTAGGGAATGAGGGAAAGGCTGTGGATGTGCCTACCTAGACTTTAGTAAACACTTTGGCATCATTCCCACAGCATTCTCCCAGAGAAACTGACTGCTCATGGCTTAGAAGGGTGTATTCTCCTCTGGGATAAAAACTGGCTGCTGGCAGGGCCCAGAGAGTGGTGGTGAGTGGAGCTACACTCAGCTGGGACCGGTCACCAGTGGGGTTCCCCAGGGCTCAGTACTGGGGACGGTTCTGTTTAGTACCTTTATGAATTATCTGGATGAAGGGATCCACTCTCAGTATTACCACAGGTGACATCAAGCTGGGTGGGAGTGTTGTTCTGCTGGGGGGCAGGAAAGCTCTGCAGAGGGATCTGGGCAGCCTGGATCCATGGGCTGAGGCCGATGGGCTGAGGGCCAACAGGGTCAAGTGTCAAGTCCTGCCCTTGGGTCACAACAACCCCCTGTAGCTCCAGGCTGGGGCAGAGGGGCTGGAAAGCTGGAAAAGGATCTGGGTGTGCTGGTCAGCAGTGACTGAACATGAGCTGGATGTGCCCAGGTGGGCAGGAAGGCCAATAACACTTGGCCTGTATCAGGAATAGTGTGGCAGCAGGACCAGGGCAGTGACTGTCCCTGTGCTGGTACTGCTGAGGCCACACTTCCAGTCCTGGGTTGAGTTTTGAGCCCCTCACAACAGGAAGGACATTGAGGGGCTGGATTGTGTCCATGGAAGGGAATGGAGCTGGGAAGGGGCTGGAGCAGCAGGAGCAGCTGAGGGAGTTTGGGGAGCTCAGCCTGGAGAAAAGGAGGCTCAGGGGGGACCTTCTCACTCTCTACAACTCCCTGACAGGAGGGGGAAGCTGGGAGGATCGGGCTCTGCTCCCAGGGAACAAGGGACAGGAAAAAGGAACTGGCCTCAGGTCATGCCAGGAGAGCTTCAGATTGGACAATTTATAAGGGAAAATTGCTTCACTGGAGGGGCTGTCCAGCCTGGCACAGCTGCCCAGGGCAGTGGCAGAGTCCCCATCCCTGAAGGGATTTACCAGACAGGTAGATGTGGCACTTGGGGACATGGATTAGTGGTGGCCTTGGCACCACTCAAAGGCCTTTCTCAGCTGAAATGATTTGTGACACTCTTTCTTGTTTCACAATATGCCCAGAATTCTTTATACTAATATTCACAGCCCAGGACTGAGGTTTTGCCTGTGTCCAGTGGAACTTCCAGCTCTCAGTGTTTCCAACACCGCTCCCTGTTTGGATCACCTGCTTCCGAGCAGGTTCCAGACGAGTTCTTCTCTCCCCGCAGTTACATGCAGTCAGAACAGTTTCTTAGTGCACGTCACATTTTCAAGTCAAAGGGAAATTATTCTGTGTCAGAAATAAATCCTAGAGGAGAAAGGTTGGCAATAATTTAGGAAAGCAAAAATGCGGACAAAATTCCAAAGAATGCAGGCTCTGTTATTGGTATAGAATACCAAAATACTGGGATGATGTGTAAACACCCTACCAGACTGGCACCAAAGGAGAAATACTGCTGAGATTCCTTCTTTCCCTTGTGTTTAGGGGTCATGGAAGAGCATAGCTGGGACTGGAAGCAATGCAGCACAGCACCAGTAGTGCTGAGGCTGCTTTTCTCATCCTCCCAATCTGCCTCCTGGGCCTTAGTAATCCGTGATCCCTGGTGCAATTACACCTGATAAGTTTGCCCTGCTTATTTATATCTTTGATCTTTCTATAAACAGTCTCTGGACATTTGTTCATGCTGAGCGGTACTTTCATCCATGAATAAAATCACTCAAAATTACTAGTGCAGCAAGGTAGGGCTCAACATTTATAAAAGTAAAATCTTGACATAAACTGTTTTCACAAACTTTTGTTCCTTTGGGACAGCAGTAATGCCTTGTTTGCTGTTTCCCTGGCAAGTTGTTTTGAGTTAGAACAGAATTGGAATGGTAATTGTGATGAAACAAAAGGAGGGGAAGAACAACACGGTTCATTTTCCAAGTAAAAATATCACAGACAAGTGATGAAATAATTTTGTGCAGAATCACTCCTCTCTTATTTATTTATCTTACAATTTTCTTTAAAGACATTCGGTTTTGGCCTAATTTAATCTGAAAAGAATCATATCCTGCAAATAATTTCTAATAAATTGTGTGTTATGGAGAATAGGTTAAGCAAGACCCCTCAACCTGCATATACTGTAAAACATGGTCTAAAATACTACAATGTGATTGAGAACACTAGAGATCTTTTCAGTGTCTTCTGTTGCCACGATCCTTTTCTTTTGAATTCCCCTAAGAATATTCACACAATGAAAAGGAGATGTTTTTAAACTTCTGAACAGAGTTTCTGAAGAGATATCCCATTTTACAGAGTGTGAGACATAGCTGTGTAAATGCATATCTTATTCTACGATAAGTGTAACAGAGTCCAGGAGGAACTTGTGGACATTGTACAACAGTATGGTTTTAATTTCAGTCTTTACCTAAAAGGAATTAATGACTTTCAATAAAAGTGATATAAATGTAAATGTTATTGAGGAATAACCATATTGAGGAATAACCAAAGTTAGAGGGAAGGCTCTATTAAATGATATTTAAATTATTTTATAGTAATGCTACACTTGTTCATCAGTTATTTTGCTAATAGTAGTTAGCCACAAAAGTCATCAGCTATGAGTGCTTATTTCACTTTATACTAAAATAATGAGATATTTTCTTATATTTGCTCAAAAATTGTTCTTGTTAAACAAATTTTACAACTTGAAGATGACCAGAAGTTACTGTCATTTACAGTCTAAACACAGAAAAGCTTTTGGAGGGTATCAGATGAATTGGTTCCTGATTCTTCATTTCCAAATCATCTGATTACCCTCCTAGTTATCACAAATTTCCTTTAAGTGAAACTGATACAAGCAGAGTTGTTGCTGAGGAGTCTTTCTGAAACTACTTAGAGCAGACTTCTAGCAATAATTTGAGTATATAAATGTGGTTTGGAGTAAATGCATTATAGGGTAAGAAATAGCACCAAATTTCAATAGACATCATATATTTGGATCATTTGCTCACATTATATCTTTCCAGCGCCTAGTACAGCACCGAAGTTCTAACATTAAAATTAGCATTAAAAAATTGGGTTATAAATTTAGATATTTCTTGTCATAAATCTCACGTACCCTGTCTGTGTTCTCATGAGTACCTACCTAAAACTTCCAAACATTTGGTTCATTTGAAAATCAGGATTAGGAACCCTTCTAACAGATACATTTACCCTACCAAACTGAAGAATTTACACACGTCAAGTAGGAAGTACAGATCTGAGACTGAAGTAATGATCACCATCATCCCTTCAGGCCTTAAAATCTAGGAACAGATGGAAAGGGTGTTATATACAGATTAACCTTCTGTCTCTTTTGGAATTTGAATTTCACTTTGCCATTGCTAAAGGTCTCTTTGGTCTCTCACATTCAAAGTTTTGCTCATCTTGTGCTATGAACAAATTTTCCTTCATTCAAAATTATCTTCAATCTCTGAGGTTTTTAATAAAATTTTGAAATTCAGTCTTGTTTCTGCCTACCCAGTAGTTTCTGACAGACAGCTAACCCTTCAGACCTCATGGAAAATGCCATATTATTGCATCTTAAAACTCAAACAAGTAAGTTGCATGTGGGTATTACAAGTATTCCTAGAATGCAGGAAAATATTATTAAGACATTATTAAACATGAAGAAGTAACGAAGTATTTGAGCCTTCTGAATTCCTTGCCATTTTCAAAATGTCTCATTCAAAGTTAAAGATATATAGGAATTCAGATGTAGTCAAATATATTTTAAGCACATCAATCAAACGAAAATGTGATGAAATTACTGCATATCCCAAAGAAATGTTTTATATTAATGTCATAACAATGTTTTGCTGAATGAGTATATGAGGGAGCTGCCACTTGAACCATAGCAGAACTGGAAGTTTGAGAATCAAATAGCTAAGAATAACACTGCTCCATTTTCAACATACTAAAAGCTTTTTACTCAGTGGGAAACTAAGTTATTAGAAAGGGCAGTCTAAAAATGTACTGCTAGGAGATTTGGGAGTAGTAGTCCTTGAAGTGAAGATTTCGTATTGTAGATTTTACAATTTATCCATTTTTGGTGGTTGTGATGTATGAGTCACAGGGGTAATAAACTTCAAAAAGGTTGAAGTAAAGTTAAGTATTTCCCAGTATCTTCTATTAATTATCTGTGGAATAGAAGAAAAGAAATTAATGCAGAGACATAAGCTCATCTTGGAACAAAAGGGGAATACATTCTTATTGTGATGATTTTAGTCAGTCTTTTTCAGAGAAGGCTGAGTGATCACAAGATATTTAATATCTATAGATTACTTTAAAATTTTCATTTTCTATCATTTTTTAGTTTAAATGAGGAATGTGATAAAAAATAGAGGAAAGCAGCCTAAGAATACTGTAAACAGAATTATTGAAGCTGTTGTGTTCTTCCCTGTGCAAAAGCTGCAGGTCAGTCCTGTGCAGGTTTTACCTGCTGCAGTTGTTTCAAGACTATTTCATGCTCTTTGTTCTTTTAACCACAGAGTTCTTGTGAGAAGACTGTACAGTGAGAGAAAATTTGTCACATATATGATGACTCTGTGATTTAGTAGGGAGCTGGTAACTCCATTGCTCAAGGGAATCTCTGAGCCTTTCCCTTGGCTATTCCAAAGGTGGCTGACCAAAATGATCTGTATTTGGAGTTTGATAAAGAAAGGGGAAAACAAACCCTCCATTCTCCACACATTCCAATATCCTTCCTAACTCTTAAAGACTGATTTCTTCACTTCCTGATGATTTGGCACTCTGAAGGCTGAGAGTAGGAGTGGAAGATTCTTTCCCTAAAGCAGGAAAGTGTTTTCTATGTACACAGTGCAAGCAACAGATTACAAACTTGAGGCACTAACCACTGCTTTCAGGTGACTTTGGTGGATGGACTCAAGACTATATTCAAGATCACAGCCCTTTAATACCTTCGAATGCAATATTCATCTTTAGATTAACTGAAAGAAAACAGAAAATGCACTTAATTCTCTTCTAAAAAATATAGTACTTCTTTACACAAGTGTTACCTGTGAGTATTTAAGCTCAGCTCAAATAACGATATTTACTTCTGCCTTGTAGAAACTTCAAGAACTGGTGATAAACTGTGTTGGGTTTGCATGGCAAGGTTTCGGGTACCAGTAAGTTCTCATATTTTCTTTCCTTGTAAAGAGTAAAATCCTTTGCTCTTTACTCACAGTGTGAGGATCCTTCATTGGGATCTTCATACCACTATCCTCCAGGAGTATCAAAATCAATGCATTTGGAAAGCAAACATATGAAGGGAAGTTGACATCATTGATCTTTTCACACCTGTAAGGAAAACATCAAGCACGACATTGTTTATAAAACTAGAAGATGTCTCTGATTAATAGCAATTGTCAGAAAAAAAATAATCGTTTGCAGTTCCATGTGCATCCTCTGTTTTTAAGCTCTGCAGTAACCACACTTACCAGGAAATGAATACAGCAGTTCTTAATCTTTTTCAGTGAAGGCATAGGCATTTCTTTAACTAGATCCTACAATGAATGTTAGATTGACTGGCCAAAGGAAAAATGTCCAGTCACAAGATTTGCAAAAAAGTTGCTCTTGACATTTCCCCCACAACCTGAAAGTCAATCTGAAGCCTCAGGTGCACATGGACAGGTTAACACTGTCCATACATCAGGCTCAGCTGAGTGCCCAGACTAGTTCTCACTCGTGTTACATTTCCTAGATCAGTCTTCCACACCCCAGCTAATTATCAACATCATCTCTCCAGATAATCTTGTCAGAGGATGACTGTGTCAGCAGGCAATCTTTTTAGGGATAATCTTACCACAGGATCATCTTGTCTCAAGATAATTGCATTACAAGGCTCAAGAGCATCAGTTCCTCCCAAGAATATGGTAAATTTTCAGAAGCAGCAATATACAGTCTTAAGTTTAAAAGACATATTAAACTGTATGATATGAGTCAGCAGAGCCGTGGAAATCAATGTAGAGCGCTCCTTTCTCTGCAAAGTATCCTACACAAAAATGTTTAGGAAAGAGGACTCCAATGAACAGCAATTTTGATAGTACAGTATATTACAGATAAAGAGCCCTTAGTTCTCTCATTGCAGATTTTAATACTTTGTAGTAAAAGCTTCTCCTAGGTGAGATTCCACAGGCATTACTTTGCACTAACATTTTCTATGAGTTAATATTGCACAGGACTATAATAAATTATAAGCCTCACAGCACTGTTCTTAGGTAAGACTAGAGAATCCCTCATTTTTAGGGGTGAATTAAGACTCAACCTGTGCATCACTAATCACTCACATTAAAAAATTCCCATAAATACTGCAGCCCTTTCAGGTGTTGACAAAGATCTAGTAATTTTCAATGCCTTTGTCAGTCTGTGAAGCTGTTACAGGTAATGAAATAGCAGTAGTGATGGAATTAGAATTTAGGAATTCTGATCCTAAACCCCTGTCTGTTTGCACATACTCTGAAGCACAGAGCCAACAATAATTTTCAAACCTTGCTTTTTCTAGACAAAAGCTAGTTAATTCAGCATTCTTTCTGATTCTGGACCTATTGCTGTTCTTTTCACTACACATCTCACTGTCTTGTGTCCATTCAGTTATCAAGGATTACTTCAACAAACATTTGAGGATAGCTTTTTTCCTCCAGTTGACAATGTGTCTCTATATGAATAACAGATAGCAGCAAAATTAGAAATGACAGCATTCATTTATATTAAAACAAATGATCCTTCTGAAAAGCTACGTCCTCAGGGTACACAATATTCCTTTTGCAGGAACCACCTAAATCAATGAGGATTAGGACACCGCTCTGCTGATCCTACGCATTTGATGAGATATTGTTATTCTGGTCAGTGTTAGTTCCCTCACACCAGGCAGGAATGTCAGGAACGTGCTGCCCTGTGTGCACCTTCACACCAGCTCTGAGCCCAGTTTTTAATGGTTTTCCTGGTTTCCCAGTTTTATTTAGCACCACTTTACATCAGCTGCACTTCCCTTACAATTTATTTTTATGGGTGGTTAGAAAAACAGCCTTATCTTTCTTTGGTTTAACCAGTTTCTACTGTTTCCTAACTTTTATTTCACCCAGGCAGCAGCAGCCATGTCATGGTGTGCCTTTACTAATTGATGCTCTCTGTTTCTACCCCAGCCTTCACCTGTGACATGCCAGCTGCCTCCTTTCAATTTATTTGGAGATATTCTTTATTCTTTTTCCTCCTGACCTCCACGACCCTATTTGTGCTACTGCAAAAAGAAGGAAGATTGTCTAACATCCATGAATCACCTCAATTGATATTTCCAGGGCATAGACTGTTTAGAACCTCAGCCTTCACGATTCAGTACGTGTTTCCTCTGTATCTCTCCTGCATAGAGAAAACATGATTTTGCTACATTACCAGTTCTCATAACTGATGTCATATATTATATTGTATTATACAGGAGACTTTTGTATAATACTATAATTTTTTTTTTTAAAACTTCCAACTTTTATTCTGAGTAATAGCCTACCCCAAACAGCATTTAAAAAATAATCTGGGAAGAAAAACAGTGCCATCTGCAACTTAAACAACTGTAATCACAAACCTCAACGGCATTAATGGAAAGCTGAAAGTCAAAGTATTTAAATAATCTTGTGCACTTATTGGAAAACCTTGAAAAACCACCATCTTCAAAGTAGGGTTAGCAAGTTTTAGCTATTGAATGAACAGGATTAGATTCTTGGTTTAGAAATAAGCTCTGAAGAAGAAACATGGAATTCCCATCTCACAGAGACAGAAAAATAGGTTAAGATTGGGATGCATTTTCACGGTGGGTTGGAACTGTTCGGATGCAGATGACTCTCTGAAGAGGTGGTCTTCTTCTTCTGCCAGTCCCAACAATCATCCTACCTGGATGATTCAATAGCTTTATTCAGACATTTTTGTGATCCTATGTATCCTATAATCATGTAATTTTTAGATCTGTTTCCAAAGTGGAGGCAGGAAGCCGTGATTAGTTCCTAGAGGAAAGATTGCCTCTGTAAGATCAGTTTAAGAAATGCATGAAACCACATGTTTATTTTACATTCTGTTTGCTTCAGATTAAGATCTATGTTTGTGGGGAACAGGTTTTGCTTTTTCCGAAAATTTGTCCATAAAATATCAGTCTCCAATTAAATGCAGTGACAGACACATAATTACATTACTATCCTACAGTGTTTTTAATATGAGTTCAGACAGTCTGCATTTCCCTACTGAAATTTTGCCTTACCAATTGACTGTTTGTGTGCTTGATTAGCTGCCATTAGCTAGACTTCCTTTCATGCATCGATAATCTATTGATAATGTCAACATACCTATTTAAAGACACTTGGAACGTAGTTCTGTGCCAGGGTGAGAGAGGGATGGAGGTGTCTGGGCCAAAAGCTGCTATGTATTGATGTATATGAGCACATATTTTTATTTTTGATGAGTCTGAGCGTTTAGTAATCTCAGAAAGGAGAAAACCTGTGCCAAACCACTGGCTCTGAAGAATCCTGAAGATGAGGACTCACCTTCATCGCTTTCAACTTGCATTAACTGCAACTAGATTTTCAGATGTCCCAGTACCCTGCGAATCAAAAATTACGAAAACTTAGATTTTCGTAATCAAAAGTAAGGTTACAAAAGTAAAATTTCTAACAAGTCTTTTCTCCGTCTTTCATACCACAGTCCCCAAAAACCCATAGATCTGCAGAAAATTCCTGTAATGCACACTGCCCCCCAGAACTCCAGTCTTTTGGGCCGTCTTCTTATTTTGACATATTCCCTTTCAGACAGAATAGGTTTCCACAGGTATCTTCTCCCTATTGTTATGAAACAATTCTTCTTTTCCACTTGTCAAAATTCCACTGTATATTTCTATGTGACACATCAGAGTACAGGTGATTCCTAAAGTTACTCCTACTAGAAACAGAAGGCAATTTTTGAAGAGTCTTTATAGACCAATAGCAAAGAAAAAGTTGTATTAACACGCTCTGAATTTCAGTTCAACATTTTGTGTGTTGTTCATCAATGTAAACAGCTAGAAATGCTTCTGGTGAGAACTAATATTTTCAAAGGAAATGAAAAAAAAAATAGTTTCTTCTGGTGTTGTCGACTATGGCCTGAGTGTTTTCAAATTATATCCCTTTATGTACGAAAACAGGAGCTCTGAAACTGTATTTATTTACTGGAAAATATAATGTTATTAATTTTCTACATCTTTACTGTCTTTCCCAAGCATACTTTATTAGCTTTTATGCGTGTTAACCAATTTAAATGAGAAGTTGTGAAATGTAGAATGGGAAATATTATAATTAAAAGTTTGTTATGACAACTCTGACACACTGAAAACTTGAAGAATTAAGGTGTTAAAAATCATAGCACTTGGAGCTATTTAGCAAAACTTTCAAGATCGACAACTCTGCTTTACAAAACCTTGAAGTGTTTATTAACTTAAGTAGATTTCATAGAGTTTCTTTGATCACATTTTTTTATAATAAAGCTATTGCAAAGCATGCATCCTAATTGTTTATTTACACAATATTAATATTCAGGCAGAAGGATCATGGAAGCACAGTTAATTAAATACAAATTAATGTGGTAGAATATTTAATTATCTATTCTACACCTCACAACTAATGATTATGTAAATGCCTTGCATTTAATCTTGTTCCCAGGAAATTAACTTAATGGCCTTCAACAAATGAACGTTTTGTATGCATTGCAGGACACTTTATCTAAATTTTAACAGCATGGTATTAGTTTCAGATAATAACATGATTACACAATTTAAAATGTAAATGTATACAATACTTTTGTTTCCTTGATTTTACTTCAGAATTCAGAGTGGAATATAAGAGAATTTATAGGATTGCAGCTCTGAGGTTCGGTGGGGTAGGTTTTAGCCAACATCTATTTCTCCAGTTTTCCTTTCAGCAGATTGTCAGGGCTCTCTGTCACTCAAACACCCAGCCTGTGCCTGGAGAGCAGAACTGGCTCTCTCAGCTACAGACCAGGAACCAGAGGGAAAATATCTTATTGTACCACAGAGCTCCTGCTAAATTGCCCAAACCCGGGTCCAGTAATGAATATTGAATGTTACCCATAGCAGAGACTTTGCTCTGTTGATTGCAGAAAAGGTCTGTACCTTTCTGTAAAAAAAATGAGTCTATATGTCTGATTCTGGCAGATAGTTAAAGTAGTATTTACACAGAAAATCTTCCTCGGAAAAAAACACTTTGATAGTTACACGTGGAAAATGTAACAATGCAAGGCTGTTTTTGACTTTTAGAGATATTAGGAACTCCTACATGCTTTAGCCTTGGATTCCAGAACACTTTGGAGTGATCTCAGAAGGAGATTATGTAATTACAAGAAGTATCCTTAACTTTCACTAAAGCACACACCACATATAGTACCGGGGAAGAAAAGGTCTCTTGTTACTAACCAGTATAATTAATATGCTCTCCAATCCAGGATTAATCTAGAAGAGCTTCTCAGACTGAGAAGAGAGATGGTTATTAGGGTTGTCTTACGCACAGCCTAAAAAGGGACTGGTGATTATGACTTATTGGTCTGCAGGCCTGGGCATGGCTGTGCAGACTGTCAGACACTACCTCTTCCTGTTACTTCTGGTTTTGCAGAACCCTTACAGCTGGAAAAAGTCGTATTCAAAGTTAGTGGAAGCCAATGAGAAATGATCAGAAATCAAACCAAAGGAATAACAATGAGATCTCGTGGTGTATTTTATAGCTTTACAGCATTTTAGCTATTTTACAAGGGCAACACAACCCTAAGTTGGACAGCCAGGTAAATTTTACTCAAGTGAGGGTAAATGGAGTTTAGAAAAAAAAAAAAGAGAGAAATTATTCAAAAGAATAGTTTCAGTCAAATGTATAAAATGAAAGTTTCCAAAATTTATTATGTCATTTTGATATTATTTAAATTGTTTCCTTTGTGAAACAGGGAAGAGGAAGAAGGCTTAAGAAGATAGAATCTTTGTTTCATTTATAAAGAATGAGAGAAAAAGAAATCCCTAGCTCTGACCAGGTACACTCATATGAATTATACATTTGCTTATCCATAGTGCTGCACTTGCTAATCATTAATGTAATTGCACTCAGGAAAACAGAAATGGAAATTTCACAGAAAAAAAATCTTTGAGTCATTTACCCTTCCTGAATTCAAGGGGAATAGATATAAGTTTTAAGATATGCAGCTAAAAAAAAAAAAACCAACACCAAGAGGCTCCATTTTAAAGAAGGAATTTTTTCTACCCAAAAGTCTGTTTTTTAATGGATTTCTAACCTGAGATCTATAAGAAGAGGAAATAAAAAAGGAAAAGGAAAGAACTGCACTTACCTACTAGTACTACTAGTAGAAGCAACATATTATATATGCAATTAGAAAACTCAGCCCTAAGCAAGTCTTTTGAACTCTAAGACACTTTGTGTCTAAACTCTTGGATGCTCATGGTATCATTCCCATTATTAAAGCATAGTGCATGTTGAAGTGTTTTGTGGTTTAGATTCATAAGAGGTACATATTAATTGTCATTCACTCATCACAGCCGTCATCCAGAAATCCGTTGAATAATCACAGGGAAGTGCTCCCATAAAAGTGAGCTGATCAAATTAAAATTAATTAGTTGACATCGTGTTCTTTGTTTAGTGTGATCTCTTACAGTCGTCTTCTGCAGGGTTATATTCATGTCTCTCAAAGAGGTTTTTTTGCCTCTGCAAAGGCAATGAGTTCAGAATATGACATGGGGTCTTTTGCGTCTCCCATTCATCCTGCTGCTTCCTGCCAATTCATCCAGCTCTCACTGAGTGAAAATCCTTCGATTTATGTTTCCTTTCTTGTTGCTTATTGTTCTATATGTCCATTACTAGCATTTAGTTTAGTGTTTTTCGGGGTGGGAAATAGGTAAACCAGGGGTGTAAACCTGCAAGGAGATGGGAAATTCTTGGAGGAGCTTGGCAGTCAGTGGAAGATGATTACACTCAGTAATTACATAGAACACTCCATACCTTCTTGGTTCAGTTGCCAGCTGAGAAGGAAAGTGGATTATAGAAAGTGGAAATAGTTATTTTTTCATATTATTTCAAAAGGCCCAAATCAACTCTCATTTAAGTCAATGGGAGATTTTCCACTGAGTTTAGTGGAAAACTCTTAACATTTTACACCATTAAGGATTATGCCAGTTAAACCTGGACAAACCTACCAAAACCAGTCAAATGAGGATCCCAATAACTACCCTGTAGTTCAGTCCCCTTACAGCACCCACCTCCACCAGGGAGTGTGTTCCTCACATGCTCATCAGGAGAGCAGATCCAACTGAGCTCAGACTTAGAAACAAATGAGATGATCTAAAACTGGAAGCATTTTAATGGACCTCTGTATAAAATGAGAAGTTTTCCCACTGATATCAGAAACCTTTACCATGTGTAGAAACCAAAAATACAATGAAAGAATATATGCCTCCATACTCTATTAAATACTTGTTAAACTATAGTTGAATCACAGTTTCCCATTTGAAGAGGCTTTAGAAACTTTCCATGCCTCTATTAGACTAATGTGTTCTTCAGAACACCACCCATTTATGTGGAACATTCCACTCCCTCTTCCTTTTTCCTTCATCTCTGCTGTCTTCCCCTTAAAACATTTCTTGATCTCCTCTCCCAGACCTTCATTTCTTCATCTCCTCTCCCAGACCTTCACTCTGCCCTTCTTTTTATACTTATTCAGAGGAGAAAAAAAAAAAAAAAAAAAAAAAAAAAAGAGAACTAAGAAAGTAGCAGCTGCTATAAAGTTTTTTGGGAAAGTATGTGGAGAAGGAGTTCTCAGGGCAGAATATTGGGGAGGGCCCGTAAAGGGATTAATTAAGACTCTGCAGCCCCTTTCCTGCTTCCAGGCTCCCTCTGAATCAAGATGATGGTTTGCATTAACACATTTAGGAGAAATTAATTTCCTCTAACTAAAAGGACACAGGAGAGCAATGCAGTTCCCATCATATGTGGTTATCTTTGACATCTCAGACTAAATGATCCAGCTGTTTTCAGCTAAGTCAGCTCAGGGCTGACTTGGATATCGGATCAGAACTCCCACTGTGGCATCCACACGGAGACACACGGATAGCTCTGCCTTGAGGTCGAGCGGGCACTTTTGCTGAGTGACACAGCTTTATACTCTGCTCTCCCTCCCACTTACCATTCTTACAGTCTGGCCTCTCTTTTCCTGGCACCAAGCATGTCTAGAAACTAGATTAAATAGGATTTAGCCCAGAATCACCAACATCACTTCTTCAAATAGTTCAGCTTCACAGTCATAAAACAGCACCTACTCCTTGGATTATGGCAGCATATTCTTGAGCCCATGTAATCTTAAACTTACATTGCAGGGCTCTAATTTTCAATGACTGTCAGGCACATGTTTATATTTATGTGTTGTGCTGACATTTCAGATGTCCTGCAAAGACTTTCACATTGATTTGGACAGAACAGCTCAAAATTTTGAAAATGTAGTGTGTGAAAAATCATTGCAGCATGTCCCCACTGCCATTTGCAGATAGGAGGCAAATATAATTCTGTATTACCCATAGACTTTTACATCTTTGTGAATAAAAGAAAACCCAGACTGTTCAAAAGCATTTAGCTTTTGTGTCAATCCAGTCCTGCTGGAAACACTGGTAAACACCTTTAAAAGCAGCAGAATTAGGTCAGTGCTGAGGACCTTTGCAGATCTCTATTAAATCAGCAGCTCAGCCTCTACATAGTCAAAGAACCATGGCATCAAATTTCAAAACTGAGGGCCTTTCTATCCTTTGTGGCTTTTTTTTCCTGTTTAGGAAACAGTTGCATAAAGAAATGACTGCTGAAGTGGAAAAAAACAGTTGAATATTTGTATGCTTTTTCTGCTACTAGGTTTTCCCTTTACATTTCTTTATTAGTTGAGAAACAATTGTAGTACTTGAGCAGTCAGTGAGTTCACTTTATTAACAGTTCAAACATAATATGAAGCCAATATATTTAGTATTAGTTACTAACCTTCTGCAAATTTAAGCTGTATTTTGCTCACTTAATTAGGTAAACTGCATGGTTTTTCTCTTACTGGTTCCTCTTTTTAATATGAGAGCAATAAAAGCACCATAGGGTGCATTGTATTTTAAAAAATGTATTAGAATTTATATTTTCCTAAGAATTGTAAATTGTTTAGAACTTTTTTCATCTTCACTATTCTTATGATTCACAATAAAATATGTGATCCCTAATGTAACCTTTTTAAAAAGTGACTTCACCCAGCCTGTAACTAATTAATTATGAACATAATCTATTCTAGTGACAGTTATTTTTTAACAAAGCTTTATAATGCAAATCATGGCATTTACATTTCTATTCAAGGGATGTCTACATTTAAACTCTCACACAGGATATTGCCTAAGAATCAATCCACTACTTTCTCTTCTTTTTTTTTTTTTTTCCACCTTCCACTCTTTCCTTTGCAGTTCTCATTTTCTCTTCAAATGGAACAAAACATCGCTAATTTGGCCCCAGCCTTTCTCCTCTTCTTTTCCTCCCTTACTCTCACTGCAGACTGAGTGGATCAAGCTATTGAATGTAAAGCCAGAGAGCGTTTCACCATACATGAAATGAAGGAAGATCATGCTGGGACAGTCACCTTCAACATTGTGCATTCAGTCTAAATTTACAGTAATAGACTCATACTCAGAGGACACTTGCTGTGTTTGTTTGCAAACTAGTATGCAGTACTTACAAGTCTGTGGTTTTATTGACATATTCCTTTCCTTTCCTGTGGTTTTTAATTGAAACCCCCACTGCTCAGCCGAGCTCCTGGAAGTCAGAGAACAGAAGTTTTGCGTTTAGTTTAGCATTTAGACAAGATGAACACATACAGCAGAGTTCTGCTGGTCGATTATGAAATGCATAGTTCAGGGCTGTTGGAGTTTTTGTTTTGATTAAGACTCATGGTATGTGTATGGAATTAGCACTATGAAATCAAACCACAGAATCCCAGAATCAGCTGAGTCGGAAGGGACCCACAACGATCACCAAGTTCAGCTCGTGGCCCTGCACAGGACCATCCCCAAGAATGTTCTCAAGAGGATCATCCAAACCCTCCTGGAGCTCTGGCAGCCTTGGGGCTGTGCCCACTGCCCTGGGGAGCCTGGTCAGTGCCGACCACCCTCTGGGGGAAGAACCTTGTCCTGAGATCCAACCTGACCCTGCCCTGACACAGCTCCAGCCATTCCCTGGGTGCTGTCCCTGGTCACCACAGAGAAGAGATCAGTGCCTACCCCTCCTCTTCCTTTCAAATGAATGATTAAGGAAATATCTTAATGTATAGACCAACATTGAAATAAATATCATTTTAATATCACTGGGTTAATTAGAAAAATATTTTCTAGAAGGTGTTTGCTTCCTGATACTTCATATACACTGTTGACTCTGTGTCCAATATGAGTGTTCAGTACACAGCTCTTTGAGCTGTGACTTGGCCAGCCAAGGATAATTTTTCATTCTGTTGGCTCTCTGGATGAGCTGAGAGTAAGCCAAGAATAGCCCTGTATATCATAAGGAAGGTATCATTTCTTAAAAAAATTACAGTGTTCTTCACCAGCATTGTGAAATAATTCTACTTTAGGTACCAACAGCATAAAAAAAAGCATGTGCAAAACTGATGTGACAAAAAATGGTAGACAAAAGTCACATAAATCTAAACCCACATTTCTAGGCCCAGGCATATCACTTGAGTTAGAATTCTGATGGCTTATACTTTTGTCTTATGCTAAGAGTTAAAATCCATTAAGAGCATTTATGACCCAAGGGAATGGCATGAAGCTCTGTCAAGGAATACTGAAGTTGGATCTCAGGAAAAAGTTCTTCCCCCAGAGGGTGGGTGGGCACTGACCAGGCTCCCCAGGGAATGGCCAAGGTCCCAAGGCTGCCAGAGCTCCAGGAGCGTTTGGACAACACCCTCAGGGACAGGGGGATTGTTGGGGTGTCTGTGCAGGGCCAGGAGCTGGAATTTCATAATTCTTCCAGCTCAGGACATGATTCTGTGATTACCCCAGTACAGCTTTAATCTAACTAGAAGAGCAGGGCAATACAAATAACACACAACTATGCCCAAAATAGACAACTCATGTCCATCAATAATGATTTAAACCACCTGTGACTCCCGAGGGCTTTCTGCAGGTGTGGCTTGTCCTTAAAGCAGTTCCATTGCAAAATTTGCCTGTGATGAAGCAGATCTGCCAGCTGTGGGTACAGTTTCCACTGCCAATGACAAAGTAAGCATGTTCTATTATTGTCAATCTGCAGAAGCCACGAACTCCTTTAGCTGCTATTACACACAGCCCCATCTTTCTAACAAGGTCAGCCTGGATACCCTTCAGTGAATTTCTTGCTGCTCTGCAGAATTAATTAAACATCTCCCTGTGCCTCATATGCTGACCAAAACCATCTCTTTCCACCCAGACACTACATACAGTATGATCCTGGGCTAAAACATGTCCCATTTCTTCCTATGATGAAATGCATGGATTTTCTTCCTTGTATTCCAGTAAGAATTGAACGACCTCGCCTTGGATTCAGATGGGAAATAGACTCTTTCAAGAATTCCTCCTGTTGCATTAACACCCTTCAACCAAGTAGCCAGCAGAGGCTTTGCAGCACAGAAGTTCTGCATGAAAAAAAAAAACCCAACCACCACCACCATTTGTCAAATAAATGTCTGTTAATGAATAACATAAAAGAGCCCATGTTCCTCAGCTGTAAATAAGAGAGAACAGAGAAGTGTGAAAAGAACTCTGCTAGAGAAACAATGAAATATTAATAAACTTGTGTAGGGAGCCTTGCTAGGTGAGGAATTAGACAAATATATCACTTGCTTTCTTTAACCTCCCACAGGGCCGTGCCTACAAGAATTGGTATTGACCTATGAGGTAAGAAACACACACAGTAAAAACCCACAGCAAACAACCCACAGTTTTAGAGTCCAGTTCAGGCCACAGACCACTGCACAATTAAGGAGCTTACATGGATAGTAATATGACAGTGAAAAACCTATTTGTCATGTATTAAGCCTGGAAATCACATATACCCCATCCTGATAAACCTTTATAGTCCTTTCTTTCTTTTGCTTTCATACTTTAAATCATAACTGAAGAACTGACATGACCACATGTAAAAGGCAATAAGGGATTATATTAAAATTATCAAAAGATATTCCAAATATCTGGACTTTTTAACAAGTACATTGGTAAATTGCTGTTTTTTTCCATATGAATCATATTACCAAATAGATATTTTATTGCATGACTGCTGTGGTGTGCACATGCACTCTGAACCCTTGTCCTGCACCAACCATTAAAATACCCAAGGAGCAATTATTGATTATTTGGGTGAAAAGGAGAACCAGTCATTGCAGCCTGAAGGATTAGGTTCACTGTTCATTCATTACTGATAAATACTGAATTTTAAAAAGAGGATCACAAAGATAACCAGGTTCTTTTAGTTTTCTACATATCAAAGCTGGAAGGTCTAAAATTACTATTTTGTTTGAAACTCTTTTAAACTGAAACAGTAATCCACTGATTTTACCAGTGGGATGCCAGAATATTTAAGAATTTGCAAATATCCATGTCAATGTTGCTCATTATGCACGAAATAAACTCTAACAAAATGACATTGTAAGACAGTGTACTGCTCCTTTGAGGGACAAGTGGGAAATTGCTGCCAGGAGTCCATTGAAATTCCAGTATGAGAAGAACTGCCAGCTGGCTGTCCACAGCAGAATAAGACAAAAAACCTCTATTTTCTGCCTATCACTATAAGAGCAGCCATTTGGCTTAAGCCCATTCAAAATCAAATATCCAGATAGGAGACAGTTCCCATTTGTCCCTTCAAGGGTTAAGGAAGGTAAAACAAAAGGTAAAACAACTATTAGGTTCTTATTGTATGGAAGAGCTTCTTTGACTGGGGAGTAGCAGGGAGGAAAATCTCTCATTGCACTACTGCAAATAAGTGGCAGGCAGGTATGTGCTGCCCAATAGGATCTGAAAGATAGTAAATGAAATAAAAAACTATTTTTCACACTCCAGTGCTGATGTTCTGGTGTGTTTGCTGCATTCTTGCTTTGTTATACAGAAAAAACCCTTATTGTTAGCTAGATATTGTCCCAATTAACCAACATATGTTTTAAGGGCATATTTTTTCCAGTGTGTTTTCCATGTAGTTTCCACAATCAGTTTGTAAAGGGAAATTTAGCTTGTCCTCCTTCAAATGAACTTTTAGTAGAGAAGACTGAGGGGAGACCCCATAACCAAATACAGCTTCCTCAGGAGGGGCAGGGACTGAGCTCTGCTCTCTGTGACCAGGGACAGCACCCAGGGAATGGCTGGAGCTGTGTCAGGGCAGGGTCAGGTTGGATCTCAGCAAAAGGTTCTTCCCCCAGAGGGTGGTTGGCACTGACCAGGCTCCCCAGGGCAGTGGGCACAGCCCCAAGGCTGCCAGAGCTCCAGGAGGGTTTGGATGATCCTCTGGGGCACAGGGGGTGACTCTCAGGGTTGGTCTTGTGTAGGGTTAAGTGTTGGACACTATCCAGGGAACCATGCTTGTTTGGCAACTTCATGGCTTCTCCTTCCTACTAGTTGGGAAGGGTTTTCCATTTCCTTTCTACTTTATCTCTTGCCATATTTAATTTTCCCCCAAAGAAACTTTCACATTTGGAGTGAATGTCTGTCACCAGCTACAGCCCACACCAACAAACCTTTGTGCTTCCCATCCTGTCTCAACATCCTTTCTGCAGCAAGACTTGGAGGCCATACCACTGGCTCACACTGGGATGAGAGAGCCTTGCACTTGAGACGCTGTAGGGAAAAGATGGGCAAGGCAAGGCAGGGAAGAGTCCTTTGTGTTCTTCTACGCTGCTTTTGTGCAGAGGCCAGCAACTTTTACTTACGTATTTCAAAATATTTCACCGTCAGGGAAAGCCACCACCTTGGCTTTGAGCTTCACCTGAGCCACAGCCGTGGGTTCCTAATCCTGAGGAAATCTCGTCTGGAAACGCTTTCAGCTCAAATTATGCTATTGATACAGCACTTGAGGCTGGTACCTCACTGAGGGAAGGGACACAGTGCAAACTGAGCTCTGGTCATATCCAACACGAGGAACTCACTGCCTTCACAGCTGTCAGAAAACTACAGTGGGAGAGAATTCCATAAACAGAGGAAGACAGCTGCCTTCTGGGAAAAATGTGCAGGAACATGTAGAAAATGTATCCCTGGATAAAGATGATTTCCATCTTTTCAACAAAGTTTGAGCAAAGAAATTTAACCCCTGATGCCACTGCATTCATGACTCTTATATTTGGGCATTAGCTCCAGTCAATTCTTTGAAAATAAATGACAGCTGAATAAATGACTGATGATAAACTGTAAGTTTGCTCTCATTTTTTTTCTGTAATGATGGTTTTATCCTCTCCATTTATTTATGATAATTTGAATACTCTACCTGCCTGCTCTATAATGCAGACTTATTATGTTGTCTCATTATTGTGAAAAAGATACACACAACAAAAAAACCCACCAGTATTTAAATTAAAATAGAACCTAGGATAAAAATATCTATGCTGATGACCTATATTGCAGAGTGTATTATTTTTCTTTCTCATGTGTGGTAAAAGGATTGGAATACCTGATTTATTCTGTATTTAGAATTCAAAAGGAGGCTTATTTGCAAAGTAACAGACAAAACTTTCTTAGCTGAATCCTGAAAGATTTTTCACAATGCAACATGTGATGCGAAAGGAGGCCCTACTTCTCTCTGACCTGCACTAGCCATCCTTCATAGAGACAAAGATCCTCCCTTCAATCATATAGATCAAGCTGAAGGTAGAATACAGTCACCCAGTAAAAATAAACTCCACGGCGCTCTAATACATCACATTTCATGGCTGACAAGGAACACGTACTCTTAAGAAATTTGCATTTAAATCCTCGGCCATGATAAATGCTGTGAGTTTCGTTTATCTTGGAATGGACACATAGTTATCATGGTTTAAACTCAAAAATTTGAATCAAGAATTGAGTCATAAAACTGCAACAGAGGATGGATAGAGAAGTGGCTCTACTCAAATATCTCAGCTTTCGTGGATTGCAGGGAACTTATGCTGAGCCACACTCGTAGATCTTTTCAACCTACAAGGCTCACAAATATAAATACAAATTGAAGAGGCAATTAGAAAGAACTCTAGTTCTTTACACCTCCCTCTTCAAATCAATCACAACCTTTAAGGATGTTTGTAAGGCTGGACCTCTGTATAGTCTAATAAAAGAAATTTTACACTTTGATTGCCTAAGCCTTTCCTCGAGACTCGTTTTGCCGCACACCTCAGAACTGATACTGAAGTCCCAGTGCACTCCCAGATCCACTCTGGGTGTGTATCTCTGTGCTATATTCCATCCTTACATGGAATGCTTTGTGTCCTGTGCTGTCTGGAGCAGGTGAGGTTGGCATAAAGCTGGCTAAACACAGCCTGTTTCATGAAAGGTTACCAATATTTTCCTTCCCAGGCAGGAGGTCACTTCAGGCCAGGGAGGCTGGGCAGAAAGTTCTGTCCTCCTGTGCTCTGTGTCTCCCCAGGGCTAGAGTTGTCTCTGGTGGTAAGGCCAAGGTCCCTGGCCACTCCCTGGCATTTCTCTCCACACCCGTTCCTGATCTCCAGGATCACTGAACTTTTTCTCCACGACCACTTTTCCTCTTCACAAATCTTTCTTTCTGCACCAATTCTGCTTTCCAGAACCTGATCTTCGCAATTCCATAGTTCATGTGCAGAAGTACAATGGTGCTCAGCCCCCTGCTTGACAGTTCTGTGTCATGTCTCTATAATAATAAGCTGCAAGATTTGGGACATGCCACTTTTCCTTAGTCCAATTGTCATTAAAATTTACAGGCAGTCCATACTGCAAGGAGCCAGCAAGGAGCAGACTCCTGCTTGAAAATGCCAAAGTTTAATTTAGAATATCTGTCCACATGTGCGCAGACTCCCAATTATCTGCCAAGTGTTAGTGTTCCAAATTTAAGCTATTTTTTTGCCTTCAAAATATCATTAATATATTTCCTTCCTTCCATTTCACTTTCAAATTGCAACCTCAAAAGCAGTCTGCTTTTGGATTATTCCACCACTTTATTAGAGGAGTCAGAAATTCCCAATTCCCAATCCCAAATTTAATAATTATTAAATTACTGATATCCACCCAATATAATGCCATTTACCTGAAGAGTTTAATACTTCATTTGTCGGGTCCAACATGAATTGACTGTAGGTTCCCTGAGGGGAACAAATGGCATAATCTTGACATCAACATACCTGGGGCCACAATTGTGCCTTAAAGGCTAAAAAAAATCCGGGAGGGTGCCTGATCTGTGGCTCCACTGGCAGCAGAAGTTTGTTCAAGCCCCGCAGAGGCCACGTTGTGAACACAAGCTCTGTGTTGCTGGACTCCTTCAGGGAGATTGGTGCTGCAGCACAGCCCCTGGCCAGTTCCTTTGTGTATCCAACACCCCTCAGGACAGATCCTGTCCTGAAAATGAGGGAACCCCCCTTTCAGCTTTATGGAAGCTGTTGCACAATGATATAAACATCACCAAGTCTCGATTTTAAAATGTTAATTTATCTTCCCAAATTACCACACTCACATATGGCTCATAATTGCAGTATCATGGAGTGTCAATTGAGCAAAACAGATGTATTTTTCAAAAAACTGTGACACTGTTTGCAAAAGCACTCTATTCTCCATGGGTGCACATGCTGCTTCTACCTTCTGCTCCAGTACCTACATATTGATACTGCTCAACTAAATGCAGATTTTCTGCTTCAAGTATATACAACATTAACATTCAGGGCAGCAAATCATTCTGCAAGTGTTTAGATGTGGATAATGCAGAATAAACCAATGAAAGCAAATGCCTGTGCTTGAAGTAGCAGTCCAGGATTTCCTATGGAACCCCCAAGAAACCTAACCCAGGATATTCTGATATATTATTCATAAATTAGGAAAAAAACTGATGAAGTATAAAATAGCTTCAGCTACAGTAGTTAGGAATGACAACTTTGGTAAATTAGGATCTTGTCCCATTAGGTTTTAAATTAGTGACTTCACAGGGCACTCTCTGGTAGCTGGTTGAAATGCTGAATTGCTGTGAAACTACTCCATTGCCCTTAACGAGCTGTAAATTTGGTCTCAATGAGGTCCTTGTCTAAGATACTTTCTCGCATAGTCCTACCTGAAAGGTGTCGTGAGTTCTTGGCTAAATCATCCCGGAGCTCTAGGCTCATCTTCCTGTTTGGAAAAGACTTTGCTATGCATCAGCTGTTGGACACCACCTGGGTCCTGCTATTCCAACTAGGATTTGCTTTGCTGCGGAGTCTCTTTACTACGTGAATACCGCTCGGGAAACGTCAAGGAAATCAGAGTCATTTAGTGCATTTCAACTCACAGAACAGGAACTTCTTTTGTAGAAGGTGTTTCATTAATTCTTACATTTTGCAGAACACTTGCCTTTCAGACTCACTCTGGTTCTAGTGTGAATAACTCGGGTTTCAGACAGCTTTCTCCTTGTTTTCTTTCTTTTCTGAAAGAAGGGTTTATCTACCTTTAGAAGCGTAAACACATTTTCTCTCTGTTTTGGTTGTTGGGTCTTTCTAATACAAATATTAGCTTTAAGAAAAGACACGTTTGTCAATTCTATTGTTAAAGAAATAGACTGCTTGATAGTTTTAACTCTGTGGTGTGAAAAGATATCCACTTCCAAAAATTACAGCAAAAAAAAAAAAACCAACAAAAATTTCCATTGTAAATACTGTTACATTGAACTAATTTCTCTCATTCTTAATTATCATTCTTAATTGCTTGCTGTGCAACTGTTCATAGTGTTCGGTGTATCAAAAGCAGTCTCGTGCAGCTGCTTTTTGATCTTTATTTCTTCAAAGTTTAGCTCTCCGGTAGTTCCGAATGAGTTTTTCATTGCATTTCTGTCTATGTTCATGTATTTTCTTGCGGCAGAATTTATAGCAGTATCTCCCTCACATAAAGAAGAAATCTCAAGGTGATGGATGCAGAAGCAGCTCTGAAGCAGTGTGATTTACTGCTGTTATCTTGGAGCTCTTTTGTATGCAGTGCTCCCCTGGGAGCTGGATGGAGTGAGAGTGAGGCCTAAACCCTGATACACAAGCAGGAGGTTCTTACCAGGTACAAGCTGAAATAATAAGAAATAATAACCATACACAGAAAAACAAGCATAACAGTTTTGCCTGTGTAAGGATACACTTCTCGTAAACACCAGTATTTCAAATATCTAGCAGTGCTTTACTTGTATGTGGATTCCTTAAAATTTTTCCCTTTTGGCTTTTTTGATACATTTTTACTTGGGCCTCCTCTTAGTGAAGATTATACTCGATTCCATGAGGAGAGGATGAAAGCAGAGGTCAGCTCCCTTTAATTCACCTAGTGCTTTATAGAATTGGGTCTATTATCCCTGCATCAACCCAGGCAAAGATCTGCCTTGCTACGGAAGTGGATAGAGCAATATATTTAAACACTTGAGATTACTGTTGTACTCCTGGATGTGTTTAGGGAAGTTTATACCCTTCTCAGGGCTTATTTTTCTCTAATGTAGGTACAATAATACCAGATTTCTCTCTAAGCTTTTGCAAAACACAATGCAGTGTGGGTAGTGTTATTATTATAATATCATTTCACTACAAGTTCTCTAACATATATTTAGCTTCTCTTAATCTACAAAAGAACACCAAATCAGATGTGGAGTTAGCAGTTCCCAGTATACAAAGACGTAGTAAAAACACCATCACTGCCAGGAACAAGGTTCTGCCACTCACAGCTGTACTTCAAAATGTAACATTATTGTGTCTGAGAGTCTGATTTTCCATGGTAGAATATCAGCAATGCAGATAAGACTCTATAGTGGTATCTTTTATAGTTTGTGCCACTAAGAGATCTGGGACACAGTTACAGATTTTTATCCTCTCAGTCCTATCAGATATGAAATTGTGAACCTGCTCAAAATGTCACCATTGGAAACAAAAGGCAAAACTGATTTCTTTTACTGTGTAATGTGTTACCATCCACTGTGTGGCTCAATTCAATTTTTACAAGGCTTCCTTATGAGGTGCAAGGAACTGATTTATGAGTCCACATTAAAGCCTCCTTCACTCTTGAGATTCTGGTTAAATATTATATGATATGACACAAGTATATTGAAAAACAGGATTTCAGCTTCTTATTATGGGCTTTTGCTTGCTACCCTTGCAGCACGTTCATTTCAGACTGTGCAGAATGTCCTGCATTTCTGTTTTTTATGTATCTCTGGTAAATGTGAGAGTTCAATTTGATACAAGGCAATATATTCTCTCTCAAACAAAAGTTACGGGATAAGATCCTAGGAAAAGTCTTCATCTTCTAGAAGTGCCTCATGAATTACTATGGGCAAGTAGAACTGAATATTTTATCACATGCTATTATTATGGATGAAACTTTGATTTTGGATGTGTTTCTATGCGATGGAACTATGTGATAGCACGTTCCAGACAGATTCAGTATTACACAACTACAGTGAGGTTTACACACGGTTACTTGGATCTGTATCTCAAAATCTGTTTGAGTAACAGAAAAGCTTGTTTTATTTTTGCTTCAGAGTGTTTATAAACAGCACAGATTGTTCCTAGCCCTTCCATGGCCACACGAATGCATTATAGCATCTGTTCAGATCAGGTTTCTGACTCCAGGAAGGTTTTGAGTGAAGGCACACAGTATTTAACCACTGCTCTCAAGGAGTAACCAACAGGCATTGAGCCTGAGGAAAAGTCACAGAGAGAATCATGGTTTGGGTTGGAAGGGACCTTAAAGATCATCCCAATCCACCCCCTGCCATGGGCAGGGACACCTTCCACTAGCCCAGGTTGCTCCAAGTCCCGTCCAATCTGGCCTTGGACACTTCCAGAGATGGGGCAGCCACAGCTTCTCTGGGCAACCTGGGCCAGGGCCTCATCACCCTCACAGGGAAGTTTTTTCCCAATATCCACTCTAAACTTGCTCTCTGTCAGTGTGAAGCCATTCCCCCTGTCCTGTCACTCCAGACCCTTGTCAATAGTCCCTCTCCATCTTTCCTGTAGCCCCTTCAGGCCCTGCAAGGCCACAATCAGGTCACCCCAAAGCTTCTCCTCTCCAGGCTGAACAATCCCAGCCCTCCCAGCCTTTCCTCCCAGCAGAGCTGCTCCATCCCTCTGATCCTCTTGGTGCCTCCTCTGGACTCTCTCCACAGCTCCATGTCCTTGCTGTGCTGTTCCCCAGGGCTGGAGCAGCTCTGCAGGGGGGTCTCATGAGAAGGAGAGAACACATAATGTGAGAAATCAAAGTTTTACTGTCCCGTACCATCAACCAGACAATGTACGTGGGAGAGCAGTGATGAAGTCAGGAATATGAGTTACCTCAGGAAAAGAGGTGATGTAGCTTTGAGAATCATCTGTACCTAGAATTCATCCCTACATGGCACAGCTGTGTAGCAGATCTCACCTTAATAAGAGACTAAAACAAGAGAAAGTTCACTTTCCAGAGTGATCTCTCAAGGAATAAGTAAGCATACATCCATATAAGAGATGCATGTGCTCAAGGAAGCCAGTTTTAGAATGGTATATGACAGAAATATTAAACAGCGGCTCTGCATACAGGAGCCATGAAAATTCATACAGGCTTTTGGGAATAATTAATAAAGGAACTGGAACCTTGGACGTGAATTATCCCGCTGTACATGGGGTGCATTCATATGTTCTCTATTACATGCAATGTTCATATCTCAAAAAAGGATAAAATAGACCTAGGAAAGATTAATAGTGTTATCAGAGATATGGAACAGCAGCTCTGATGAGGGAGGCTGAGCAAACCAGGGTTCACAGCCCTGGAAAAATCATGAATTGCAATAAAGAAGGTAAGTAAGGACTGCTGACTAGTTCTTACAACAGAAAACTGATAAGGCTGATAGGTTTAAAGAAGCAAATAATACCTTTTTCTACAATGCAAAATTCATTCTGTGCCATGAGGTGCTTTGCATACCAGAACTTACATTGCTTCAAAGAATAGATATACAAGTGGCATGTAATAACATGTTTAAATATAGATATTGATATGATGTTCATGACACAATTTTTGTCTCAGAACATCTTTAAAGAGTATTTGTGCAGAAGCTGGGAGCTTGTATCTGGGAAAACATTAATATACTCCTTCCCTATCCCTCAGTTTTATAAGAAATATCCCTTTTGCCTGAGTCAGGGTTGATATTCTTCGGTCCACCACTATTACATGGATCTCCACAGCACTGACAACCGGTTTCTTACTTTTTTAAAATTTTTTTTAGCTCTCATAATCTTCTTGTCATGGTGTTAATTCTCAATTTTACTGAGAATCCTGCCAGAAGGAAGCTTTGGAAGAGAGAAATATTCTATATTCCTAAATATATAGACAAATATGCATTGTCATGGTCAATTGCAAACACACTCATGGCGTGTTAGAGTTAAATCACAAGTGTTCTTAATTTAAAAATTATTAGCATACTACATAATTAATTAGACTTTTACACTTCAGTGAGTTTTGGTTTCCCAAAGAAAATTGAGCACAGAGAATATAATTTGATTTAATTTTTTGTCAAGGTTTAATCTACCTGAAACATTGTTATATTTTAGGGGAAGTATAAACTGCTTAGATCTTGTCAGAATTTCTTTAGTGGGAGCAACATTTATTTACCTGAATGTTAAAATAAAAATAAGTCATTTAAAAAGGATGGTTTACCTCTTTCAAATTAAAAAAAAAAAAAAAAGATTTTATATAGAGAGAGATATAAAAGCAAGGAATACATTCAGGCAATATCCAAGATATGTGCGTTGCCAGTATGTGAAAGTTGTGACAGAAGTGGTAATTCTACCGGAGATTATGAAACACTTAAAATAAAATACAAAATTGAATGGAATAGGTGAGAGGAGTAAAGAAAATAAATGCTTTAAGAACTGCTAAGGATAAACTTCAACATACTAAGGATATTTAATGGTCAGAATTGTTCATTTAACATCAGGTGTTTGAGGAGTCTGCGCAGCTGGTAACTGATACTTCCTGTTTAAATGGAAACATCCCACTGGTGAGAAGAATTAACAGCAAAAATCTCCTGAGTCTTTGCTATTACAAACCTGAAATAGCTGTAGTGAGCCCTCCATTAGCCATTATAACCAAGACTGAGAAGCCCAGATGATTTAAAAATGCTTATCCTTTTTTTGCTTCTAGGTTTGGCATGCCTCTAAAATGTTTCTCTGAATTGTGCTCCCAATTATTTTCACTTTCAAATGCAGTTACGTAGATAACGCCACAGGCACACACAGGAATATTCCAAAATTTACAACAATGTTCATGTTATGCTGAGCCAGAGCTGATCAAGTTGTCTCAAGACGAGATGAACCAGATAAAGTAGTGCAGAAACATTTGGAAGGTCCCCTGCAGAGCGACCTCGGACTGTGAGAATGCTGAGCCTGAGCTAATCAGCCCTTCCAGACAAACTCCCACTCCGTGCAGAACTGGTCTGAGTGTCCTTGCATTGCTGCTCCATATGACTGAGCATCCCATTTTCTACAGCAGGGACTTTACACTTCCTTTTCTGGGAGGGGTTTCAAGGCAAAGAGCATGAGGGAAGGGAAAGCTGATTTTCTGTTGTTCCATGATCCCCCTTATCAAGCGGTCTGTCCAATTAGATAAGATGTACAGATGGATTAAAATTCCCATCTCCTGTGCACTGAATGCCAGGTGAGAGGTGATGAAACACTGGCACAGGGTGCCCAGAGGGGCTGGTTATGCCCCATCCCTGGAAACATGCAGGGTCAGACTGGATGGGGGTCTGAGCGACCTGACCTTGCTGCAAAGGTTGCAAAGGGAGGTTGGACTAGATGTCCCTTAAAAGTCCCTCCCAACCCAAACTATTCTATGACTGTGATCCTATGAAGAAAAGATTATACAGGAGCAGGGGTATGTTGATCAGTCCTAGAGCTGGCACATGCAGAAGCAGAGATCCCGCTCACTGCCCCAGTTACCACACATGGGGACTGCCCGTCTCTGGCAGAACTTTCAGGCCTTTTCTACTTTTGTTCTCTTCTTTTGCTTTGGTGTTAACAATTATTTTTCAACTGCAACAAGACTCAGAGCACTTGAGGAGTATGTGCAGCCAACAATGATGCTTTTTATATAAAAAGTTTGAGGGGAGGGTTAAAAATACTAATAAAAGAGCTCCGGTCTTCAACGCTACAAAAACTGAATAGCAAAACATCAGCCCCAAATGTGTTGGATGGGATAAACAATTCATTTCATGGACAGAAGGCAATTCTGAGTCCTCATCTGGGCTGATTAAATATGAGAAGAATTCTATAATTAAGCAGTTCAATGCAAGGTATTTTTTAAATAACTGTCAGGTAAACTACATGTTTTCACAACCACAGCGAATAAACGAAAATATTCCGGTGTTATAATACACTTTACAACCATTTTGCCCCTAGAGGACCATTCATTCCAAATGAGCAGTTTGTTGTTAATTCTCAATTTTACTGAGAATCCTGCCAGAAGGAAGCTTTGGAAGAGAGAAATATTCTATATTCCTAAATATGTAGACAAAGCATTGTCTTCTCCCATGGCCATAGCTCCCTGTAGCCTCATCTATCTTAATCTGACTGGAATGAAAAATTTCTCAGAGGAGGAACCAAATAAATAATTTGAATAGAGATTATTAAGCAGCGAAAGCATTCGAAAATCAACTTTTCTGCCTTGTAATTAATAGTATTTTTGAAATGTTATTCAACAATCATTCAACACCAAATACACAGCATTGGCCTCTATAGCGTTGACCAGGAAAATAATATTTTTTTTACTAGATAAAAGTGAACCCATTAAGCTGCCTTTTCTTTTCCCTTTCTGTTTTATTTCCTCATGTGGAACATCTTCAATAAACAGGTGGTGAGTTTCCCCTCCTCCTGCTTCCTCTTTCCCCATATAGGAGTTCGAGAACTCTCGGGAGATGAGAAGGTATTTTCTGTATAAAACCACGGGTGTAGAAAAGGGGTGAATTTGGCTTGACCAACACATATTTCAAAATACCAGTGATACCTCCTAAAAACACTTTAAAAATCCTGCTCCAAGGCTTTAGGAATCAGCAGCAGAGCAAGAAAGCTTGCTCTGAGCGAGGTATCTAAGCTCCAAGCTCAGCTTAGGTATCTCATGTTCTCAGTTGGCATCCAGCTCTCAGCAAAGATACTTTCTCCAATAAAATGAGCTCAGACCCTCAGCCTCACCATTGCCCCATTCTTTGCCAAGCCAGCTAAAAACATGTTAAAGAACAATCCCACATTTGAGCAGAAAGCCAGATAGGACTTTATTGGCCTATTTTCAGTGATGTGCTGCAGCAAAGATTGTGGCAGCATTACAATGTTATTTCAGGTCAGGAGTGCTTCAAAATCATTTACTGTTAATGCAAACACTATGACAAGTTGCCACTCTGTGTGTTTAGCAGCTTTATAAAGTAAAAATTTTGTTCTATCAAAGCCACTTATGCAGCAAATGATACTTGTCTACAAGACTGGCTAAATCCTACCAAATTTACACTTTTTAAATCAGATGAAGCTGATGTAAAATCTGTAAGACAGTGTTTCTTCTTTGTCTTTATTGTAGTCAATATTTAGCTGCTTAACTCCATTATAAAATAAAATGAGTTTTCAGTCAGCATGTCAAGCACACTCTGAATGTCAGCCACAATCATTGAGGAATTATTAAACATGCAACATGTGGGTCTCTCTGGATAAACCTGACATGTTGGGACGACATTTGCTCAAATCAGGATACCAGGCCTGCGCCGAATGCATGGAAAAGAAATGAAGAAAAATTTAACACATACACATCTACCTTGGTTTTGGTGGTGTTGCTTCACTGGCTACAATATGCTTTAGAGGAGTGTCCTGGTTTCACCTGGGGTAGAGTTAATCTCTTCTTTCAGCATCACCTTTCCTGTGTGCCCCAGACTACAGAGTTGTCTGTGTTGGCAGAAGCCAAAGAAATTCCTTGTTCCAAAGGAAAATATGATCTCTGGCTGTAATTCTGGTTATTTCTGGCAAAGCTGAATTTTAAATGCTAACAGAAATGGAATCTGTGTGGTGATAAGTTTTACTAGGTTCTGGTCTTTATACATGAGATATCCTCCTAAGGAAGGACATCTCTTAAAGTGGTGTCTTGGATATCACTTAAAATTGTGACGTTTACTCCAGAGAGAAAGAAAAAAATGCTTTTGGGACTTGAGTCTTCATTTTTATTCCTATAAAATAATCTCCAGCCTATGAAAGGCTGGCTTACTAATGCTTATGCCGTATCTTATTTCATCAGAAAGCACTTTAGGCATCCACAGCTTAATTACAGATCTATCAAAGGATCATAAAAATTAGAGGTGGAAAAGGCCTAGTACACCACTTAGGTCTGCTAATGCAGGAATTTCTCTACAGCATATTTATTCTTCATCTGCGTCTCAGGTCCACTTTAAAATGTGCATAGGAGGGTTCCAGTAATGCAGGAGTTCCTCTGGAGCATACTTATTCCTCATTTGTTGCTCAGGTCTGTATTAAAATGGATATAAATGACTAATGCATTAACTTTGGTGTTGCAGAAACATGCAGATCAGGGGACCTTCTTTGCCTGTTTTGAAATGTATTGTCAGTTTTAAGTTATTTTGTTACACATGTTGTGTCTATTCACCTTCAATGTAATTTCTTTTTATTTATACCATTACTCAGAGCCTAAAGCCAACATATATTACTGTAAGTAATGTCTCTCCTTTTTTTTTAGTAACCCTCACTTGTGTGAAGACGTTGATAACGTTTTTCTTACTGGACTAATGCTTTATTAATTAATAAAAATAGACTAAAATATTTATTCAAAACCCTTTAGAGTGCAAGTGAGCAGAGATGCACAAGAAAGAATAAGGAGCAGGTACAGAATAAAACAAGGAAGATGGACTGAATTCTGCTCTAAGAAGTGTCTGGTTTATTGATTATTTCAGTCTATTGGTCTTTCAGAGAAACATCAGTATGTCCAATGATTTGATAATGACAAATGAGATCAAATATGGTCTAATCAAGAAATAAGTGTTAAACCAGCATGGAATGTGAAAGTAGTGTGTGAACTCATTTTAATAGACACCAGTTTCTGGTTTGGGTTATTTCTTTGCTTTCAGTGGCAAGGTTGTTCTACCAAAATGATTTTCCATGAGACTGGTGACAGCCTCATTTTTCACTATCAAGCAAGTCTGCATTATCAATTACACTCTATCTTATTATAAAGCTGCCTGTTCCAACACTCCACTATGATATTGTTAGGGGGAAATAGCATCATAGAATACTTTCAGCAATGCAAGATTCACTTCTTAAATAACATTTCTATAAATGTATTTTCAGAGTGTTGTATTGTCAAAGGCAAATAATTTTGAATAATATAATCTGATACACCTAACAATGTGTAGGACTGATAAAATACAGATATAACAGGTTAGTCTTCAGCTCCTCTCTAGCCACTTTGACTCCAGCATCCAGGAAAAGATGCATCCTAAGTGGTAAACGACTCCCAGGAAGCACAGGACCTCTAAATTTTGGCAGTCCCCAAATAACAAAATAGACCTTGGGGCTGCTGCATTTTATACCATCTCTTAGCCATACACAGACCTTGATTTACTCCAAGGTTAAGATCTCATGTCAGAGTCTGAGAGACCAAATATGACATGTATATAAACCAAATATAATGCTTATGACCTTCAATACCCTTAATTTAAATGTTTGTATAAATCACATCCACAATACTTCCTGGGCTATATGGAATCACCTTCCCAAGTTATGCCTCTCAAGTTTCTTACAAAGCAGATTAAATTAACTCTTTAAGAAAGATTACTGTAATCTCTCTCACATTCATCTGTGTTTAGAAGTTGAGCCCCTTCTATGAATGCTGGTTCTTAGCTCACTCTGAGGGTTATAGTTTGCATCTGCACTCACCTGGCCGCAGTTTCAGTTAGAAAACAGCCAGGAGCATAATCTGAACCACAGCTGATCCAGTGGGCCAAGAGCAGGAGGAGTTCATAAAGGAGAACTGGTTGTTATTACACAGTCATCCACAAATATGTCTGGGTTTGGCCTCACAGAGAACTGTGGCTCTCCATTTAAAGTATTAACACCAACTATCCATTCAAACCATCCCATTTAGCTTAAAAAAAAAAAAAAAAGGATTAAAGGCCATTGCCAGCATTGTTTAACCTATACCTTCTGCAGCTCTACTGGTACAATCCAGCCCACGGAAGGCAGTCAAAATATCAGGCACCCACATAATATTTCCATGAGATCCTTCACTGCCACAGCAAATCACTTCAGATTTTGTCCTTTGACTGAATATATGATTCCGTTTCTATAAGGTCCTGACACCTTCTGAAGGAACAACCAATTTTTGTGACTAATTTCATTTCTTTTGAAATGTAAACCACCCCCAAAACTGACTAAAAGTACTTTCAAAGGGAAGCTTTGAACCAGCTGTGTTATTGCACTCTAAGTTACATATTTGGATGATTTTCAATCTTTAAAAGATTTATTAGCATGCTGTTTTCAGAAAGCCTTTCATTTCTCCAACCATTATTGCATTGTGCTAAGGGATTATGTTTAGTGCATTGTGGCCAGGTTTGATAGAAATTAGAGATATTTCTTAAAAATTACTGATAGCATTGAGGAAGGAATATGAATTTTGTAAGTCACTGAACGCTTTCATATGTGTGACTCCCATTAATGTCAGTGAAAATCCCACAGGCTTGTAGCCCTGAGCCTTAAATTGGATTCTTACACATTTCAGTACTTCTGATTATGCATCCTAAACAACATATGCTATGACATTAATGAGGCCCATAATTACAAACAGCCTAAATGGACAGAAGAAACATGATTTATACCAAACTCATATATACATGTGTACAATGTAGGACCTATAAAACTCCCTATGCATGGAAACACAGGAGTGTTAAACTGATGCCCCTGAGAAGATGAAAAGGGTCAAAATAACCTCCTGCTCATACATTTGTCATTGTAAAATGTATGTATGTGTTAACTTGACAGATCCAATGGTGAGATAATAAAGTAATCTTTCAGCTTAAAATTCAACTAACAAGAATGCAGGGCAACATTTTATATTAATTTACTCAAACACTGTGTTTAAATTAGCTGGGTATTGTCTGTCAAAATGTGTAAAACAACGCAGTTTGATAGGAAAAATCCCTTATACATGATGGATGCAGACTGAGCAAGCTGGTTCTGTTGTTTTATGTAACATCCACTACACAGAACCTGATGAAAACCATCTTGAGAGTTGACGATTTTACTGAGGCAGGTAATTCCTCAAAGATAGTATAGAAGATATCTTACTTTGGGGTTTCAGCTGAATGCTGAAGAGTGATAATAATAAGTATATTATCATCTATGTTCATTTTCTTCCCTGTTTTTGTGTTGAAATCAATAGTAGGCAAAGTCTAGTGTCTTGCAGTATCTGGGCATGAACTGGAAAATGCAAAATCTCACAAATATCTTTGTACAACAAAGAAAGCCACTTATATACCCAGTTTTCTGTGTGGCATTGAGGTGACCTGCTTGTCTGGAGGGATAATAACTGATACAATGAAAACAATGAAGGTCCCTGAAATAAAGCATTGGATCTTTTGGTAAGAAGGCAAGATTAAGTACTTCTTATTTTGCATTGCAGCTCTGTGACAAAGAATGTGTGTCATGCTTAGAGAAGAAGACACTTATTTTTCCTTGGAAATGATCCTGTTAAGAACATGGAAATTCTGATGATAAAGATAACGTGAGTTCATAGCAAAATAACGAACACCAAGTGGATTTGCATGATCCTTGGACATAACAACCATGACAGTATCAAACAGGAAGAAAAAAAATCACATTTTCTCAGTACTGGCAAATTGAAAAATCCTCTTGGGAATACTGTGGCTGGTTCTGGTACCCACAGAAGTACATCGAGGGATCGGACACACTTCATAGAGGGACAGCAAAAATAATTAAAAGATTATCTAAGAGAAAAGCTCTAATTACTCAGCAGCAACTGGGCTCAAAGCAACAATTAATTCTAGGGAATCCTGTGGAATGCAGGAGTCCAGACTAAAGGATTGCAACAGTCTCTCCCATGCTTGGAATTTTCTAATAGCTGTTTTTATTTTCACCTAGTAGTAGAAAATCATCTGATATGAGGTAAAATGTTGGAAATACGAAAAAAACTATTCTTTGATAATGCAAGAAATGCATTTTTTCCATCCAGCACCTAAAAGGAAAACACACAAAATCCGGATTATTGTTTCCTTTTCCACATCTCCCATTGCAATGTTTGCCAGTTCTTTCTGGAGCAGGTGTACAAAATGATGAAGAACTTCATTGTCCAAAAGAAGATACTTCTGACATAAAGCATCTTCTAAACTTGAGGTTTTCTGGTAGCATTCTTTTGATAAGAATCCTCAGTCAGGCTGAATTTTATAGAACAATGGTTTTATTGCCTCCAGTAAGTTTCTGCTCAGAAAGCTGGAGGACTTCTTTTCCCTCAGAAGGCCTCAGTTATTTTACAGGAATGTTACTGCCGAAAAAATGCCAAAATTAAAATAAAAAAATAAAAAAAAAAAAAGAAAATTCTCCTCAAAAGTAGAATAAAATCTATTTCCAAAGTTCTCAGGGATGCTCTTTGATACACAGACTTTAACAAAATTAGCATTTTTCCTTTCACAGACAGAAACTCTGCCTATCAAACCATAAAGTTTGGGATTATCCAGGTCTATCTTTCTTCCAATCCTGCATACTTTTTCTCTTAGCAGTTCTTCTCCCACATTACTGGGGGTAGCTGGCACCAACCTTGGAACTCAGTTCTATTATTCACTCAGTCTTCATATAAAGTATACATTTAAAATTTTAATATATTAACATTTAAAGATTTTCTTATTCTTAAATCTAAATATTTTCTACTGATTGGTGCAATGGAATTTGAGGTAGGCAAATAAATACCAATGGTACAGAAAGTCAGTATGGAAAATGCGAAGTATTAAATGCACATGAAATACTAACTATAAATAAAATAAATTATTCCTGATAAAAATATGTCTCTAACTAGAAAATATGTATTTAGTTCTACATGTTACTTATAACACACAACATGTTTACTCTGCAAGTTTTTACTGTGGAAGAAAACGTGTAGATAAAAGAAATGTAAGAAATCATAGAGATGAAAACCTGATATTACTGAGGTTAATAGAAAATCTATTTTTGACTCAAATTAAGTTATCTTGTACGTTTATTATCCAGTGATAACCTTCCTTTCTTGTGGCCTCTGCTACTTGGAGATTTGGGAACGAAATATTTTTCTGGAGCAAGTGTTCTGAGATGGTTCCAGCAGGAGTTTACACACAGTAACTGCCTTTTTTACCTCAGCATACGAAAGGTCTTAATATATGATAGAAAAAATACTTCCTTTTAAAGTCACTAGTCACCACTGATTTTGTTGTTCAACTCATTTAAGAAAGAACTTCCTCTCTTTACAGGGATAGGCTGATACTGATGGTGAAAATGCAAAACTTTCCTGGTTGAACTGCCACTACCTTAAGCTACAAGACCTGTTGGATATTCATTATTTGATTCAAACAGTAGAATTCTCCAGCTCATCTTTATTCAGGTCCCAGAAGAGACAGACCCCTTATATCTGTAAAGTGAATATGAGAGAAGTGAGTTACTGATATAGAAAAAAGTAGAAGGCTTCAAAGAAAGAAAAAAAGTTCAATGAGATTCACATATAACTTGGATTTTCTTTATATTAAGTAACATTTATATATCCATTTTCCCTGAGCTTTGTTGTATCTTGATTAGCCCCCAAAGCTTTGAAAATATATGAAGGATATTGGTCCCAGAACACAAAGTTATGCCCAAATAAGATAATAATAATAATAAAAACCCCATAACAGACTGGGGACTGTTAAAATTATCAGACACCATTTTAAATTATTAATTCCATAATGAACCATTAATAATGAATGCAGAAAGTATTACAAAAGCTCTCACAGCACGATACCATCCAAATTTTCCTTACCAGATGTGTTTTATTGATTTCCAGAATTGATAACTCAAATGTTCTAAGGGAGGTATTCTGGGGAAACCATGAATTGATAAATAAATAATTGCATGTGGAATGAGCAACGTTGCTGGGTAAATCTTTGTGCACCACAGTGATTTTAATCCCTTCTTTGAAACATGTGGACTTAGGGAGGAGCCTGCAGAAATACAGGAGATGTTTTATTGGGCTTGTGGTTTTTGTAGACACTCAGTTCTATTTCAGGCACCCCTCTCAGGAGGAATAGTTTATATAGATATTCCAAGTAGCTCAATTCACCCTTCAGTAATTTTATTAACTATTAAGGCTACTGTAGTCACCTAAATCCATTCAGGGGTTTATTTAAGTGACCCAATTTTCAAGCTACTACTTTGCTTGCAGATGTTACAATCAAAGTTATCTATACTCAGAACACTGCAGGTAAAAATACGGTCCAGATTTTACTGGAATTCACCTGAAAGGTGTCTATTATCCCATTGCAATGAGCCAGTCACATATAGCTCAGCTCTGTAAAGCTCTTTTGGCTTGAATCACAGCAACTACATCAGCTGAGGCTCTGTCTAATACTGATAGTTTTTCAGGTAGAGAGTATCTTAACCTGATGTTTTACGAAAGTCATTTACAAAATGAAACGTAAGATCTACTGGCAGAGGAAAACTTTGACAGCAAAAGTTTAAAAAACTGATCATCTCAGGCGTTCTCTGTCACCACCCTCCTTTTACCTTCTCCCCCTACACCCCAAATAGCAGCAGAACATAATCCATCAGCCCAACCTGCCTGAAACAGTATCCAAAATATTGTAGGTCAAATAATGAAGGCTCCTAAAAAAATGTAAAAAAAAATGTATTGCCTGGCACTGAGCTATGTTTTGTCTCATCAGTATTCAATAAAGCTGTCTTGTCACAAAGAAGATTAAAAATAGAACAAAACCAGAAGAAGAGTAAGTGAGAAGAGACAAACATACAGAAGACATTAAGATTTTTTTTTAGCCCAGACAGCTGTGGTTTTTCTCTGCGACTATTGAATCTCCTTCCTAGTCAAGAAGCTGTTACACAATTCATTCTGCAAATTCAAGCATGGCTTTATATGTGGCATATGAGAAAATCTTGTGCTCAGAGCCAGGTATCTGGCAGCCACATCCACCACATATGCATATTTTTTGGCAGAGAAGGGTAGTCATCACACAAAAATTGAGGTGTGTAGATCACCCATTCAACTGGCCACAGTAATGCCCCTTCATAACAAACTGATTCACTCTCAGGGCTCTTTTGTTTCTCCCTCTCAACTGCCAGACTCTGCATTTGTATTTTTCTTCATTAATGGAGATTGTTTGGAACTGAATATTGCTGGGAAGAGAGACAACATCTGCTGTGATGTTTACTCCTCTTATTATTCTTTACATAAGTGCTACAGGAGCCATTGTATTTGCCTTCTGTAGCAAGTTCACTAAATCATGCAGGAACAAAGGGCTACAGACACTCATCCTGTTCCTACGTGGGAGAGGCCAGGAAGGAGGGAAGTGACACAGAAATACAGGGGCTCTGGAATACAGGACTTCACGGGAGGTCAAAGTTCATACCTCGAGGTCACGCTCGGCTCTCGAGCACAGGGCGGCTGGATGTTCCCAAGGGAAAACTGAAATGTTTTTCCTCCAAATTTCTTTTTCACAGACTGCCTGGGATGCACAAGCCATATTATGACAAGTTATGAGATCTTTCAGTGGGAATAAAAAGAACCATGATGAGATTCCTGTTACCCCCCCCCCGCCCTTAAGAAAACGTCAAAGGAAGTGGGAAAAGGAAATACTTGTTGTTTAAATGCATCTTTCATATTTCCTTTTTTCTTTGTGTTGGGTGATGAGCAAGCACCTGCCATTGGAGGTGTGGTGCTGAGGGACTTGGGTTAGTGGTGGACTTGGCAGTGGGAGGTTTTCACTCGGACTTGATGACCTTAAGGGTTCTTTTCCAAGATCAATGATTCTATGACTCTATGCTGAAGTAGACATAAACCCACTTCTTTTCTGTTGACAGTATTTCTATTGACAGTAATTCAATAACCCCATGTCAGGGATATCCAAATCTTTCTGATCTATATTCTTAAGTGTATTTCCCAGAAGATGGGAAATACTTGGCCTAGTTATTAGATCATTAGCAGAATGAGCATTACCCACCGGTTGTGAAAGAAGTAACACATTAGTAGACTTGCTTTTTCAAAGGGATTTGCTCTTTGAGAGAATCCAGGTGGGAAAAACTTGGGTATTTCCCTGTTTCACTGATATGGAAAGAAGGGAAGACGTTACTAGAAATGTATATCCCTCATTAAACACATAAATGAGGTGCAAGGACCAGTTATGGAAGGAATTCAACTGCAGTAACGCAAAAGGGGAGGAGGGATGGAGATGCCCACAAACTAGTGCAGAACATATGTGTCAGGATAAGTAATATTTACAGCTGAAGCTTCATGAACAGCAAGAAAGGGCACAGACATGCACATTCTTACAGATTGTGTCGAAGTGGCTTAAAGAGATGCTTTCAGTTTCGGCTAACATGTTCTAATTCGTATTGAAAGAGACTGCAAGTGTCAGCAAGGTCATTTACCACATCCTAGAGAATGAGAAGGGAAGCTCCACTTTAGAGAAGGGTGTTTACAGTCACAGTCATCAATTCTTGAACCCTCCCTACACAGTTTGCAAGAGTCTGTCTTCGTCCAGACTGCGCAACACTAACGTCTGTCATGAGCAGCACAGTCCTGGAAAATGTACCAGTGTCAAGGGTTCCCTGCTTCTATCTGCAATCCCCAATCCAGGGCGGGCAGGACAGGCTTCCAAGGAACTGTCTGCTTAGGGATAAACCTACAGTTTTGCAAAGGGGTGGAGAAAAAGGGCTGTGGAAGGGACATGGATTTGTCTGAGCGTGGCAATTATTCCACTAGCTCAGAAGCAGTCTCCAAAGCTACACAGAGTTTCCACTAAGGAAAAGTGGCTTAGGTGGCCCTGTCATTGTCCCTGGCAGTCCCCAACACCACTGGATCAATATGAATTAATCAGGTATTGTAGGATAAAACATATTTTGGATCCAGACTGCAAACCTTGCAAATGTTTCCAAATCCCTGAAAGCTGAGGAGGCACCCTGATGGGATCCCCTTGTGGTGATCTTTGGGCTGTCTTTGGCAAGGTAATGCAAGGAGCTCTGGCAGACAGCTCTGGCAATGCATCTCCCTTGGCCTTCTGAGGAATGTCACAAATTGTGCCACGTGGACCCTCAGCACAACTGCAGACACTTTCATTGCTATTTATGCACGTCAGGTCCTGTCATGTGCTTGCTGTGTAGAAACAGAAAGCACACACAAAGGACTGGAACAGTTTGAAAACCAGGCAAATAATGTAGCTATTTGTGTCTGCCTTTATTGGCCAGCTCTGCTTCACTCTTCTGGAGAGAGGCTTTGTCCTTTGTGCTAACCTGATTTCTTAGGCACATTTGAACTCTGTTATTTATTTTGAAGAATCACATTTAAGGCAGAGAAAAAAAGACTAATGCTGAGAGTCTGGATTGTAAACCCTAAACTGGTACTGGAGAATAATCTTCACACCTATTCCAATACTTGATCATGATGAAGAAGTCTTACAGCTTTGATGTTTGAATTGTGGTTCTGCGTTATTATTTGAGACTGACAAAACTCTGGAATTCGTCTGTACTGCTGTGGGAAAACACACTGTGGTACAAGAAGAAAGAACATGATTGATGGATAAATAGATGTATCACTGTGTCATTTTTGCCATTATCACCTCAGCCATAAAAGGCTGGGGTGGGTCAGGATGCAGAATGAGCTTTAAAAAAATCCTTCAGTTGCAGATTGTTCACCCGTGTTTTACTATAAATATCATAGCAATTATTTTAAGAGGTATTATTCTTCCATTTTAGTACATGCTCTGAGTGAAAGATGTTATCTGCGAAAGCAATAAATTCAATGATAGCAGTAAAATTTAATTATAGTATTTTTCTGAGGCAGAATTGATTTTGGGCAGGTACATTAAACTCATGTGTAAAAAATAGACCCTGAAGTTGCACAACTAAAATTTTTACAAGTTTGCAAATAAAGATATCTCCTCACTTGTGGTGGATTAACTTGTGAAGATTACACTGAGACATTTAGGAGTCAATGACTAAGAGGCTAAAATGATGGGAACACAGTTGTATTTTTCATGGGTGTAGAGAGGGGAGGGAGGCAAAGATTTGCAGGCTGCCTGTCATCAGTCAGCATTAATTTCCCATCATGGCCATGAATCTATTGCAGTCATGGATGGCAGAGCAGCAGCAGAGATGGGCGAGTCAAGAGCCATACTTCTAATTTCAGTGTCCTACTTTGCAACTTCATTTGGTGTACAAGGCCATGCATGGATCATCATTTATTTTACATCATGGCATGTAGCTAATGGCCATGTTTCAGTGTCTCCTTTGACAGTGTTAACATAACTCTGGAGCTGTGTTAAAGGCTGTTCTGAGGGAGCACAGGCACTTCTTGTCGCACAGGCTATCAACGCCTTTCCAAATGAGTTCCACAAGAGGAGGTCTTCAATTGCACTGCATCCATAATTGCAGCAGGCTGTCAGAAAAGATTTGCTTCTACTTAGGTGTATAAATAAGGATCTGATACTAAAAAGTATTTCTGATATTCCAATCTTTATTTAAAATAGTTCGGTTTATTTTTGCTGGTTTTGTGTTTACTGATACACTTCAATGCTAAAAAATTTCAGTGTAGAAATGCACCACTAAGATAAAGTACACACATACTTAACTGTTGTAACAACACCTCCTCCAGTTTGTAAGGAGCTTGGTGTCTACAAAAACTCAAAGGATGATACCTTATCCACCAAACACAGTAAATTACATTTGCTTACCTGGAAACTCCATTCACAGTTGTCTGGGGGTCAGAGAAGGAAACTGCACGTGTGGAAAACAACTCAGCACCACAAAATATAAGTGCATTTGCGTTATATATAATATACAGATATTTAAAACTTGTGTCTCTCTTTTTTTAACTGAGAGGCAATGTGGTGGGAGGGGGTGAACAGGAAGATAATCATGGCACAAGTTGAAGATGACAAAGAGTTTAGGAAGAGAGTATTGAATAAACATCTCAAGGGTATAAAAGACCAAAAGAGACTTGAAGGAAGGCATGTGTAGGAATGGACTAGATTAGGATTTCTGAACAGCTTTTGACACCTGCTAAATTTGCTCTGTGAAATATAAATGGCATTCAGCTAATTAAAAAGAAGAGAATCCATCAATCTGTGTTACAATTTCAGGACAGAATTTGTGATTCTGTTCATAACACTCTGTTTAATAATGATACCCCAATCTCTTGTCATGTCAGGTTTTGGACAGCTATTGGTCTTATCCATATTCAGGAGTCAGAAAAAATGTCATTTTGTATCTGTTACAGCAAAGTTCTGTTTCTCCCCAGCTGCAGGGCCTTCATAACCTGCACTGTGCAGTTTCAGACACCGTTTCAGCACTGGCACTACATTAACTTTCCATGGATGATATTGAACAAAGAGTATTATAGACCGAGCACAGAAAATCATAAACCTGAGTCACTCCTGGCAGAACAGAACAAAGTCTGAGGTCACAGACACTGGTGCTCTGGAGTGTGGAAGTGGCCAGTCCCAACTCACAATGTCAAACTTTTCCTCGTTTTTCAGTGCAACAGGATCCCTCACACTGATAAAGGAGACAAGAATCCAAACTACTCTAAGTCTGAAAAATCCTTCCTCCACTTTTACTTGCTGCTGTAAAAGGTTCTAGCAGTAAAAGACACTTGTTAGGGAATTTCAAATGCACCTAAGCTTAAAATCACAGGAAAGCAAGACTTCTAATGGAAAGGAAGCAGCATAAGGTGCTTCACAGCACCCTGTGAAGGTGCTGACTCTTTGAATTGGGGATTTCCAAAGGAAGTTGAAAGACTAATCTTTTAGAATGGGCAGGAGCTGTAGCTCAGGCTCTCTTGAGCTGTTGACGATTCCAGGGAAGGAAATATGTGCTGATATAATTGGGAAGCGTTTGTATGATTAAAGCAGACCCCCTGGGAAAAATGGGTAGCTAGATGGACAGTTTCTGAAGCAGGTGATTATTTTGGAGCACCTGAAATTGCTTTTTAGATACATGCTTCAGTTTAAGAAGCTTGAGAGATTTAGGCCTGTAGGTCAGAGGGATGTTTGCAAAGGTGTTCAACCACAGAAACAACTCAAGAGAAGTAGAAGGGAAATTAAGGTAAAACAAGACAGTGTCTGAAACAAGACATGATAAACTCTAGCACTGGCATTTTTATCTTCATAAGCTGAAGTGCTGTTCCAGGTACCATTTTAGTAGTTAAACCTTACTAACCCTCAGTTCTGTGCTTTTGCCCTCTACAGAATCAGAGTTAAGGAGAGGAAGTATTTTAGTTAGTCACTAACACGCTACAGCAAATGCTAATGTGTGAAGGGCATTGAGGTTAACTCCTAATAGTTGGGTGGAGAGGCAAAAGCATGGGGAAGCAAAGGAGGGAAGCTCCAAGCAGAGGGATGGAGCACAGGCCTGCTAAACACGTACAAGTGGAGGAAGAAAATGTGACCTTTTCACAATGTACTTGGGCTGAACGTGGAGTGTGGGAGGGAAGGGGTGAGGCAGTGTGTTAATGGAACACTTGTGCAGTCAGCCAGAGTTACTGCAAAGGCCAGAGAGCCAGGGCTCTGGAGAGCTTGTGCCTTCCTTGACTCAAATCTTTCCAGGTGTCTCTGAAAGAAACCTTGATGGGAAGGAATGGACTGATGTAGATTAGTCACATTGTTCGATACACCATGTGGAGACACTTGAGGGCAGTGATAAGGGGACTGAAACCCATTCTTGCAGAAAATACATGTACAGGTGTATAAATCTGCACATATCTGCTTCTCTTCAGTGTGTTTCCCTCATCCAAATACACTTTGCCATACAAGGAAGGCAGCATGAAAGAAGAGACACAGCTCTCTGGGCAGAGAAGTAGTTTGGTATCTCTGAACAGCAAAGCCAAGTTTGATTCAGGAAAAACAAAACTTTTTAAAGATCTTCATGAATGGAGCCTAAGTATTTCCTAATAAAGCTAACTCCAAATGTCAGCACGTAGAACATCACTTTATCAGAAGACCTGAGTAAAAACAATGGCTCAGATACTCAGATTCTTAAAACTCAGATTCTTCAGATATTAAAGATTCTTAAAACCAGTGTATACAATTCCCTAAAGATTCCCATCTTCAAAAGCCTCCCCATTACCCTCTTCTCTCCCTGAATAGAGGCCTGGCCTCTTAATCACCAAACAGAACACTAGAACTGCCTGGACTGGCATTTTGTGATAGTGAAAACTCTAATCAACAGTATTTAAAACTGATTGGAAGCTGCTCAGCAAAACTAGTAATCTGGATGAAGGTAAGTGGGGTTGCAGTTAAAGCACCTTTAAAAACCCCCGTGGTTCTACTCTGAATGATTTAGCCATATGAAACAAGATACTTTCCGTAAAGCTATTAAGAAATGGATTTGTGATGGTTAGTTGGCTCTGTCAAAAATTTTATTTTGAACTCAATATCAAACCACCACTAATCAAACCACCAACCCTCCGAATTTTAGAGATGTAAGAAACCGAACATTTGTTCAAATAGATATGGTGACATGTAGTAAACTTCAGTATTTTCTACTAATTTAATGTAAAATTTTTTTAAATGTGTTCAGTTCTTCTCTCTCTTGTTGGAGAGACTTTCAGATATTCTAGAAGTGCAGATACTGTTATTAGATAGGTAGTTTTGTGGCAAGTTATCACATATTGGAATTTCAATATTTATTTACCCAGCTGGGACACAGAAGGAAAGCAACTGTAGTAACAAATTAGTCTCACAATCACAAGCTCAAAGAGTTCTAAAATCTGGTTCTGACCAAGTATGACCAAAAAAAAAAGTGTCAGTCTTATGCCTTTATTTTCAAACGGGCAAAAGCAAAGAAAATTTTCACTTGAACTTGGAGGTAGGCACTGCTCATTGAGCTGAGTTCCAGCAGTGGCAAGAGGTCTTAAAACTAAGATTAGCTGACAGTTCTCCCATGACAACAGCAACACAGAACTGCAGGTTTGTATCTGACCTGTTATGCTTTAGGAGTTTGCTGCTGTGACTCACAGCACTGATATTTTATTCACATGAAACATTAAGGGCCTGATTCTTCACTCAGAGCCATTCAGGTTAGAAATTGCTGGGGTTTGAAATCAGTGCAACTTTGTGAAAAGAGAACTGAGCACTTAGAACACCATCCAGCACAGTGGAGTGATAAATTATATAACATTAACAAATCTTATAACTCTTTGGTAAATGAGAATTTGATGACAGAGCCGCAAAAGGCTTGGCAACTCGGATAAGTGCCACAAAGCCAGCATGTTTATCCACTGATTATCTGAATTATTCAAGCCCCTTGGGTTTTCAAAATTGAGCTGGAAGTCTTGCACAGGCAGACTTTGCCAATTGTGTGTACAGTAACGAGAAAAAAATATTCCCAGAGAAATTTCCCACGACTAAATAAGGCTGGTAACAGCAGCAATCTTTTTTTCACTACATGAAGTGATCTTGTCACTCAGCGAGAACTGTGGTGGAAATGCTCCTGAAATAGTCACTCGGAGCAGTCCAGGAGGCAGCCGAGGGTCTTTCCTCACAAGTGAGGAAAACGTTCTTACAATTAGAATAAACTATTGAAAGTGTTATTTTTCACAACAAGGTTTACAGCAAACCAGCCTGACGTGGAGAGGACTTGCACTGGATCTGCAGGTGTTGGAGAGCTGCAGTCCTTCTCCTCACCTGCACCACGTCAATTATGGCACTACATGATTGATCCCTAAATAATCTACTGCATCCTGCTTGGAGCAGAATCAACTGACAGCTAACACATGGATACTAAAACACGTGGATGACTAAAAGGAACAGTTTTGACTCGAAGGTGTCGAGAACATAAAGATGATTGTGACCAGTAAAGGGCATTTTATGGTGCTCAGGAGAGAAACTGTCAAAATTCCCCAAAGCTTATTCCTGCATTTTCTACCACCTTGAATCCCGACTGCCTGTAATAGGAATAATAAGGTAAACTATAGCAAATAAATAAATAAATGAATAAATAAATAAATAAATAAATAACACATAATAGGAAGAATAAGATAAAGCAAAATCTTGCTTGAAATCTTTTCACCCTCCTGTTAAGCTGATATAACAACAATTGCTTTTCTTTGCACCCGTTTAGCACTCCAGAGTCACTTACTTTAAACTTCATCTTCTCCTCATCTTCCACGGACAAACCCTTTTCAGCAGGATACTGGCACAAAAATGGAAATCTTCCTTCCCTTCCAGTCCTTTGAAAGCATTCATACTCAGGAACAGGGGGAAGAGAGATCAATCTGTACTAGCATTTGGATCCTCCTTTGGGAGGGAGGGAGGGGTGGGAAACTAAGACCATAAAAGTAACAAATCTAAATTTCCAGTTCTTGCAGCACCAAAAGTAAATCTCTGTAAGATCAATGTGTGGATTCACAGTGCAAAGATCTCAGAAGAAAGTCGTTGCTCTGTGTGCACACACCAGATTGCTGCCTTCTCCCCCTTCTGAAAAACAATCAAATCATTTCCTCTTCAGGACTGTAAAATGGGATGGCATATTTGTTAACCTCCAAGCATTGTGCTGGGGAATGGTGAAGAATATTCAGCTTTAACTTGTTTCTTGCAATATTCTTTGGGACTAGCATGGAAGGCACTCCTGCAGGGAGTAGCCAGCTGGGTTGCTGAGGGTGAAAGAAGCGCTTGCAGATCAGTGATAAATACAAAGTCACTGAATTAATTGAATCTGGAACTCAAAGTAGTGGATTACATGTAAGAATAGGGAACAAAAAAGGTCCCTTTAAAATGCCTTTAATTTCTGATCTGTCTTGTTTACTATCTTTTGTCTATCTAAAATACATATCATCTTATTTTGATTTTATGGAGGGAGCTCGTGGTGAGAGAAGACCTGGTCACTTCAGAGCTTTGGGAAACTCACATTCCTTGCAGTCCTTCACCTGGAACAGTCCCTTCTCCTTCTCCTTCAGACTGTTAAACAGTGAGTCTGAAAAAGCAAGACTTCAAAGGCCGAAGGAAAGGAAAAGTGGAGTCTGTGCATGAATGGAAATTAATAGTTGTTCAATTTGCTTCAACTAGAATCGATACTCTAACTTCCCTAGAAACACTCTCTGCAAGGATTCTAACTTGGATTTTTAACAAGGACTCCAGAACAGGAAAAAAATGAATTAACACTGAAAGAAGAAGTTTAACACAAGATGTATCCAATTTCTTTTTTCCACATAAGTTTTACAGACTAGAACTCTGGGCTGTTTGGAGGTTCTGTTTGCCTGGGTTTATTAAAAGAATAGGATTGGAGATGATGAAATTGTGATTGATTTGAATAAGAGCTTACCTGAATAGCTGAAGCCTGATAATAACACATATCTGTGTTATACTTCTCATTGTGGACAAATCACCAAAACTAATTTGCTAGTAAAGGAAAATTGCTATTGTTTGTTAAGAACTAGAAAAAATTTTCTCTTCCACTTTATGTTATAAAACAGAACTTTTATAGGTTAGGAGCTCTAAATTAAATTATAGGTGACACCACCAGGGGGTCTGACCCGCAATAGTCACTTCTCTGACTTCAGGATTTTCTGGACTTGAGTAATTTTTGTGCTTCATTTTAAAATGAAACAAAGAGGGAACAATGGAGGCTGAATGCAGAAAACAAAGTGAAAGGAATAATAACTACCATTCCTCGTTCAAGAGGGTAGATATTACTGGTAATAAACAAGTTCAGAAAGTTCTCAGTTCTTTCCAGCAAACTAAAATTTTATTTTCCATACTGCTTACAGTGGTAATGTTATTTAATTTTGAAATCCTTTTCTGAGTGAAAAAGAAACCTATGAATCTAATTCTTAGTGTTGTGTGGAGGTTCTACCACTGACCTCCAGGTGTGGAGAGTCAAGACTGAGTAACTGAGAGATCAGGGCGGATTTCAATTTTCAATAAAATCATAAAAGTCACTAAAGTACAAGGTCCAAAGAATTTTTAGACATCCTGAAGGCAGGAATGATTGTTTTCATAAAAGAAAGGTTTCTTAAGCAATAGGCCTTGGGACAAAGAATAATACTAATCAATGTGTTGTATCTAAAGGGGTCCAATAATGAATTTCAGTTACAGTTAAGCTACAGCATTCCCTGTTTATTTTCCAGCACAAACATACAGCTTGTGAACCTACTGATTCAATAGAAATCACCAAGTGTCTTCAATAAACCAAGATAAATGGGGCCTGAGACTTCACTGATGCAACATCCATGCTTATTTTCCAACAGTAGGTTCATATTATTGTCGATTTTCAAATGCCTTCTTATGGCACAAAGGCAAGTTGTAATGGAATGAATATGCTTCTCATTACTTACAAACTCTACAGTGGGGAATTTGCCACAAGTGCTCCTCCCTTCCTGGGAGTTTTGTGACTGGTGTGTGTATCCAAACGCCTCACAATTCTAGTGACTGCTCACCTTGTCTGCAAGTACTCACATACCTATGGATTTAGTCTGACTTTTAAAAGCCATTAATCTAATATTTGATATTCTGCTTCATGTTTGATACAATTTTGTTTGAAAATGAATAAAAAAATAACTTGCTACTTACACTGCAGAATACTCTTCTAGCATGTGGGTGTTTTTTTTGTTTCATTAATTAGACAAAATCCTAAATCTGCACAAGTGCACAGCAAAATTCCTGTTGTCACTAATGCAGTGGAATTGATTTTATCGGTGGTGTCATCAGCACTGGGATTTTGCTCTATAATGAAGTTGTATGTTGATTTAACTACTTGTGAGAAACTTGTGCCACTCACTGATAACTCAGGGCTTGTTTATCCCTTCGTGTTCCACGAGGTACCACACGTGTCTTATTTGTGAGAACTTCTTGTGAACTCCACATCATGTTGTAGCTGTGTAGCAAGGAGGAGCTTTAACGCAGTAACAGATATTACTGAAGAGTCAATAGAGCTTCCAGGAGTACCATAAAAGCTGAGTCACAAAATCTAATGGGCTGTGCTATTAGTCTTAGGGATTTTTGGAAACATGACTCAGGAAAGGCTGTTTATTTTTACTTCATTCCTTTGCAAAAACAACCTCCTCCCTCCCCAACACTGGAATGTTGATATAAAGAATTTATATTGCGGTGAATCATCTCCTAAAATATTTGTGTGTCATCTCAAGTTTCAAAAAAATAATTGTAAGCTGTAAAACACATCCAGTGTGATTTCTTTATGCTAAAGGGATCAACAGAAGTGCATCACAGTGCTGTAATGAAGAAAGCATGTGAATATTTGTAGTCAGCTCTAATATTTTCAATAATGCATGGGAAATATATTATAGAAAATTCATTATTCATATACTTTTCTCCCACATGCACCTGAAACTGGAATGGTTCTCTTTGCCTTATGAATTGTTGAAATGGAGTGTCATTCTGTTCTTAACTCTCTCACCAAGTGTATAGTCAGTCAATCATATGGCACCTTGGCTTGGTGGACAACTCATTTCCTTTAACCACGGGGTGTTTTCCTCTTTTTTTTTTTTTGTGGATACTTGAATAGAAAAGAAAGATTTCCAGTATTTTTACCACACACTCTGTTTCTCTGCAGATAAATTTTTCAGATCAAGTCTGCAAGTCTTTATATCAAGTTAGTCATGCCTAATAATCAACAGTTTTATGAGTGAAGGAAGTTTGGTATTCAGTGAATCACAGAATCACAGGATCTCCTGAGTTGGAAGGGACCTACAGGGGTCATGAAAGTCCAACTCCTGGCCCTGCACAGGACACCTGATAACATCACCAGCTTCCCCATAATGATCTCTCTGTTGGTTAAGCCTTGCTTGGACTGTGAAACAGCACGGAGGAAGAAAAGTGCAGGTACAAAATGCCACTTTCAATAGTAGCATTAAATACTTGTCTTCACACTTAGAATTGAAATTGAAGTTCAGTATTAAGTCGAATTCTGCAGTCTACCAAACTTGATTTGCTTTCAGTGAATGTCTAAAAATGCAGCAGTGAATTATTGTTCCTTCTGCAACAAATGATATTATCATATAAATAAAACTCTGGTGCATTTTTTATTCATTAATAGATGAGGGCTGCATAAGTTTAAAGTTTCTGGACTCTTCATGGAAAAATCCATCCTGACCAGCAACTGCTTGTAAGTAAAACCTGAATTTTTCATATTACATCAAGCTGATTAATTTTTTTTTTCAAAATATGTAAAAACTTGAGCTTGGGGTTAGCTAAAAATGGGGAGTTGTTTGTTTTTATTTTCAGACAAAGAATAATCTGCTGTTCTTACAGCCTTATTAATGGTCTTTGAGGAAGCTCATTGTCCCAGACAAGATTCCTGGAGGAGGAGGAGGAGGAGGAGGAGGAGGAGGAGGAAGAGGAAGAGGAAGAGGAAGAGGAAGAGGGAAAAGAAAAGAAAAAGTCAGAAGTCTTTCTATTCCTGTCCAGTAATTGACCAATTTTCATCATATTTATGAAAATTATGAGTTTTAAAAAAACAAGTAAAAAATGTGCTTAATAAACCAAGTCACCTTCTTGCTAAGGTAACAGTCCCTGTGTATGACCTTGTAGCCTCACCAAGCGAGACAGACAATCTGTTTTATCTGAGTGGTTTTCTCTTTCTGCTAACTTCCCTCTGTTTCCACCCACAGCATTTTATTTTTTTTTTAACAGAAGAAAATAATTTCCATTTAAAAATTACCATACTTGCTTTTCACACGACCCATTTTTCATACATAAGAGTTTCTAAATCAGAACCACAGCTCTCTGCATCTCAGGAAATAACTGACTCCTTCCTCCTTCTCTCAGGTAAGATACTGATTCCCTTTTTCCTTTTCTCACAGATTATTTAACCATTTTGCTGGCCCTGTGCTTGTTTCTTCAGTGATTCAACATCATTACTCTAGCTCCTTCCAGTGGTAAATCATAATGTTTAACAAGAATAGAATAGAGCTTTTAATACGCCTTTAATCATTTTGCTCTACAGAAGCCAAATGTGTGTCTTTTAAAGCAAATCTCTCTGCTTTTCCTGTCCTGGTTGCATCAAAGGTAAAGGGTAAATGAAGCTCAAAGGTACAGCTCAGCTTCATTCACAATTCCAGCACATTTTGGTGAACTAGGTAATGCTGCCATTTAATCTCAAAGCTTTTGGCTTTTTTTTTGTCTGCTATGATGCTGTGAGAGTAAGAGCACAAAGAGGGGAACAACCAATCCATGTGTCAGACTAACTACAGTTTGCATAATTCAAAAAGGGGGGCAGCACCTTGAAATAAATGTATGGTTCATAGTTCTGAGAATTGTGCTTTTTGAAACTCTGTTGCTGACTAAAGGGGTAGAAAAGCAATCAATACTTAAATATCAGAAAAACATACTTTAATATTGCCTCATTTACAATCATAGATGTTTAGGAAACCCTGCATGCCTTGAAAGAGGAACAACAAAAACTCAAACCAGCAAAAATAAACAAAACAAAAAAAAAAAACAAACCAACAAAAAACAAAGGCAAACAAACCAAACAAACAACAACAAAAACTCAAAAGTTCCAAAGACAAGATCTGAGCTATAAGTNAAAAAAAAAAAAAAAAAAAAAAAATCTTATGAAGGGAGGTCTGTGACAACATTGCAGGAGAAATGTGGAGTGTTGTTAATTACAGCCCTGAAAAATATTAAAGTAAAATAAATTTGTTAAAGAAGGTAAATCAGCAACTCAAGAAACAATTCATTACAGAACTGTAGGCACATTAACAATATTCAGCAGTTCTGCAATTACAGCCATGAGCTGTCAGAAGAGAATACATGTGATCATTTGTTTGATTATAAAGTACCTAAGAGTGTTCAGCAGGTCAGATTTTTCAGCTGGCTGAGTTTTCTAATGGCCCTTCTCAATCAAGGGGTTGTGCTGCACAGTGGAACACTGAGCCCAGGCACGAGGACGGTGGAGGTCACTGACCCTGCTATTTAAATAAAAAGGAACTGTGCACAGCAGCTCTACAAATGCTACTTCCTACAGGTTTCTGTTCAAAATCTTTGCTTTTGCTGTTAACATATAAATTTAGGCCCTCATCATTAGATGCCTTGGCACAATAAACTGGAGTTGAACAAATACGTAGTGAATCATTAGTCTGAGCAGTAATTTGACCTCTGCACGATTCAGAACTCGATTTTTCATGAGATTATGCACGTGCTTAAATCTATCTAAATGTGGAATGTTATTACAATTAATCACTGGGAGCAAGTTGCTTGAGGGAATCGGTGAAAGAACATTTACACCGTGTCTTATAATTGGTTGAATCTGTTTCTTACTAATCAAACTCTGCTTTAGCCCCTTAATATTAGTCATGTGGAAATTAAAAAGCTGGCTGCCCATTTTGTTTCACAACTCACGTTTCTCTTCCGCAAGGAAAATTTTTCTCAGCTGACTCTCTGGTCTCTCCAAGAAGAGGTTATTATCAAAATTAACAATCCCACCCAAGGAATTGTAAACCTCCTGTTGCACTAAATGGCCTTGGGGGCAGATTCAAAGAAAGATGTTGACTTGTAAATAGGACTCCAGCACTTAAGTTGTCTCTGTGTCTAATATCATGAACTTGAAAACTTGCTCAGCTGTTGTTAATGAGGAATGAACTCCAAAATTCCTATCTCTTTATTTTAAACTTGAAGTTGCACCTTAACTCGGGCTAAATTTGGGCAGGACTGAGGAAAACAGTGTTTGCCTTGAAAACATGTGTCTGAATACAAATTCAAAATACAAAGATCACGAGCCCCTGATCAATGGATATTGTTGTAGGGAGTGTTGTAGAATCATGAAATACCCTGAGTTGGAAGGGACCCACAAGGAGCATCGAAGTCCAGCTCCTGACCCTGCACAGGAGGGAGTCTGCTGGTATCTACAAACAGCCCTGGCTGAGGACAGGACCATACGGAGGAATCATTTTTCTACTTTACTCATTAAAGCACAATAGTTCTGCCAACGATAACCAAGTATGTTGTTAAGGAAACTTCCCTGTATGACCACTGATGAGTCTCCCTGGCAGTCACACTCCCACAGCCCAGACTGTCACTGCTGGGACCAGAGACCCTTCGCAGTGACGTGTCCTGCTTGGCTCCCACACTCCCCACTCACCCAGTAGGGCCAGGTTCCCTCAGCAGCTCAGCCCCAGGTTTCCCATGGCAGAGCCTCAGATGTCCCATTCCATAAAGCCTTTTATTTATTCACGGTGCAGTAACACAGACACAGCCCGAGCTGGTGCCTCTGAGCAGGGACCCTGAACAAAGGAACTCCTGGGCTTTCATCCCCTCACAGTGTAAAGCTCAATAGTCTGGGATCTTCCTGCTGAGCTCTCAGCTCCTGCCATGTCTCTGGATGTCCCTCACCTGGCTGTGCCACAGGTCTTTGTGCCCTCTGTCATGCAAAGGGTCAGCAGGTCACTTGTCTGGGGTTCCCACCTAGAGCTCAATCAGCAGCTCCATCGGCAGCTGCCCCTGGGTGTGTTCCAAGACAGGAGGAGGGCCCAGCTCACTCAGCCTGGGGTCCTCACTTCAAAAGGAGCCCGGCTGTTTGTCTGTGCACAACTGCTGCATTAATTGCCAGAGGTGCACAGGTATGATTCCATAGCCCCTCTGCCCACCTCTCCCTGCTGTATTGCTGCTTGCTGACACTTCGCTTTGCTCACCCTCCTCTCCTGTGGCACAGCTCCCTCACTCACCATCAGAGCAACTTCTGATGGAATAACAAACTGCCAAATTCCCTCTATGCCAAACAGAGACAAGAAGTGTAGAGGCTACCTAATATAAGGTTCTCAATTCAGCTCTCAGGGCAAAGGGTTTCCTGGTTCTGAGCCTAATAAATTGAACCTACCCAAAGCTTTCTGAATACACAGTTTTGAAGATGTGCAATTGCCATGTTTGAAAGCTTACAGAGAGTTGGGGAGATAAAATCACTGGGTAGGGGAAAAGCAGAAACCACCAGGTTCCATCTGGTTCCTCATCCTTCGCCTCGCTGAGAAATCTGGCAATAACGTGTGAGGAGAGGGTGCTGAACAGCTTGAAAGGTTAGAGTGTGATTAATGGGATGATGTGTGGGTGCACGTGGTAATCCCCCTACATACTACCCAATTCAATTTGGCCTATATCGTGTTGTAGAAAAGATTTAAATAGTCTTTCACGGCCAGAAGAATAACATTATTTCAGTCCTCTATTACTCCTCAATGTGATTATCTCGAAAGTAGATTTAGTGTATAGAAAGGGCTTCAATAACAAGTAGAAATCAGTTAAAACAAAACACTCCTCCAGCCAGATGCAAACTCATTTGATGAGTTGTTTATTTGTGAGGTAAACTATTATTTTCAGACACTGTGTTCCAAAGAGGCAAGTTGAAATTTAGGAAGTATGTAATAGTAAAATACAAACTGTTAAAAATTGGTTCCCTTTCTAAGTGGAGAACTTGTAGAGGAAATTGCAAAGAGGGGAACTCTACATACGTGATACTCTCAAAACCCTTAACTAATGAGCATTTTTTAGGAAAAAAAGTTGGTCGTGAAAAAGGAGACTTTGAAGAACTTAAAGAGAAACTAGTTAACACATCTAAGGGGGGAAGGGGGGAAGTGTATATTTAGATACTTTTTTTAAGCCACAGTCTGTTTTCCTTCTGGCCTTGTTCTGCTCACGGACCACGTTAATTGGAACGCCAGCAGTGGCCAGAGCCTTGTGCATGCATTTGGAAGGAAATAGCAAGAGTGGTTTTGGCCACTTAGTAACTATGTTACAGGTTAGAATTAATTTACCTGAAGAAACGCCCTGTGCATCTATTGCCACAAATATCAGATTTATTTTTTTTCTTTTTTACACAGCAGTGCAATACTTTATGATTAATTTTTGTCTCTGAAGTTGTTCATAAGAAAAGAAAATATCTTTAATAACATGATATTCAAGGAACATGATCTCCTCCAAGGAGATCTCGAGTATTGCTGAATTCAATGCAGTAAATAGGAGACATGTATTCCAGCAATATATGGGAGAAAAAGAAGCTTAGGTAGCAAAGGAGGAAAAAAAATCTTTGCACATGGTTACTCAGGTTTTCTTGGGTTTGGAATTTTTTTTGTTGGTTTTATTTTTTGCTGTGAAGTCCCAATGAAATTGTGAGGCTTACTTAGACTTGAACTTACAGGGGCGGTTAAGTGATCTTTTGATCCAGATTTTGGATATGAAGTATTTCTTCATTATGAACAAAATTAATTGCTGCTGTACATTAAACTGCCACTTTTTTCCTACTACTGCAGAACGTTTATTTCTCAGTCCCTCTGAAGTCCAATTTTCCTTATTTCTTTTAACCCTGTTTTGCATCTCCCCTCATTATCCAATCACCTTTCAATCCATGACCTACAGAGGATGTGAGGAGAACTTCCCAGCATTCTGCTGTCTGGTTAATGAGCCTTCCTGAGATGTGGAGATTGCTTTATTATGTCAGTGTTTGTTTCCTTTAGTCAGTGGTTCTTGACTCTTTTGTTCTTCAATATGTTTGCTGCACATTGACCCATCTTGTAAAGCTTAATCTTTCCCATTTAAAATGCACTTGAACGATAGTGAATCCAAACATCAGCAGCATAAAACAGTCACCCTCACCTTTCTCATTCTGTTCTGTAAGAGCTGGATTTGACAGTGGCAAACACCAGACTATGGATTCTAAAAAGCACTCAAGTAGTCTGAGCCCTTTAAACCTGTAACAAATGTAAATATGATTGTCCTTGGATGGTAAAATGGGTGCAACTGCTCCAGAGACTGTTCTGGTAAATATGCCAGTATTACAGCCTTTTAAAGAACTTAAATTTAGGGGTTTATATTTTTTTGCTATGGAGCTAGTTCTAAAGATCCTTGGGGTCATTTAATGTATGTCTGCATACTCTCCATTCTTTGGCCAAATTATAAATACAGTTTCTGTATTTGCATTAACCATCAATATGATCAGTTCTCTATTTGGATCTGTTAGTGATCCCTTAAAAACTATACATATATATATTTAAAATATATACACACATACTGTGGAGTTAAATATTCAGAGTCAAGTGTTGGAATGGTGAATCTCTACATGTGGGTCATAACTCTGTGTTAGTTGCTCTTGTCCAATTTGTATGTGCACTGTTTGTAGAGAGGATTGAACCTCCATGCAGTGTTCTCCCATTTTGTGCTCTGCCAGAGAAGCAGGTGGGAGCAAAGAAGGGATAAGGTTATAGGAAATGACATGGGCAAAGAGAAAAGTAGATGGTATTTTTCGGATGAGGTGACAGCCTTGCTGCTGCATGTGTGCCTCAGAAACATCACCAGATAAATAGATGTGCATCCACGAGAAGGACAAGATTTCCTAAATATTTATGAGCCAGAATCACTAATCTAATTTGTGGGCATGGAATAGAAGGAGGGGTTAAAGGTCTTTGTCTGAAGCATTGCAAGCGCCGATCATTGAGACTCTCCTGAATGCTGCAAAAAAACTGGTTCTGGATCTCAATTTAATATCTTTAATTGCAGCCATTGTTAAGCAGGACTCAAGTGATGTTCCCAGAGAGGGCAGCACGAACTGGTGTGTGCTGCTTTAGCACTCACAAAATATGCTGCTCTGACCCAGCTGGGATGCTGCGTTGTGAGGATGGTAAAGCTTCAGGCAGAGCAGGGAGGAGCTGCTTTGCCCTTCATGACAGGAGTGTGTGCTGTGAGGGCTCAGGTTCTTGACTGAAGGTAATGATGTGCTGTGTAAGGATTTATCAATATCTCCTGGATACAGATCATATGTCTTTTAATAATTTGCTTGGTGCTTCTCTAGTGCTGCTAAGGTTATGTTCCTGACACCTGTAAAATCCCAGAGTGGTTTGGGCTGGAAGGGACCTTAAAGCTCATCCAGTCCCACCCCCTGCCATGGGCAGGGACACCTTCCACCAGCCCAGGTTACTGCAAGCCCTGGCAGGGACTGCCCTGGACACTTCCAGGGATGGGGCAGCCACAGCTTCTCTGGGCAGTCTGTGCCAGGGCCTCCCCACCCTCAAAGGGAGGAATTTCTTCTCTTCTAGATCTATCCTACTTCAGCTGATACCCGAAATTTAAATCTACCTGTGTCTAGATCAGCCTAAATCTAGATCTACCCCCCTCTAAATCTAAATTTCCTCTCCTTCAGATAAATTCCTGGTTTTTATTGTGGACCACTTGCATAAATCTCAGTTTTAAAGCTCATGGGGCAATAACGTTGGTATCTTCATGAGAAAATTAGTAGGTTACACTTTTCTGTTTGAAAAAGAATATCTTTCGGTATTTCCTATCAAATAGGATCTAGAACATGTCGAGTTGAATGAAATGGTAAATTTTCCTATGTCCAAAATATTAAAATTTTAATGTTTCAAATGTGAAAATATTTTGGGCATAAGCAAGCATGCCTTTAACTAATATCAGCGAAAAAAATCTTAATCAGCTAATAATTCTGGATAAAAAATGGAAGCAGAAGCACAAGCAATAAGTCCAGCTAATTTGTCTTCCCAAGGGCAGTTTCTGAATCAGCAATCAGCCTTCTAAAATACATGTGGCTACATGTAACTCAGTGAGTTATTGATTTCTTTATTGCAGCCATCTTAAAGGAAAGTTTTTGCAGTTCTGCTGTGCTACTCCTTTTTTTTTTTTTCCCCTTTGGTTTGTCAGAGTCATCATTTACATCATACTAATTTCTTACAAACAGATACAGTCGAAACCTGTTGTGAAACTAAGTAGTGCCTAAAGGTATTTCTGATTTGTATGACTTGGACATCTAAATTACTAAACAAAGAATTCTAATTCTGTTTACAATTAATTGATTTGATTTGGGAACTGGTAGAATTGCATCTTTATAATAGAACAGTCATCATGAATTCTTTGTGAATGTTGTAAAGAAGTTAGTGATGCTGAATTGGCTCCATTGCTCTGTTTGGTTTTTGACACAAAGTTTTTTAAACTGACTGGTAACATCCTGCAGATGGCAACTAATGGAGGGAGTAAAAATATTTACACAATAAACAGATGGGGAAAAATAATTTGCATCGCAGTATTCTTCCCTTGCCACGTTAGGTTATTGTCACAGGATCAGAAGTGATCAATTATACAGTTTGGCAAAGTATTGTTTATGGCTCAACCATAGTTGATCATCCAACAGCAGAGTTGCATCCAGTTCTGTACCATATCTGGCATTTTCAGGAGCTTTCTCTGCTTGTAATTTTCTCATTGGCTATAAACTCACTCTAAACTTTACATAAAAACCACCAACACAGTAGTAAGGTTTGGGGTATGTTTTTTTTTCCTTATAGATGTCATTTAATGAGCTTTGCTAGATACAATTTTCTGATTAAAATAAAGCTGATTAAAAAGTAAATTAAAAGTAAACTCTCAATGATTGTTTTATATTGTAATGTTTTTAATCACAGAAGGGATATCAGTTGGATATATGTTTGCATTGTACTATCATGCCTGCCATAATTCCAGGGTGTTTCTGATTGCCTGCACCACCGAGGCCCTCAGCTGGTCTGCAGAACTGCTGAACGTGGATTATGATAACGAAATTCACACATGAGCATTATTAAAACCACAGCCTGATTTAAATTATAGTCTTTAATTTTTGTTCTGGGAAATCAGTACTCTTAATCAGCAGGGTTCCAGGAACTTTCATTGTTCTTTGATTTCACGGAATGGTATCAAAGTTGCTGTTTAATATTTTTTAAAATCTTAGGTTTGAGGAAGATAAATTACCTTTAATCTCCGTAGACTGTTACTTAAGACAAATAATTTGTTTGTCTTTTTTTTTAACCACCAAAAAGCGACTGAAACAGCTGCACTCTTATTCCTGGCTCTGCGTTCTCCAAGTCGCTACCAGTGCTTTAAAGGAGCCCGCACACTGTGACAAAACTTGCATGTCAGAATTAATTGTTGCTGTGCCATTCACTGTGAGTTACAGAGCTTCTTGTTGTACAGCAGGACGCCTCTGTCTGAAACATGACTGTGCACACCGAGATCATGTTAAGTGATGTTCTGACCACGCTAAACTTTCGTCAGAAGTGTGCAAATGCAGCCGTGCAGGCACGAGGAACCAGCAGGAATCCACCCCCTTCCCACAGCCAGGCGTTGTCTGCCTCTCTGTAACTTGATGATAACTCTGTGTGCAGCCAGATCCTCATCTGGGGGCTCAACTCATCCAGTTCTCTCACCTTCAGTGAAACCATGTCCCACCACCAGAACATCTGGTCTTACTGCTTGTTAGAACAAGATCTGCTGGAAAACAGCTGAACTAAACTGTGCTTTTCACAGGAACATTTCTCTGTCTAAGCATTTGAACTGGCCTTGGGGTTACCAGAGCAAGCAAACCAAAAATATCAGACAATCTGGTGTTGAAACAAAAATCAAACTCCTTTTGGGTCTACTAGACAATAGCTCAGGTAGCAGTGCAGTGGTTGATGTAATCCCCTCATTCTGCTTGTGTGGACCTCAGTTTGATTGCTCCAGCTCATCCATTTATTGCTCCTCCATATCTTGACCTGCCGTGGCAATGTCGCTGTCAGCGTTGGGACAGACACTGAGGCCACACAGATCTGGGAGGAGCAATGAGGAAATATGGTGGTTCCTTTGAAAAGCTGCTTTTGAGGTCTTATTTTACAATTAGCAAAAGGTTGATCTTGCCTTTTCTCTTCAGAAGCTTAGTCTGAAAGGAAAATATCCTCCTTGTCTGCCCCAGCCAGGCTTTGCTGGGGCTGTGGGGAAAACTGTTCACCCAACTGCTAAAAATGACACAGCAAACCAGACCTCCCTCTTCAGAGTGCTTAGAATTTTCCTTTCCCAGCAAAGCTAATATTAGGCATGCATCATATTCTGCATTTATGTCATAACATAGCAAGTGTAAAGACGCTGAACCTCTGGCTTATAGTCAGTGTAATACTTAAATTAAAAATAAAATAAAATAATATATTCTCAGCTCAGCCCCCTAGACTTTTTTTTCTGACACGCTGGCACTTTTTTTTTAAATTGTTTTTCCCAAAAGTCCTTAGCAAGTATGTCTTAGGGTGGAGGTTAAGAAAAACAGGCATTCAAAATGGAACTCTTCTTGTGTATTTACAGCTCCTGTGCTGTGTTCTTGTTAAGCAAGCAGGAGGAAAAGAAAAGGGAGAGAATTGGATGGCTGCTTTTTTTTTTTCCTTGTGAACCTCACTCTGGGGCTGTAGCACAGAGAATCCCGGAGCAGGAAGGTTGGACATTCAGGAGGCAGTGACCCAGAAGCTGGAGAGAGGGAGGGGCAGAGCAGCTCCAGCACAATCTGACTCCGTGCCCACCTCCGTTTTTCACTGTGTTTGACGTTTTTGAGGCTGAGGTTTGTTACACTCTGAAAGTTTGCAGCGCAGGCCTGCAGGGAGGAAATCTTATGACAATATAAAAAAGGCATTCTGAAGGAAATGAGTGAGGAATTAAAACAGCCAGGTTTGGGAGCTTTTTGTTAGGTAGTTGCAATAAATTATTCTTTTGTGATACAGTCAAATGAAATATGTACACAGAATTCTTAGAACTTTCAAATATAAACAAATCATTATACTTTCCTTTAACTTAGAATGAAAAAGCTGTCAGAGTAGCTTTTGATGAGTACAATTGCACAATGCAGCTACCAGACACTACTGAAGTTTCATATACATTTTCGCCTTATTTTACTAATTTGAAGTTTTGACTCCACTGTCACTTCCTGACGAATGGAAGCATTGAAAATAGGCTATGTCTTACTTGTAGCTATTCCCTTAATATTTTTTTAATTTTTTTTTTTGGTAAGGGAACTGTACTATCTTTGTGAATAACCTTTTTAGTACAGGAAATAGTCTCAGTGCTCAGAGGTAACAAAGAGAGTGTCATTCTGGTAATTATGTGCTGTTTGCTGCAATTATAGCCCTCAACCTGTAATTCAATCTGTGTGGGCAGACCATACGTCCATGTGAAACTCCACTGACTTAATGGGTTTTACACTGTTATAAAGACCAATTTGCATGTCTTAGATTATAAAGTCAGGCTAATGGGCATATCCCATAAGCGTTTAAGGACACATTCCTAAACTGTGACAAGCATAGAAATGGCACTGAAATGAGTAATAAGTCTGTGTTTATCAGCTGTACATTCGCTCAGCAGAGCTGGAATTGCCACAGGTGGTTGTGGAGGCAGAGAGGATAAATTAGGGTTAGGCAATTACAGAGAGGGAAGGTCCACCAGGGCTCTAAAGCCTCTGGATCAGGCTTTGGAGGAAGCCTGACACTGCTGATGTTTGGAGGCTGGGAGGGTATATCTAGACATGGTCATTTTGTGTTTGTCCTCTTTTGGAAATCCACTCTGTGGGCCTCGCTGAATACCTACAAATTTCAGCTGTAGTGAAAGGAAAATTATGAGCCTTTTGGGAGAAAACTGGGGTACAGAAACTGAAAAGAGCTTGTCTAGGGAAGGGGAGCAAGACATGAAAAAAAGGGTGAAATTCAAAGGATCTGAAATTGTAAAGAGCCAGAAGGGAGCACAGTATAAATGCAGTATTAGACTTGATGAGGGTTGATCTTGTCTTTATGACTTTTTATTGAAAGTGTACAAGCAAAGAGGTGTGGAAAAGGTTTACTTTATTAATGCTACTCTACGTTTAGTTTTCCAAATTACATTTTTTTTTCAGAGGTCTCAAAATTTCCTGTTAAGAGCTTGTCACCTGAAAAGAAAATAAGATGCTGTGACTTAGTAACCACCTCAGTTGTATTTTTCAGCAGCTATTTGAAATCAAAAGATGGTAAATATTATTTGTGATAGTATTTGTACTTTACAATTTACTTGGAAGCTTTAACCATAACTGCATGATAAATAACAGATTTCATGTGTGCTCACATTGTATATCCCAAAAAAGCCAACGTGCACCTGCAAAAATGGAAAAAATGTTTATTGTTTAAAGTGCAAGGAAGGAGCTGCTAAAATATTTAGCATTTTATTTGTTCTTGTGCAATAATGTGTTCTAAAGTAAAATGTGAGTGACAACAGCCAAAACAGTTATTACAAAGCATACAGGCACAGTTCTGAAGTTGGGAATTGTATAGACCCATCAACACTGAAGGCTGACTGCAGAGTCTGCAATTATCTGAGCCTGAAATTCTGGGTCTGTCATTCTTTATCTTCTATCATTTATCACACAGAAGAGGTGACTTGGGCATTGTTTGCTTAAATAAGTGAGTCACTCTGTTACTGCAGCAGTTGTGTCTCTCTGGGTCAGTCCTACCAGTGCCAGAAGTACCATAAACCACTGCTCGTATTTTCGTGTTCTAAGATGCCTTGTGAGTTGACATGTTTGGTAAAGTAGGAAGGAAAGTCAAGCACAGAAATGTTAACAGTGAATTTGAGAGTGCAGAGCAAAGTAATAGCAGAGCTGGAGATCAAATCTCAGAACTCTGATTCAAAGTCAGGTGCTTTTAACATCTTTTCATAAAAAAGCAAAGCCTAAGACAAAGTTGGAAATGAAATGGCTCTCCATTGGTCTCATAACTTAGAGTTTAAATATCTTTTAAATTCTTTTTTAATAATTTTTCTGTTGTCTCCTTTTTCTTTATCTATTTGGACCTTTCTGAAAAATGTGACAATTTTTAAGGGAAACGTACAAGCTTTTTAAATCACATTCTCTTTCTAACAAAAGTAAAGAATGACCCAATTCTCTACTTTTCAGGATTAATAACTACCTTCTTGTTATTATATTTAAAGTATTAGCTCTGACACTTAATGGAATTCTAGACATGAGGAAAAGGATATGTATGAAATTACTTAGATGAAATTCTTCTATTTCCTACCACCCACTGTTGATGCTGATATTAATGTTTTTGGAAACAACAAGACAGGAAACACTTATGCTAGCATGAAAAGTCAGCAAAGCACAAAATACTCTGAAAACCTAAGAATCCATTCTTAAGCAGCAGATTTTTGCCAGCCTCATTCTAATTAATTTTGTTACAACATATCAGGAATACTTCTTCCCCTGCATGGTATCACAAAACTGCTTGATTTCCTTTTGCTGATTTTTTTTATATCACTTTGGGAAAATAGGTTAGCTGTGGGATGCCTATACTGAAGTGCATAAGTGATCTGCTTTAGTCACACAAATCTATTTGTATTAAAATTGGTGGCAAATAACTTAAACTGTGCCATGAAGAAAATATAATAAACTATTTTTATATGTTTACTTAAGCTTTCTTTTTCTTAATATAGTCTGATTTTCAGCGTCTTATTTTATGAGGCAGAGGGTCTTATTATGTGCAGCTCATTAAAACCTTTACACACCCCCTAAACCCTCTCATATTCAAAGTAATCATCTCAGTAGAATGTAAGCACTTTTCATGGCAATGTTTGGCCTCCGAAGATTTTATGAAGTGCAAGGAATGTACTAATTTACCTTAATCTTATGGAGTACCTAAGCCCCTTTAAAATGAAATTGGTCGATAAACCGGGCTGGTGCAAAGTACAAGATCAATAAGGGGGGCCATTAAAATCCATCAATCTCAGCTATGGCATGAGGAGAAAAAAAAAATGCAGTTCCGTCAGTATTTGAAAGCAACATTCTGATTGCAGTAGTAATCCATTGCAGGAGCAATCCATGACTTCCAGCCGGCATAAAAGCACAGCAAGAAGAGCTAACAAGTATTTTTGACTTTCAGATTCTTAATCCAGGAAATAAGTGACCAGATTGAGGCTGGATCAGTGTAGCAGTGGGGGTGATCACAGAGAATAGTCTTGTGAGCAGATCCAGGATGGGGCAGAATATGATGGAAGGGGATTTCTAAGGGAAGGTGAAAGAAAAGACAAGTTGAAGTTTGAATATACCCAGGAGTTATAATGACTCTAATCATTCTAATCACTCCCCCTCAACTGATGCAGTATTTGGGCACCAAAATGTAAGAATTATTTTTTATTTCCTTATGTGAATATCCCAGTGTAACAGTACTGATGTTAGATGTGTTCACTCTTACATAAATTTACATAAAACAGGCAAAGCTGCAGATAAACTCAGTCTCTTCCCTAAAGAGCTGATGGCCTACAAGGGGACTGAGCACAAAGGCAGAGGAGAACAGATGGGGTGATTTCCTAAAGCCACTCAGCAGAGCAGCACAGGTAGAACCCAGGCTCCCTGGCACCCACCTGAGCTAACAGACCTCCAGGCACTCCTGACATCAGCAAGGCTGATGAAATGCCATGCTAACCAGAAAGGACATTTGATTATAATTTACTTAAAAGAGAAAAAAACCAGCCAAAAACCAGAAGACTGTACATTTGTATCTCTCTATCAGCAGCTGATTTCAAGCTCCACTGAGGCTAAAGAAGGAACAAAGCTGTTTCAAACAGCTGCTTTTCAAACAACTAAATTCATTTCCTGATCAGAGTTGAATTCTAAAGCTCTTAAAACATCAACCTCCATCTGAAAATGAGAGTAGGAGCCACCAAGAAATTAAACGATTTACTACCAGCCCTTTTTTATTAGCAGTGTGCCTCCCCACTGGCAGTGCAACCCACGAGCCTGGAGCAATTCACTTTTAGTCTGTAATGGGTTCCTTCCATGGCCTTCACTCAGAACAGCCAAGAGCAACAGAAGGAGTTTGTGCCTGACCTTTTCTCCTAATAGGAAAGAGATAAAGCTATAGCAGTGGTTTCTTGCAGCAGTTTTACAACACAGTGCAGCAGCTCATTACATATGGCAGGCTGACCTATATATCGAATAGGTCAGCGTTTCAGGCAACCTGTCTTCAGCCTTCCAGAATGTCCCACCAGCCCCTCCTTGTCATCTCTTGTTCCCCTTTGTTTCCTGTGTTGTTGTTTTGTTTTGCTGCAGACGTGCTGGGGTGTTTTCTTGTGACATGTTTCTCTGCCTCAGATCTGCTGTGCAGTGCTGTCACCCCGAATTCTCTCCCTTTGCTGGTTTCACTTTCACCACCAGTTAGGGAAGATGTCCTTCCCTGTTCTCAGAGATGCCACTCCTATGGAAGCACTGATGCTGCAATGGCTGCAGTTCCTTTCTGGAGAGGGAACACAGGACCTGTGGATGGAGCACAGATCACGTATTCATCTGGCTGGTTTGTTTGTGGCATTATGGGGGGAATGAGGAAGGGAAGAGGAGCGAGGAGGCATTTTTCAGTGTCAGACTGAAACCTTTCTTTTTTCTTTTTTCCCAAAATTATAGTCTGACTCCACCAAGCAGAGATTTGGTGAAATTCTTGTGCTCATTTTCGGTGGACTAAAATATCTGCTGGAATGGCCTGGCGGAATGAAGGTGGAACCGGGAAATTTATAACGGACTTGGGAAATTTTGTACCTCTGGACCTGTCTGCTTATGGAAGGAGTAATGCATCCTCAGCTACATTGCTCAAGTCCCAGGACTTTATGTTTTGGTGTCAAGAGCCCTGCAAACTCAGACTCTGTCTGTAAATTAAAATACCTCCTATCTCGGGACCTTGTTAACTGCATGGGGAAGTCTCTCTGGTGGAATAGTTTCTCTTTGTACAGCAAGAACTGGCCCAAGAATAGTAAAATAGCAATGTAGGAATTTTCAGAATGTTTTGATTGAATATTTGACCTTCCTTCCCAAAGAGAAGACTGAGATAGAAAATAGAAGTCATCATCTCACTTAGCTGTAGCATTTATGTGTGAGTGAAGCAGTAAAGGGGGAAGAAAATATGTTCTGTTTCATGAGAAACCTCTTTTCTTTGTGTCTTCTAGGACACCTCAGACCTGTGCTATTTGGAATGTTTTGGGGTTTATTTAGTAAATGACTGCAATGCAACTGGAGTAGTCTGATTTTTACCACTAAGGCTTTACTGCATGTCTGTGAGCAAAATTAGGATATAGGATGTATTTTATTGGTGTGACTGAAACTTTCGAGCTGTCAGTTCCCAAAATCCCGTGCGGACACCTGCTAGCAGAGAGCTATCATGCTGCACTGCTTCCTTTTTGAACAGGCCTAGTGGAAAATTGTCTCCAGCCAGCAAATACAGGTTAAGCACAGATGGGAACTTGGCCTGAAGCCATTTTATTGACCTGAAAGGAAGGTGCTTTTCAAAGCTTAACTGGAACTGTTTAAATAGTAACACTGTAAACAAGAAGCAACCTTCTCTCCCACCACACCTCCCCTCTGCCCACTGCCTAAAAAATCAAGGAAATCAAATGTCCAAAGCTGTTAAAGCCAAGCTCAGAGGCAAAACGGGAAAGTCAGGAGCCCTAAGACTTTATGGTCAAACTTCACATCTATAACATTTTCCATTGTTGGGTTTTTTTATCAAATATATAAACTCAGAGCTGACAGAAGTCAGATCTTTAGCAAGTCTGTCACGTAAGCATTTCAGTCCCCACATCAAAGCTGCAAGTGGAAATGCAGCCACTTGGCATGTCTTTTTTCTGTCTCTCCATGGTGGAGATGAGTCTAGAAGCAGCAACTGATAATGAAAGGATCTAGAGGAGAAGGAGACTAGAAGGGCAGATGTCTCTCAGGCAGAACCTTCCTTATCCCAGTTTCTCATTCAGCTGCCTGCATTTCATGTCACCAAAACCCCAGACAGCTCTGGCTTAGGCTCCATCTCTCAATAACTCCAGCTCAACACAGATCACTTACAAAAGTCTCAAGTTCATCCATTTCAATACACATGCTTTATTTCATCCATTTCAATACACATGCTCTACATCCACTTCTGGATGTAGAAAATACATTTCTGCGTTGCAGAAAATACACCCACAGTGCAGGATCTTGAGACTTAGGGGACACCGAGAGCCAATATCAAATGTGTTACACTGGACTCCAAATTTTTATATTATCAACACTGTAATTCTTGCTTCCTGATGTTTGTCTGTATGTTGTATCTCATTTCTAGGCTTTCACAATCTTGAAAGAGGTACCCAGGGATGGTTAACACTTTCCACTAGTGGTAATACCACTGTATTTTCCCAGTACTTTTCCAGCATACCTTGAATTCTTCTTAACTCCCTCAGGCTGTGGGAGCCTGTGCAGCTTTACATCCAGTCCTGGATGCACAGCACTGGACACAGCAAATAGGCCTTTGTGCTGCCTAAACAATGACTTTGCCATAGAGATTTTGTTTTATTTCACCAGGAAAATATGCAGAAGGACTAAAATATAAAATTAAAATATAAAATATTTGGAACACTAGATGTGTAGTGACTCACTTGACTCTGAATGTGAACTAGAAAAGAAAATGTTTCTTAACTGTTCCTGCAGTCAGATAATTCATGACAAATACAATGACAGCATTTCTGCTTAGTTACATCCCTAAATATAACAGATCATATATGAAATGCAGGATGATTCAGTAGAGTTTATTTTTCATCTGGTCTCTGGTAACCTAGTTAAGAACACTGAGCAGGAGCTGCACGGATTCAGAAAAAGAGCTTAACACCTGAAGCACCATAAACAGCACACAGTCAGACTGCAGGGCCTTCTCTACAAATCCATTAAAGTACTGACAGTGCCCAGCTTTCTATTTTTCAATGTTTTTTTCATATATATATATATGAAATGTATTTCTCGTAAGTAAAGGGAGGATGACCAACAAAATGTCTGATGCATATAGAGAAAGGAAAGCAGTTTGGCTCAATAAGTCAGTGCAGGGAAACATCCAACTGTGTGACTGGGAGAGAGGGGCCCACAGACCTCATCTTCTGAAGGTTCAAAGGGTTGCAACTGGTGGCAGATGGGAAGAAGCAGGACTTGGGCTAGAACAGAGTTTTAGGGAGTAGAGCAGACTTTTGGGGAGGTCCACAGTTTTGACTGTTCATTCAAGAATTGAAGGATTGATATCCTGAATATAGTCTTAGCAGTCTGAATCTCATCAGACCCATAAGTTACATCTGAAAAACGTGTGGTTGTTTGAAGTGCATCCGTTTTTCACTGCCCAGTGCAGGATCCCCCCAGGAGCCATCCCAGAGATCTGGGGAGATCTCCATTTAGATGCTCAAAAGCCCCATCACTCTTTAAAAGTCACGCTGATGACCTTTATTTTTCGATTGTGCAACAGCACCTTTTGAGAGCATGACATCATCTTAAAGCTTTTACATCATCGTCTTTAAATAAAAACCCTAATGGCAAAAAATAATGTTACAATGTAATTAGACTCTATAGTCTGGAAATAAGCCCTCATTTTAAAGGCACTATTACTGGAAAGCTATTTGCACAGCAGCTGTTGTGAAGATATCTGCTGTGTTTCCATTTTGTCAGCTAACCTTACCCTGACAGTACTGGTTTGGAGACACACAGACGTAAATTCTCCCTAAGCGATTCGTGATGCCAACAGCAAAACCATAAATTGCAGCTAATGCAAGATGGAGCTGAAATTTTCCAGCAGTTTCTGGAAATGTTGCCTTTTTCTCTGCGTTTAAACAGACCCTCGCTGATCTCACCTCCCCCAGTCCCCAGCCAAAAATATTTGTTGTGCCCGACTCTATTGGTTTATTCGGTTCAGGAGTAGTAATCAAGTGTTTCAGTTATACTTAGTGAGTAGGGCAAATAGTCCCTGTAGTTGTTCATTAAGACCTCCATGATGTATGCATCAATTACCAAACAGCTTGAACAAAACAGAGGTAAATTAACTTTCTGAAACTCACTGTCATAGCCAAAAGGAGTGTAAAGCATTAAAAGTGATTTCATGGCTTAAAGTTCATCCAAAGTACTATTAGCTTTAAGTCCAATTTTCAACTGTCAAGGGGAATATTTACAATAGTAATTTCAGATCATTATCTTAACATTTCAATGCAAATAGCCACAATTTAATTCATTATTACTCACATTACATCTTTATTTTGCCACCAACTGGTGGCTGACATTTCCCAAGCTACTAGGAAGAAATGCTAATTAGACTGGTGTGCACTCTTACCCTTTCTTAATTTCATCATGTTTGTTCTGCAGTGACATGAAGCATTTCCTTCCTTCTGGTCAGCCATCGCCTTTTATCCTCTGCATCTCCTCAGTGGTCCAGTTGGTAAATTGAAACAGAGATAAGGCAAGTCAAATAATTGCCTGCTTTCTGTCTTTTTGGGAAAGTATCTAAGAATATTTGTGCTAGTGTAACAAAACTGGCCTCTTTCCCTCAGCCCACCCACTCAACTTAATTTAGAGAATCTGAAGCGATCTCTGGAGTGGAATACTCTGTGCATTAATATGCAAATGAACTGCCAAGAAAGTTCAGATTTGCATTTAGACTGGACAAAGGGGAAGGAAATGGCTTTCTCATGCTGTTCCCTTGCATCACCACAATTTCACAAATTACTAATCCCAGAAATGATGCCAGAAGGGACTTTCTCACTACATTTCATTCATGCTTAGATGAGTTTGATTCATCTCAATGTGCCTGGCATTTTACAGTAAACCTGCAAATTTAAAGGCCAAGCAGGACTTCAGTGGCTTAAGCGAAGAATCAAGTGTGTTTGAAATAAACACAATTAGTAAACTCCAAATAAAATATCCCCTCCTGCTAAGGGCTAGAATAGTAATAGGCAGGGGGTAAGGTAATCTTAGGAAAGTTTTCCTAAGAATTAACAATTATGCCAGCGAGAACAGCTTATCTCCATTAAAAATAATATTCAAGCATGCATATGTGGCACAAATAAAAGATTTAGCCTGTGAGTGCCAAAATTATTGAGGGAAAAGAAGAAAAGGAACCTATAAGGCAAAGCAATAATCTAGTTTGCAGATAGATAGAGTTTAATCCTTCTCCTCCTGATTCGCTATCTGCAGTTTAGACAGCTTACAAAATGAGGAATCATTCCTGGGGTTAAAATTCAAGTCCCTGCAAATTAAATAGAATTTTTCAGCAGAGCCTTTCCTGAAGACTTTCTGTATGTCTAATATCTGTTTTAATCACAGGAGTGTTGGTTAATTTATTTTTTTGCCAAGTGAGTCAGTGTTTCTGTGTCTGCGAACAGAAAAGCTTTCAGGAGCACAGGTGCCCCAACAGGCAGGTACTTTTCAAAAATAGGTATAATGTTGAAAAAGTACCTGCCCTGGGGCATCAACAAAGAGGAATTTCAGGATCAGTTTTATGTTTGCTTCTTAATCTTTCTGGGGGACTTTTTTCTGCTCACAGCCACTGTAGCAAAGAAAATACTGTAAGTCATCACATTTCTGTTTGCCAACATTTATTTGCCCTTTGGTTTAAATGTGTACAGTGGGAGGGTAATAGGGCAGTGCCTTTTACTGCTGGGGATATGTTTTGCTGTGTCTGATTTTCAGATGGCTAGAAATGAAGCACTAATATTTTGCTCATTGGAGAAATGCAACAACATTTTTCTCTGTCAAAGAGACTTTCCCCAGCTCCCCCCTCATCCCGCCATCCTCCTTTGAACCCTCCCCTGTGGCTCTCTTCAGAGCGAATAAAGGGGCATTTTATTACAAGAATAATCTGTCCATTCTATATCCTGTCTCCACATGAGGACAAGGCAGACCAGCACAACCTCCCTGGTACTGGGTTTTTGAACCACTCTGTGCAGCACAGTTGGTTAAACTTTTCCTGCCATGTCTTCATAAGATTTTTTTGTGCGCGCAAGTCCCCATTTCAACCTCCTGCTTCTAACCAGCAGCAACTGAAATAAGCAGACCTATTTTTAGGACTCTGATTAGTTCCCATTGTTGTCTGATGCCTAAACTAAGAATTTTCGTAAGTATTTTCTAAAATCAAATGGACAAGAGAATCTGCTGAAATACTTTGTTGAAATGAGGATAGAGCAGCACCCAGGGTGGGAGGGTGTTGGGATTTGGTGGCTATGGCACCACGTAGCAAAACCAAGTCTGACATTTGTCCTCATGCTGATTTAGAGAGGGGAAAAACCAGGTGTGTCACCTGAGTCCAGCTCTTTCCTTTCCTGAAAGAACAGCATTAGTATTCCACATTTAACTCACCAAATATTTAGAGGTAGCAGACCAAGAAGAGCCCTCTGAATATGTTTTAACATCTGCTGGCACCTTGTGTGGTTAAGCTGAAGCCCGGACTCACACAGTGCCCAGGAAACCTGCAGTTTTCACTGCTCTAGTTTTTAGAGGAAGACGAGCCCAGCTGTCTTATCTAGTTTGGGATTTTTTGGGGTGTGTTTTACAGTGCCATCTGATTTGGTTTTCCCATATTAATACTTCATTTCTTGATATCTTTCTGATTTATTTTGTGTTTGATTTGTGGTCCTCTGTAGATTGCCCACACTGTCTCATTGTCTGCTATTCCTGATGTTCTCAACCATCCTTTTCCCTCATTTTTAGACCGGGGGCCTGTCTGTTACACTATTATTGTTAGTTTTCTTTTGCTTCCTGGTGAAGAGAGAAGTTCTTTTAGTGTCTCTGCCTCTGAGCATGGAAGGCAGCTGAACCACAGGCCAGCTGGTAGTTTGGTCATAGGTGTCTCTTTTGCTTAAAAACTTTCCAGAGTCACTGGAGTGATGTCAAAGAAGCCAGTGAAGGTACATGACATTTCTAACAGTTTAAAAAAGAGCAAAGGACATGAGTTTCAACCGAGCACTTACATGCTTGTATCCACTATTCCAGGTTGCTCCAAGCCCCATCCAACCTGGCCTTGGACACTTCCAGGGATGGGGCAGCCACAACTTCTCTGGGCAACCTCTGCCAGAGCCTCACCACCCTCCCAGGAAACAATTTCTTCCCAATATCTCATCTAACCCTGCTCTCCTTCAACTTAAAGCCACTCTCCCTTGTCCTGTCACTCCAGGCCCTTGTCCAAAGTCTCCCTCCATCTTTCTTGTGGGCTTCTTCAGGTACTGAAAGGCCACAATTAGGTCTCCCTGGAGTCTCCTCTTCTCCAGGCTGAACAACTCCAACTCTCTCAGCCTTTCCTTGTAGGGGAGTTCCTCCAGCCCTTGCATCATCACATGCTCTTCCAAATCCAGCCCCAACACAGTGTTCTACTTCTGTGAGGTGCCATCTGGCCTGTGGTCCTCAGTATTGTCACCCACATTTAAATCTAAATCTGCTCTTTGGTTCTAATGCAGCTGAGAAACTGCAGTGTTCCCTTGAAAAACTCGCTGTCAAAAGCAAGAGCTGTAGTAAACAATTAAAGCTGGTGCTAAATGAATTGCCGTGCTCTGATAGAAGGCTCTTGTGAACATGTGTAAAGGTGAAGATGGAGGAAGTACATAAAGTGTGATCACATTTCTGAAACCGCTCATTAATAATGAAAGGAGAGAAAGAAAATGAAAGGGAATGTGAGAAAATGCTCTTTCTCTTTCAAGTCCCAGAACTTCAGGCAGGGAGCCTGAAGTTAGAGAGCCCCCACCTTTTCAGATTAAAAAAATATTTTTTTTTTTTTTACTTTTGTAAGCCCTGCCCTTCAAAAGTAATGACCCAAACATTGCCTGCAGAAACTGTCCTGAAAGGTCACGTGAGAATTATGGCAACTTCATCTAGTTATTAGGAAAGAGTTATTTCCAGCTGGTTTCTCTTTCTCATTTGATATGAGCATTTTACACTCTCTTTTTCTCTCTGCTCTTCTGCATATTTGAAGTTAAAATTAATTTATATCCTGCAATACTCTTCTGCAACAGCTTTGCTTCCGGATGCTCTTATTTAACACTTAGAGGGATGTTCTCATTTCACAATTAGAATGCCCTCTACTTAAGCCACTTAGCAAACAGATTAAAAGGCGTTCTTATAACAAAATAACCACAGCCAAAAATAAGACTGACAGAGTCACTGGGCCCAGTTGCCTGTGAATACTTGGCTCTGTTGTTACCGTGCCACAGCACAGCCCACAGTGACTCTGAAGAGCTTTCCAAACTTACTGCCATGGATGTTGGTGACTTCCCACTCTGCATCAAGTCAGGAGCTGTTGTGTGGGCTGTTCTGGTTTTGACAAGTCCCTTGGAGGGGACTGTAGCAAAGGGTAGGAGAGGATAACTTCATCAGCAGTCCTGACATACTCTGTGGACTGTGCTAAATCAAAACCCTTAATATTCCCACCTAGTAATTTAGTGAGGAATTGCTACTGAGTGTTACATTCATGTCATAATTTACACTCAGTAATTTCCTTGTGTAGTCAGGCTCTTAAGGTTAGACTGCCTCTATGCAGTTTCTTGAAAAGCTTTCTTAAGGTTTCTGGTTTGCTGCATAATCAGGCTGATTTTTAAGCTTATTTATGGCTTTCCTTTTTGGCCTATGCCTTTCTTAGGCTTGTAGTTTAAAGAAAACAATCCTGATGAGCAGACAATTAGCATTAAACAGCTTTCCTAAAAGAATGGCTGTTAAATCATCACAATTGTTGTGATTAGTTCCTGCAAAAAATGAATTTCTCTGGGCTAAGCAATTCTAATATCTAGTGCTCCGAGTCATTGCCATCCTCATTTGGATTATGGCAGACTGAGTGTTCTTGGTCTGTCCTGAGGTGATGCTGTGATTCTTTCTTCCAAGGGCATCTTTTTCTCCTCTTTGCACAGCAACACACTGCTCAGTGAAGCTCTGAAGCCTCCCTTATCAGCTCTGAATGGAGGAGAGTCATGTCCAAGGTTATAACCTGTTCCTCTGTGTTCTGAACTCTTTCTTAGGGATAGTACATTCCGGTGTTTTCTCGTTCAGCTGCTCTACTGGAACAACTTCTGTTGACCTAAAGTATGCCAGACCTGTTCTGGCATCCCTCCAGGTTAGGAGTTATATCAATGCTGGTACCATCTAAAACAAATGGTTGTGTCAAGTCTGGCTTGTGGAAAAAATTGTGGAGAATTGCCCTTGTGCACGTGCTCCATCCATATTTTTACATACTTTTACTCTACCATTTAACTGTAGTGGTAAATGGGAGAAACAGCTCTTTATTTGGATAGCTCTGAGTCTCTACATCTGTATTTCATTTTTTATGTTTCTGTTTTAACTATCACAATTCTCTGTATACAGAAACAGTACAATGTCTGGGAACACAGAGAACTGTTGAATTTTTGATAGTATCCTGTACCTGCTCTGTTGTAGCAATGTGTTGTTAAAGGGGTTGTGTTGGGGTTTTGTCTGAAGTTGTTTTGTGGGGCTTTGAGGGGTTTGGGTTTGATTGGGGGGGGGGTGGATTGTTTGTTGTTTGTTTGTTTTGTTGCTGGTTTTTATGGTTTGGGGTTTTTTTTTTCCCCAAGCTAAATTATCTTTAAAAAAACCACTACTTTGTAGATTTAAGAGACTTTTACAGAAAACACTTAGTTGGTTTTAGCAAGCTGGACTTTCAACCAGCCACTCTAACGGTGTCTGTACTCATCTTCTGCTCTAGTCATGGTACATGAATATTTTCCTCCATGTGCTCCTTTGGACTGTGCTGAAATGTGATTCCATGACCTTGCATTATGTGAGAAAAAAATCACCTGATCTGAGAGATTCACTGAGGAAAATGGTGCAGCTCTTCATAGCGTGAGTTTCTTTAACAGGCACGTCAGGGAGTGGAGGGTCTCTGGACGTGATGAGGCAAGAAATGAGTTTATTCCTGCCTAGGGCAGGAGGTGTACTTGAAAACCTTGTATGCTGAGGTAACTTTCTGTGAAGAGAGGACTCCTCTGCAGGACAGCAGGGTGCCCCTCTGAGATCACTGGATTACTCAGTTTTCCTTAAAACCTGCTGAAAAGGAGAAACAGTCAGCAAGGAATGTCAGTGACAGGAGAAGTTGTTTCATCTCTCTATTAGAAAAAGGACCAGTTGGCAAGTACATTGTAAGGTACCCTTGCAATAGTCATTTTAATATTAATAAAGGTAGTGTACAAGTGCACTTTATAGCTCAGTTCTCCCAATTAGAGACAGATCCTCCTACACATTCTTTGTGCACTCTGCTTTTTTGCAGTGCTTTCACCTATGCCATATGTGATGTTTGTATTTCTTGATGACCTTTTCAACAGTTTGTTGTTCTCATTCTTCTGTCCGTGTGAGAGAGATGGAATTCTCCAAGGAAAGCTGCTTGAACATATGGCAAGGTACAATCGTGTAGCATGTAAACTGACATTCATTACTGCTTCTCTGTACCAGGCACTTTATTTTTTTCTCTAGTTTTTTGTTTGGAGGAAGGTTTTATCATTAATAACGGTTCTAATGTAGGGAAAGGGTCCCAGTATGTGAGATCTGGGTTGAAGTGTGAAGCAAATTCAGACCATCTGAGGAGCTGGGCCAAGCTGTAGATGAAGCCTTCAGACAGGTAAAAAGATGATCATGGGCAAAAAAAAAAACTTGTTTTTTTTTTTCCTACCAAAATTTGCCAAGCATGGGCATAAGAAACATATTTGAGTACTGGGACAAAAGCATTTGTGAGTCAGTGGTTTCATACTTGGGGCAATTAAGGCTAAAAGTGAATGGAAGAAGAAAAGTCAAACAGTGGGAATTCTCCCATTATTTAGAGAGTAAGGGTGTAAATGTCAGGCAACTTCTCACGAGAAAGGAGTGTTACAGAGTAGGCAGGGAGAACCCATACTTATCACGAAGGTAATAAAAAATGTGGCTTGATGAGGAGTGCCCCAGGTGTCGTGAAGGGGCTGAAAGGCAGGCCTGGCATGGGTTAAATGATGGGGCTATTTTTGCAGCTTGTATTTCCTCATGACCTTTTCAACAGCTGCCTGCTTTTATTCTTCTGGCCATATGAGAGAGTCAGAATTCTCCCAGGGAACCTGCTTGAATGCCTGCCATATCCATCCATTTGTGTGAATTAAAAGGGTATTGTGTGGACATCACAAAAGTCAGAGAAGAGATGGAGGCTTCTGAATTAAGATGGAAAAAAAAAGTGATGCATTATCCAGTAGTTTTGTTGTCAAAATGAAAAAAAAAAAGAACTGGATAATTTATAAATCTGTGGATGAGCAAATCACAAAACTTCATAACACTTTACATCTGTTAGAAGAAAGGTAGATGGACAATAATCTGATTGATGGAAGAAATAGGGAGAAATCCAGGGCAGTGGAGAAAGAAAGGAAAAGAGTGTTCTTTTTTTGGAAAGGAGGTGATCTGACATTTGACTAAAGATGGGAAGGTAGAGATGTTGGTGGATTATGAGCAGATATTTGGAATGAGATGTGGGAGGATTAACCAAAAGTCACCCAGCAGTGTAGATGCATGATAGGTGAAACCAGTTCTGAGAAAGAAGCAAGACAAAAGTGCTTGAGATGGGATGAGGAAGAGATTTAAAAAAAAAAAAATGGCAGTAATATTGCTGCTTGAAATAGCTAGAGAGGATGTTATTATTTACAACTTACAGCTTCTGCAAGGTCAAGAAAAATCCACAGATGCAGTTTAGTGAGGGTTTCAATCAAGATAGTACATATTAGCAGGGATATTTATGTTAGCACACAAAGTGTAATTGATACTTGCAAATTTAGAGCCCAAATTCTAGTTATTGAGAGTCTGTGCAACAGGAAAACAACCTCATTATTTTTCTGCATAGTCTTCCTCTGTAATATATTTATTCCATATATCTCACCATTCCAAGGAATTACTAGGCTGGCAGCTGTGGTCCCAGGTTTGCTGTTTAACCCACACAAACTGTCAGACAAGCCCATGGTGACAGAGTAGGACAGGTCCCACTGCCTGCCCACAGAGGCTGGGGGTCACACTGGGAAGCACCCACGGGTGTCTGGCTCTGGGTTTGGTGATGTTACAGCTGTCCTGAGCCAGGCTGCCAACAGACAGGGATTTGGGGAGTGAGAAGTGGCTTTATAAAAGCTCCATGATTTTTTTTTTTTTTCAGTAAAATTGGATTATTGTTGGATTATATCAACAATAGTGGATCCCGCTGACAAAGTTATGGGAAAAGGGTCATTGAGTGTCGCAGTTCCAAATAATTCACTTCTCCTGGATATACTTAGGATTCTACCTGTGTTTACTGTGCAGGAAACCATCTTTAAGCTTTAATCTTTTCAAGGAAGTCCTTTTTCCTTCTTCCATTCAAACCCAGTACATTTTTAATCAAGCACTGTGAATAGCGTATCAAAGGAAGTGGTTGACCCTCAGATCAACGCAGCAGATAACCTAATCCATTGATTACGTATTATAAAATTTGGGCTTCTTTCAACCTTGATAAAGAACAAAACCAGAAATATCTGGAAAAATCTTCAGCACGTTTCAAATGCCTCCCTCCTGTTGGCTTCAGCAGAGCTGCTGGCACTTCTGTAATACCAAATTCCAAATATTACAGTGATCAGGGAGCTTGTGCCCGAGGAAAGCACGCACAAAACCAATTCTCTTATTCTGTGTTTACTTACTCTGCAGAGTTGTCTCAAAGCACCAACAACAATCTGCAAAAACAAGATTGCTTCCCTCTGGACCCAACTTGCATAAATATTTCAGTGGATAGATACATAAATTTAAGAAAAGATGTTGTGGTAAATAAAAAGGAAGAAAAAAACAAATCTGAGATGGACTGATCTGTAAAGCAATAAATATTACATCATCTTTACACAATAAAGTTCATAAAGGACTTCAGATGATCAAAATTATGAGAAATGCTTACTAGATATAAAAAAGGGATGACTCTTAGGGTCCTAAACTACTGCCAATCCAAGTATGGATTTTGCTTGGTTGTAGCCTTTTAGTAGCCAGCTGTCTGGCACTGGCTGTTTGATACTTCATTATTTCTTTATTTTCTGTTATATCCTGTTATCTCTGTCATAATCCTCCCTAAGTAATTATTCAACTTAGAAAGAGTCTGCTCTGAGCATTGCTAATGCCCTGTGGTTTCTTAGCCCATCTGAGTTGTCATATGGTGCTCTTTCCAAAACCACATTTGTAGAGCACAGCCTTGGAACTGTTTAATTTTCTGGAGAAGCGTTTATTATTAAACACTAGACTGGTATCAAAACAATTCAATATGCATGACCCAAATCTATTTGTGGTTAAATAGTAAGGTCTGGAGGTCAATAAAAAGAACTGCAGCAAGCTGCTCACAAGATAATTCAAGGAACTTATAAGAGATCGCAGAACTCCAGCCATTTTCCCATCAGGCTTAAGATAAAAGTAAATATAAAAGGAGAATGATACTTCTATAGTACCATTTCCTCAGCAATATTGAGAAATTCCATTGTTGCAAAGGTTAGGTGAGACAAAGAGAAACAATATGCATTTGGCAAAATGCTGCTTTTCCCCCTACATTTAGCAGAACGTTTTTTTCCTCTCTCTTTGGGTAATTTTTCATTTTATTTATTGGGGGGGGGGTTGTTGTTTTTTTCATTTTACTGTCCTCAGCTTTGTGAGTGTGAATTGCTGGAGTGGGAAAGAGAAAAGACCTAAATCAGCTTCCAGTTCAGCATTTAAGCAAGCACAGTCACTTCTCAAGTGCTGCTGAGTGTCACAGCAAGACAGGGAAGGGAAGTGGCACTAAATGACTCCTGAAAAGTCAGTAGGCTTATTAAGTCTTACTTAAAAAGTTGATTGGGGAGCTAATTTAGAGCTCCCCTGTCCTGCCTTTTAAGTATGATGAAAACCCTTAAAAGACTCTCACTGGTGCTAACAGATTCAGAGTGGCATTGAGTGTAGACCTGAAGTGGGAACAGGGAAACACAAAGTTAGAAGAATCAGTTACCCTTAGAGTCTATGCCTGTGCATTTTTTCCTAAAGGAAAAGTGTGTGATGAAGGATATTTTACCGCCTGCTGCCAGCATTAGTATTTTTTACTGTACACTGGGCCAGAGTCGTGCCTCGGGAACCTCTTTTTCACCCGCTTTGTCAGTGTAGAGAAGCCTAATGTGGGTCTAAATGTCATGTGCACCCATTCTGGCTTCCTAAGCAGCATAAAGGGATGGTGGAGTAAATAACAAATCCCAATGCTCCTGAGGGGGTTTTTTTTGGTGTTAATGGCATTTCCTTATTGTTCGTGTGGCAAAGGTGGTATGGCATAAAGAGCCAACCAAGCAATGAAAAGGTGGCATTGGAAACTGTTGTTCGTGCTCTAAATTGCTTCCAAGCTGAGCCTTTAAAACTGAATGTCATTTCATAGCAAACTGCCTGCCCTTTTAATGGAAATGTCAATCCTTTAGAAAGTTCTTGTTTAGAGGAACCATGTGGTAGACAATACTCCTAATGAAGATCTTCTTCCTTTGTCTCTGCACTTGCCCTCTCTTTTATTTCCTCCCACAGAAATACCAGCCAGGACTCTTCAATTATGGAAAAAGCTTTTCATTTTAACAACTGTTTTGTAGACATTCTTGCTAATGCATTTTGTCCTCCTTTGTTTTCCAGCCTCCCATTCCTATTGTCGTCTTTTAAAATGACAGGAGACGGAGCTTTTTCATTAGGAAAAGAGCTAAGACGAGACAGTGCAGTTCAGGCTGTGCCTGGAAGGAAGAACAAAGGCTTGACTCTTTAATTTTAAACTCTCTACAGGCGCATATTCAACAAGATATTATTGTCTTATGGCCATTAAAAGTGTACCAATTGGAAACATTTTGAGAGAATGAATTTTTAATCTATGACATCAATAATGTGACCCACCACAGTGTTTGAGAGTCCTTCATTATCCACGGAGTGTGTACATGCTTGCTTTCATCCTCTTCTAGCCAATAGTTAAAATATTTTATTAGTTTAGACTTCAGGGAAAGAAGATTAAAGTGAGTTTTGCATTCCAAGTGGAGAGGGTGAACAGTACATGGGTAGGTAGTTATGGCACCCCTAAAGAGACAGAGGTGTTGTGCATCCTACTGATTTTTCCAGCACCCATGTCCATGCCAATAGGTGATGGAGTCTTGTTGATGCTGGAGCTGACTCCACTATTAGTTTCATGCCTCAAACTGTCTTTATGCTGGAAAGATGGCAAGGTGTCCACCCACACATGGTCAGGGGCTCCCTCTGTTTGTGATTTCAGGTGGTGGCACATAAAATATACCTTGTGTGTTTCCTCCTCTCCCCTCCCACACTTCTTTTTCCACAAGAAAGTTCTGGAACCTCGGGCTGCTGAAAGAAATGTCATGGCTGCTACTATAAATGGACAAGATAATCCACACTTGGACTCTCCATCACAACCTTAAGTCCATACCCACCAGCCATCAGAGAACACAGGGCATTCTTAACTATGCCTCAACTTTTTTAACATCACTGGTCACTACTGAAACAGAAAACAATCCAGAACAGGATATTTTCAATTTTATTGCCATCACTATTCCCTATTATTAAACAATGTCTTAACTGTCCAAAAGCTTATTTAAAGAGTATTTCCATCTTTGTCTTGCTTTCCTTGAGATGGAAAAAAAGCCACATCCATGAGAGTCAGTGAAAAGTAGCACTGCATATATATATATATTTACAAATATATATATGTATATGGAGATACATATGGATACATATTTAACAATCCCATTACTTGCTAACTTCTTTGTTTACTAATGATAAATCAAAATCGAAGTGTGGTGTTACATGTGATATTTTTGTCCACTGTGAAATACCTTAGTCTGTAATTCTAACATGTAGCCCATTGTAAACATGTATTGAGAGTGATTGTGTATTTTAATCCCTGGGGTACCACTAAGAGAGATAACAGGGTGTCTCCTGAGGACTCAAAACATACTCTCTTCACAAATAAGCCTGTTACTAACATCACCTCCATGTTACCAGTCTTTCATCACACCAAATTGTGTGTTGAATTCACTTTCTGCATGTCATTTTTATACTACTATTATTATTATTATTATGACGATCATCATCAGGAAGTTGAATTGCTTTAATTGCTCCAGGTAGAGGTTACTCTAAATTTGCAATATTACCGAACCTGCCTTAAAAGGGAGACTAACTAATTTTATTATTGATGATAGGATGAGATAGGTAAAAGAAGCATTATTCCTTCTGCGTTTCTAGTTAAACGCTCAGCAAACTGTGCTGGATATGCAAGACAATCCTCTAACATTGAAAGAGTGGCTTCCAGCTGAGCTCAGTTTAGCATACACTTAACACCTGCTGGCTTATCCGGAGGGAGGCTCCCTTTTGGCTCCTCAGGCAGAGCTGCTGCCAGGGCACCACATGAATCCCAATTTCAGTGTCAGATGCAGCAGCTTGCAGGACAAACACACAGCGTGAGCCCCTGCCAGAGGAGGACTCCACTAATTGGTCAGTGTCCCCTAGTTTGTGACCACCCATTGACAGTCACAATAACAACATCCCAAAAGGAGGAGTGGTCGTGCCAGGATGAAACAAACTCCGATGGCTTTACCTCAGTAATTTGCTGGCATTGTGTTCCACGTCTGTGCAAAATACTGCTGGTTTGTGGGCCTGAGCCTGTGAAGAGCTGTTTAAGCACTTCATGTCACTGCTGATTCTGCCTCGACCCCAGGTTCTGCCACTGATCTGAAAGAACTGTTTCCATGTCACTTCTTTGGGAAAGCACCGCTGTGTTTGGGGCTCTGGCACAACCCAGGGACAGTTGTTTTGTTATCAGTGCCTTGCAGACTGTGGTAGCATATGATAGAAGCATGTAAGGCAAATCTATAGGGTGTTTCTGTCTACAAAGCCCCAGAATTCGTTTTTTATCCAAGCCTGGCTTGTCTCTTCATGTCCTTCTGCTTCTTCAGCAGCACTGATTGAAGTTCAGGTAGTGAGCACTGCAGCTGACTGACAGCAAAACCTGCTGTACTTCCCCACCTTCCACTTAAACAGGTATGTCTCTGTAGGGAACAGAGGAAAAAAACAACAAAAAGAGTGAGGGTCAACTAGATAAAGACATGAGAAATAAACATGAGTACTTGTGTGAGAGAACAGAACAAGTGTGTGTGAGAGAGTGCCCGTCACATGAACTTGTGAGACTAAAGGAATCCCAATGGGAAGGAACTTGGAGGAGGGCAGGAAGAGAAACAGAGACCCAAAGGCAAGGAGAGCAAAGTGTAACTGGAGAACTCAACTCCAAAAGCCCAAACTACCCCAAAGGATGGATCAGGCTGCAAGAATAGTTCACGCTGTGAACTTTTTCATCTGGGTGATCCCTGAGATTCTTAGGCTAGGCTTAGCCTACACCTGTGGTTTGGAGAGAGCCAAAGCCTAGCACTGAAGTTGGGGTGGGATTGCAAAAGAATGCCCAGGGACAGTGGGTTGCATAAAAAATTCTCCTCTGAGACTGTTTTCATTGTTTTCCACATCCTGACTTCCTGCTGCTGCCTTCTTCACTGGAAGGCAGCTGTGGGAATTATCTGACAAAGAAATCATCTAAAGCTAAAAATAAGCGAGATAAATGAATTGAAAATGCCGATACAAAAGCCCATCCCCAAATGAAATGCTTTATTATATTTCTTGATCTATGCAATGGTGGCAGTGACACTTTACTGCAGAGGTAGAAACAGGTAAATCCAAGCAGGTTCTGTTCTCTGCTCACCTGTATTTTATATACATACTCAATTGAATATATAGAGGGATCATGTGAAACAGTTGATTTTTCATGCTCATTTAAACTTGAGGGCAGACAGTAGTGAGAAAGGACGGTGGAGCTATTGTCTTTCTAGAGGAACAATTTTCAAAATTCATAAATGGTGCGGGAACAAATGTTGTATTCAGCTTTTTTTCAGCCTTTGTTGTTGATCCTATGAGACTAGCTAATATTAGCCCGATTACCACAGGGGAGGGTGATAACCCTGCAGTATAATACCCATTTATATAGAAGAATGAAACAGTAAAAGCAGGTGATGTTTAATATTCAGCATATTCACCAAAACTGTTTTATCCCTGCATATCTGTTGCACAGGTGAAGGGACTGTGTGCAAACACTGAGCAGGAGGGTACAATTGCTTCTTTTCCGAGGTGGATTGGAATCACATGGGTGACTGACTCTCAGCTTGGTGATGGGGCTTTTTGAACATCCTCTGGTAGGTAGCCAAAGGAAAGTTTCTTGTTGAAATGACAGAAATTCTTTGACATAACATGTTTTCTTGGAACATATGTTGAAATGTCTATATCGTTTCAGTGATGAGCTTCCTTTCTGGCACCTATCAATGTATGCTCATGGTAATCACAAGCAGTATCTTGTCAACAGCTATCTACCAGAAGTGATCCTAATCCACTTTGCAATCATTTCCAAAGCCTCTTCATTTTCATTGAAAGGATTGTTTTGTTTAGAAGAATTCCTCCTAATGGGCAAAATTGCCCTTAGTTAAATCCATTGTAGGAGCTGAAAAGGGATACAAGTATAAACCTTCACAGCTGGAGAACAGAGAGCTACTGTGGCTGTAGCTCACAGTTCTCATTTTTCACATGCAGCATATGCTTGGAGAGTGATGAACAGATGCAACTACTTTAATGGGACAAATCAAGCATTTTATTTTCATGCCTCTACATTTGGAGAGTGCACTCCCCCTGTACCTGTGCTGAATATGACTCCAGGTACATGTGAATGGCCGTGGCAGAATGCTGACATGGCTTAGACTGAGTTGAAGATGAAGGTTATGTGGCCTTCCCGTTTGAAGCTCATTAAAACAGGCAATATGTGGTGTACAGGTGGCAGCAGAAATGCAGCCTAAAGTGTTTTGACTGGGTCCTGACTGCTGATGCAGGGGGAGGTCTTGGCATCTGAAGGTGCTCCCTGTTATTATCGATCAGGGCTGGAGGCCACGGCTTTACCTGCTGGTCTGTCCCCCTGCCAAACCCTGTCTGGCACCAGTAAAAGTACTTTTTCCTGCTTTTTCCTGCACTGTCTCTCTGGCTGCACTGTTGGGGGAAGATAAAGGCAGTCCTGTCACACTGTGCAGAATTTTACCAGTCTGGAGCTGAAATGAGCATGGACATGACCTGCCATTTTCAGCATCTTACATGTGAAAGGCTCTCCAAATATTCTGGCATGTGCCTACTTGCACTGAAGTGATGTGCCTTCTTTGCTTTTTTCATCTGCAGTGCTGGAGAATAAGCAGATTTAATTTTTTTACATTGCTGCCCTTCTTCCCCAGCCTAGACATTACCCAGTATTTCTACTGAATATCAGCCTTTCCCAACCCTGTTTGAGACGTAGGGGAGCCAGGCAGGGCCATATTTTAATTTCACACACTAATTGGGATTAACAGAAAACTAAATATTTGCACAATATGCCCTATGTGTAGGGCAAATTCAGTGTCCCCTTCCTGTGGGGGCTGTGAGCTGATTTTACTGCTGCTTCCAGAGACTCTTTTTAGTAATAGCTGACAATTGGACCTGATCCCAGCTTCCCCCTCCTAAATCAAGATCTACACTTTCATATGGAGAGAGGATAATGGATATGGATGTGTTTACTAAGGCCGCACATGAGCAATGCCAAGTCCAAAGGAATTTGACAAAACCAGATAATTAGAATATTTTTTTAGCCAGCTATTGGTCTAAACAGTTACATTTTTCACGAGTATTTTGGTTTTAGGTTTTGTTTTGTTTTTGTTCTTGATCAGGAGCTGGTAGCAGTGCAATACTTGAATGCAAAAATATTTTCTTGGCAGAAGTCCAAACATACATCTCTAAAAAGTTATATTTTCTCTCTCTCATTTTGTCTTCTTTGCCTTCCCTGTTATTGATGCACATAATAAAACACTAGGAAAAAAAAGACAAATCCACCCAAAAGGTCAAAATCAATGATCCTTTTACAGATGGCACCTTTGGGAATCCTGGGTACTTTACCATCAGCTTGTGTTTGAGACTGTTACTTGAATACTTGTTTTTTGATGACAAAAATCAATGACTTCTTTAAAGAAGACACCCTCGGGGTTAGAGGGATGCAGGCTTTGAAATGTTTACTAGTCTGTGCCTACCTCTGAAAGACTAATAAACATATTTATAAGTTTATAAGCTCCTATTTAATTTTATAGATTGGAAATGGTGCATGGTTTTGACAAGAATATTTAAGCTAATGTGCCCCAATGAGACACATTCTGTATCACTTTGCAAATTTACATGGAAGTTCTGATCCAAAACCGATTGAAATCTACAGACATATTTGCATGAGGTTTAAATTTATCCCTGTGAAAAAGCCACTGAAGTTATCGGAATTATCTTGTTAATGAATTTGATCCAACAGCCAAATACTAAATCAATTCTCAAAATAAAAAGACAGAAAATCCACTTACATAAAGATAAGTAATCTACTTCTCTCAGCAAAAATTATTTACCTTTTTTTTTTGGTATACAAATATGTGTTTGCTGTTATTGTGAGCTGCAGAAAGAATTTGTTTTTTAAAAAGCGGATACATTTTTTTACCTAATTTCTTTGCTGCTAATTTAGCATTACATTTCCTTCTGGCACTGTAATTTAATTTGACACCAGGGCAGATATTCCTTGATTTTCCTGAAGGAGTGGGGCCATAACAGGCTCTTGTAAATTAATAGAACACTTGATCTGGATACCCTGTGATGTGGTGTTGAGGCTTTGGTGCTGGAGTCTGGACAATCAGTTTTCTCACCAGCTGTGCTGACACAGACTTTGCCAGGATTTTTTCCCTTTTTTTTTTTTTTTTTTCCCCCCAATCAAAGATTTAGAGTTGTTTTAGTCTTATGCTCTGCAAGCTGGTTTCCAGGGAATCAGCCACAGAAATTACTTTGGTGATAGACTGGCAGTGTATAGTAGCCTTGCAGTAATTAGAAAAACTAATTTATATTCCTTTTCCTTTTGACTCTAGATCTAATCAGTAAATACAGGGGTATAAAATGTCAGCCCTAACCAAACAAGTGCATTGAAAGGATAATAGTAGATAATGTCATTTATGAATTAAATCATGGGAACATGCATGACATTAAAAGACTTGTTATATTAGACATTCCTGCCCATCACTTACTCAATTTAAGTTTACTGATTTTAGCCTCCTAAATCAGTATTATTCCAGTATGAAAAATGTCATCCCGTTCCTAAGACAGCAAAAAATGCTTTGCTCTTGAGTAGTGCAGGAAGAACTGCTGGATAATCTGTCCTGTGCCACAGCCCTGTGCAGAGACAGGTTAAAGCTTGGAATTCTGTTGTGGTTTAACCCCAGCCCAAAACTCAGCACCACACACCCAGACATGGCCGTGGTGGGATGGGGAGGAGAGTCAGAAAAAGGAAAAAAAACCCCACAGGTTTAGATAGAACAATTTCATAAATGACATAAAGTAAAATATAATAGTAATACTAAAAGGAAAAAGGGAGAGAGGAACAAAACCCCAGTAAAACAAGCGATGCACAGTGCAATTGTTCACCACCTGCTGGCCAATGCCCAGCCCGTCCCCCAGCAGGGATCAGCTCCTCCTGGCCATCTCCCCCGCTTTATAAACATAAGAAGGAAGTGGACCTGCTGGAGCAAGTCCGGGGAGGCCGTGGAGGTGATTACAGTGCCTCTGCTCTGGAGACAGGATGAGAAAACTGGGGCTGCTCAGCCTGGAGAAGAGAAGGCTCTGGGGAGCCCTCAGAGTAGCACCTTGCAATGCCTAAAGGGGCTCTAAGACGGCTGGAGAGAGACTTTGGACAAGGGCCTGGAACGACGGGACAAGGGGGAATGGCTTTAAGCTGAAGGAGAGTAGGGTTAGATGGGATATTGGGAAGAAATTGTTCCCTGTGAGGGTGGGGAGGCCCTGGCACAGGTTGCCCAGAGAAGCTGTGGCAGCCCCATCTCTGGAAGTGTCCAAGGCCAGGTTGGACAGGGCTTGGAGCAACCTGGGCTGGTGGAAGGTGTTCCTGCCCAAGGCAGGGGCTGGGACTGGATGGGCTTTAAGGTCCCTTCCAACCCAAACTCACGTTATATAGAGATAGATATTATTCATATAGTAGATGATGGGTCATCATACATTAACCTTGGTGCTCATGACAAGTGGAGCACAATCCCAACACGAGATTATCTTTATTTTCTGCCATTTTCCGTGACAAGACTTTGTTTTGCTCTGCTACACTTTTATAACTTTGTCAAACCCCATGTGTTTGAGCTGATATTTGAGAAGGATTTATTAATACTTGTACAGCTTCAGACATCTGAAAACAAGGCTAAGGGAATTATATTTTTGCACTTCTAGTAAAATACCCCTTGTCCTTGCCAGATGGGGTGGGCAGTGCCTCTGGGAACCCTACTGGTGTCAAGTTAGTGTTTGATGGGGAAGAGTCTGTCTTCAACCCCCTGCTTAGCTTAAAGGGAATTGGTATGGAGTATTTTTTCACATTTATATTAAGTTGTGAAAGTATCATTTGCTTAAAAGACTTTGCCTGAAGTCCTAGCTTTAAGGATTTTGTAACTGAGGCAGTGATACACTGTTTGGGTGTTTTTATAAATTTACTGCATGTTTTATAAACATACTGCTTGAACAGTTGGTATTCTGATGCTATTTCACTTTAAGAGGAACAATTGGTTGAACTTCTTTAATGTTGGCAAGAGAGTCATGAATCCCAATAAGGCCATGAATACATTTATTATTAATTTTTTTCTCATTCATTTTTAATTTTCTGTCAGACAGAATCAAAGGCTGAATTGGTGACTTCAGTGTTTTCTACCTTGCTCTATTGGCTTCAGAAGTCCTTTAATAAGGTAATTATTTATTCTGGACATCACTGGGAAATCAAAGGTGAAGAAATCGGGGATATCTAAACCCTGTAGTGCATTAATTCAAACAGCACTCACATTGTTGGATAGAGTTCATGCCTTTGGGTCTTTAATGTTGCCTGGTTTGGTACCTGTTTCATTTTAAATTTAGCTGGAATGTGTAGAATGGAGAATGAAGGGAAACCACAAAAGGACTTAGCTCAGAGAAGCAAGAATTACTGGAATCAGCAGGGGTTATGTCTTCTGGATTGAGAGGAGGCTGGTTCACTGTAGTGAGAGGAAGTGAGCAGAGCATCTTTGAGAGGGGTTTAATGTGTGCCCACAAGGCTTTCATTAGAAGGCTGTGGTGCAGTAGTGGCTGTATGTGCCTGTTATCTCCTGAAAACAAGGAGTGCATCTGCAATTCCCTTGTCTGAGGTCTGGCATTCCACTGCAGTCAGTGAAAAGCCTTGCCTAGGTTTTACTGCAGCAGATTTTCCAGTAGGGTATGAAATGTTTACCCGACTGTAGGACACAGCCCACATTGCTGCAGGGAAAGCAAGGCACTGGGAAGGAGCCAAATGTGTGTGTGACTGGGGAGGAGGAGCTGCCTGTGCCAAGGCTGAGCTGGTTGTCATGTAGCAGACCTTAGTTTTACCTGTACACACTTCCGGGCCTAGGACATGTATGAAACACCGCTTCAGCTCCAGGGATTTTAGGTTTGGTACATTATTGAGAAGGTTCCACCACGAGCAGGAGGTACCATTTATTCCCATTTGGGGAAGTATATTAAAACCTCTGCTTTGCTATCAAGATGTTACTGCAGTCTCTCGCTATTTTGGTTTTGCTCATTCTTCAAAATTTTGGCCTTCTGTGAAGTTGATGGAAGAAGAGCTGAAAAGGAGACAACGTATCAAACCTGACATTTAAAGGTTCAAACCTTCAAAGTACTGAGCACATACTCTAAAGAAAACAGTCATGGAATTTACTTGTCTTGCATCCTGAATTCTTCCTGCATACCTACTTGACACTGAGCTGCCTTACTGCAGCACGATGCAGTTTAAGAGTGATTTAATATTCCACTTTAATGCTCTGTGTTGAGCAAAAGCAACAAGAGGCTATTTGAAAACATTTAACCATGTGCTCCTGAGGAAAAAAGTCAGTTCCTCTCTGTCTAATCATTCTGCTGATCACAATGCTATCTCAAGAAAAAGGAATATTGTACAAGTTGCCATAAAGTTTTATGAGCCAATTATTACAGATATAATTGTCCAAGGTTAGAGAGGTCTATAGATGTCTTATTTTCCATAGACTGGTGCCCTTTTATGCTCCTCTTTTATAGTTAATGCAATGCCTCATTTAATAATTTAAAAATAATTTATTGGAGTTAAATTGCTTTTTTTAGAAGGCATAATCTTATCATTCTCATTTTTATAAGAAACTCATTTTAATTTGTTTGCTGTGCCATTCTCAGATGAATTTAGGAATTTAATGGAGTGAAAATTGAAGGCTGATGGCATCAATGAAATTATTAATTTGGTAACCGAAAGATTTATTTGGTTGATTTAGATGGAATTTTCAATACCCAATTATCTCTGGACTCTATTAAAGAGCGAAGCCTTGCCAAATAACAGTTCTCACTCAAAGTTCCCCGGGATGAATTGAAAAGGACATCTTCATTATTGCTATTGATGTTAATGTGGAAATCACTTACTGTTAATAATCCTGAAGGACAGATAAAGGCTTATTTTTACCCTCAAGAAGCTAGGTTCCAAACCCTAAAAATGTTATCTTAGTGAATGAATATTACCTGCAGATAGCAGACTTAGCCATGCAGAATATTTTAACAGTTTACTTTTATCTCTACCAAGTCCCATTAGAATAATTTAGCAGAAGGAAAATACCTTTGTCATGCAAATAAGTTTGATTTTTTTTTAATAAAGGTGGCAATATAACTGTAGAAAAACACTATCTGCAAACCTAGATTTGAGCATACAAAAGAAATATTTATTTTCTGTTATATTCCATAAGTCTTTACTTTTAGTGTTGTGAGGAGCCCTCCCACAAGAAATCACCGTTTCACAGTTCAGATTTTTTATATAATTATTTTCATAGTACCCTTTGACAGTATAAATATTTATATATTTCACCTGTTGATTCCTGAAGAAAGGAAAACACCAATATGACAGTACACCCCAGTGAAAGGGTCATAGCCTTTTTTTGTTGTTTGGAACTGTCTGAGCTGACACAGCTGTAATCTTGAGAAACATATTTCTCTGTAGTTCTACAGGTGATAAATGAAAATGCAGTAGAAGAAACTGCAAATGAAGCATTAATTGCCTTAAATTTGGTGTCAGATGTTAAAGAGAATCTCAGTAATTTTAGAACTCGAAAGGAAAAAGGAATGTATTCTCCCCCATTCTAAAAATACACATTATGAATCTAACAGTACAACAGCTAGACATAGTCAAATACCAATACCAAAATACTGGATTTAAGTGATCATTGCCATTTCATAGACATATTGCATAGTTGTAACATCTGGAAGATTCAAGTTGGATATTAAATGATCCCCTGGCAGCATAAGAATGGAAAGATTCTTTGCTCTGTTTTTTTGACAGTTTGAGGAAGAAAGTCAATTCATACAAAAGTTGGATTTCCAAGGAGCCAGAGGTTGATTGCTTGAGACTTGCCCTTTTGATCCTCCCAGCATATGCTCTTCTGGTCAGGTAATGTCAGACATATATGTCAGGTATGTGATTTTCTATATTCACATTTGGGGGTGAAATGAGGAGATGAGAGATTTAATAATTTAAAATAGGCTTGGAAATAGTTAAATAACTCTTGCAGAGGGACATAAATGTTAAAAGACAAAGACAATGAATCAGGGTCTTGCTTCAGATTTGGGGAGTCTTCAGTGTAGAAAACCGGCAGCGAGCGATGCAGTGTGTGGGTTACCCACAGAGCCAGTCCAGAGCCTTCCATCTCAGCCCTGTTTATTTCTTACTGTCACCAATAAGAAATAAACTAGGTCTATATTTATTTTCATCAAAAATGTTATCCTATGATTCTGCTTCTCCCTCCACTGCTCTTATTTCCCCAAACCCCTTCATTCAGTGGAGACCCTTTCCTGTTGTCCTCCAGGTTTGTCTTCACACCACAGTAAAGGTTGTCAGGAGTGGTGCCTGTGCTCAGAAATTGCCCTGGTAATTTACACCTGGGTGAGTCCACATTCCATTGATATCCACAATCCCACCAGTATCTATAGCTTTTGATTCAAGCCTTATTGAATCAAGAAATTATACAGGTATGACTAGTCCACAGTGAGGTTATGTCTACACTAACATTCATCCCCCTCTGTCTGTAGCATTAGTAATGCCAGCAAAGACAGTAGAAGTAAAAGTGTGCTTTGCTTAAGTGGCCTAAGAGAGAAGGAATTTAATGCATTTAATTAAGCTTTCAGCATTTTGCTGTTGGATCCCAGCTCAGAGTCACTTGGTATGAAAGCTGCATGTCTGGTTGCAGCTCTCAGCTCTTACTGAATTTAGAGGTGAGAGCTTAATCCCTGATGTGGAGCCCTCTCCCTTTCTGTTCTGTATATAATTTGTACAGCTGGATACAGGTGATATCCTCTGGTCAGGAGGCAGAAGGAGCAGAACTAGCATGAAGAGTGAAACACTTTTTTATGCTGGCAGACAATATCTCTCAGATCAAAGAGGGCACCATTTCTAGAGTGAGAAGAAGAATATGTGCTGTCTGCAGCATATCTGACCTTTGTGTAAAAGCCTTCAGCTTCTTGGTGTTCCACTCTGTCAAGTGTCACAGGGAAAAATATGTACAGGACTTGATGAGGGAAATTAAAGAAAAAAAAAATCTTCATTGTATTCACAAGACAGTTGTAAAAAATAACATAACATTCTCCTTCTAAATATCGTGAAGTTTTGATGGATACCCTAACTCTTGTCAGATTGTTTAAGCTGTTCATGGATGAGTAGATGAGGTACAATTCCCTTTCCTTCTACCTCACTCTCACCCTCAGTAATTTAAATCAATTTACAGAACCTTTTATACCACAGTTGAAAAACTGCCTTCAGTCTGTCATCAACAAAACATCACTTGTAATTATTTTTATCACTTTATACTATGTACAATAAAGAAAAATACCTAGAACTGTATCCCAAACCAAAAATCAAGCTCAATGCATTTAATTATCAACAACAGAAAGTGATTCCTGCTTCTCAAAGAGCTCAGATATAGGCATAATGAGTTCATTTAACCTCAAAGAAGTAATTAGCCAACATGAGAGGACAAGAAAAAGAAGTTAAAATGCCACAGCAGTGCACTTGCCCCATTTTCTAACAAAATCATTATCACGTGGAAAGGAGGGCTGACGATCCTGACTTGCTGAGTTATGTTATATAATGAAGTACTAAGTTATGAACAGAGGTAGAAAAGCTCCATCACCTGCCTGAAGAGCAACATGTTCGTTCAGACACTTCTCAATTCTGAGAGAACTTTCCCAGTGTTTTGGGGCTGACACACATTTGTAAATCTGACCCCAATTAACTGCCCGAGCGATGTAAAAACTGTGCCACGCACAACCCAACAAAAGTCCAGGTGATGTAAAACTCACCTTCTAATCCTATGTATGTCTGTATTTCTGCTGCATAGCAGAAACACTGAAAAACAGTTGAATCTGAATTAGCTGGCATTAGTTCAGAAACTCTGAGGCAAACAGCAAATAACTGGTTTATGTAGAAGCTGTCTCAGCATGACTCTAGCAGGCCACTGCAGTGTCCCTTCATAGAGGGTTCTCAGGGGGTTCTTGCTTCCCCCACTTTTCCTGTTACTCTTTAGACTACCTGGATGTTGTGGTATTGCTGCTCACGAAAGATACCAAAGATCTTTGTTTTTTTAGATTTAGGAACTCATTGAAGTTGCAGTGCAGGGAGCATTTTAACTTACATGGGAAGTAGCTTGACCTTAAGTCTCTTAAAATTTCATCAGTACAGCTACTAATTAGTTACATTTGATTAAAAACTGTACAGTAACTAATCTGATCAGCTAGGACAGCTTTTGAATCCTTCAAGTCTTTCTTGTAATTTTATATTCTTAAAATAATGTTTTATAAAGACACAATAGAAAAGTGTGATTAAAAGCATGCAAAATGCCCAAAAATTAGGGGCAAAACTTGTTCGGGTGTTATCACTGAAAATATTGTGTCTGATATCAAAGCAAGAACTTGTGTCTATGGAAATTAAACCAGTGGCTGGTTAATTTTGGCTATAATGAGCATTCCTAAAAGATTTTACTGCTGATTCTTGGATGAGTTGAAAAGGATGCTTATTGTGTCAAGCATCAGGTTTGGAAGGGTTTCAACGTGGTCTTTAGGTATTAAAGCCTGTTCCTGGCAGAGATGGGAGCTCATGAGGTACAGGCACAGGGTTTACCTGAGGAACCACTAAAAGAGCTGAGGCCTCTGTGGCAAGTTCAGACAAGCAAGATGCTTTGTAGTCATAGTGAAAACAAGTTAATAATTAAAGTGCTGACAAAACCTTAGCTGCAGTATCATGAACTTGGCTGTTGTAAAAACACCAGGATTAAGTGGAGGTGTGTGGGTAATAAAATCTTCAAAGAAACAAATTGTCTACGAATGTGTAATTACGGCTTTCTCAAGGATTTTAGACAGTTTCAATTTAAAATGTGTGCATATTTCTTTCTTGTATTTTACTCAGGCACCTAAAGGACCATTGGCAGAATATTGTCAATGTTTAAAGCTACAAAATCTTTCAAACTACAACAGCCTGGGGCTTTTTGTGTCGTACACACTAGTTTTACTATTCAGTGAATGTCACTTTTACATGATGCAAACAATGTCAAAAATCAAAGGGAACAAATATTGAAGAGAGAGGAAAACTAGTCCTGAACAGAGCTGCCATCCCATGAACTTGATACAGGCCCACTGATACTTGTGGGACTTGGCTCAGTCTGGAGAAATATTTTAAGACTATATATTTCTGTATAGGGAAAGGGAAAGGGAAAAGAAGTCTATGAGGTTGGTGGGTCGTTGTTTTCTTTTGAAATCTAAACCCATTAGCATTTGGCGTCAGCCTTGCAAATCATAGATGGTGTTGAGTGCACCTGTTTGCCCATGCAAAGCCCTACATTCACAAATGCAAATTGACTGAGCGTGCCATCCCCACGAGCAGCACAAGTGTGAAGGGGAGCTTGCAAGTGTGAAATGGATGCTGCAAGCAGTTGCAGGGCTTCGGGTGTGCAATTAAAGGGAGCCTGATAATGTATGTCACAGCAACTTTCAGTACATTACAGGTACTGTACAATCCGGCTCACACATGATGCTGTTTGCCTCTTAGGGAACAGATTTTTCATGTATTTAGGAATTTAGCAAAATATGAACGCCTGGGGAATTTTAGGGGAGCACTCAAGTATTTTTAATACCTGACACACAATCCAGCTTTGGGTACCTGAACACCTCAGCAGCTTTCACCCTCGGTCAGCTCCTATATAAAGGAACTTCTGTAGTTAACCTTACCTTAAGGCCTTTCGTGGTTTTTTTTTTTTTAAGTTCTGACTGTCAGCTCTAACATTTTCTTTAGCTAGTCGACAGAGGGGCTGTTCTAACAAAGGAATGGGCAGATGCTTCTTCTACTTGAGAAGGGCATGCATTTCACAAGTGGTCAAGTGTTGGTGGCCTTTCTGTTGCTGCTGACTGTTCTTGAGGGCGTGCTTGGGAAACGGCAGGGTGTGAGCATCGTGTTTATTTTGATCTCCTGCATGAAAGAGGGGGAAGGGTAAAGGGTGAAGGCAAGAACAGGCTGTGAAGTGCCTCAATAAACCATCGGGAAAGGCATCTCTGATGAAACAGCACATTTCTCAAGGGAATGTGCTGCCCTTCGGGAAGAGTGTAATGAGTATGAAAAGTGATGTTAACATTAGCATTTCAGGGGTTGTAAATTATACATTGGAACACAGGGCTCATGTATAAGAGATTATCAAAGAACCATAAGGCAGCAGAATATCCTCTTTGGTGTTTTATGTGATTGGTTTTATGTGATGGTGTTTTATGTGATTGGCCAAAGAGAACACAGAGGTCAATGACTATTTTTGTCCCATTATAAAGCTGTTAGCGATGTGCAGATCTTATAAAACTGTGTCTTTTGGCCAGTATAAACAGATACCACTGATGCATGGACACACAGTGACAGGTATTGGAAAGGAAGGACTTTTTACCATTCTGTATAAAGATGAGATCTGATGGGAGGGTACTGAGCTGTACCACATACTGTGTACTGTATAAATTATAATAGCTTGAGAGCAGCGTTACAGTGAATTAGTAAAATTCAGAAAAGAAAATTCTAAGGGCATTAATCAAGATTTGCAGACCTTGCAGGCACCTGTATGTGGTAGTTTTGGAAGCCAGAGAGTCACAAGGAGTGTCTGTTTAATCTCATCAGTATAAATACAGCACACATAGTTGTAGTGACAAATCCATAGTCCTCCTGCTACTTTCAAAAACATATGACTGCTTTCAATGAAAACTGGGTAGGAGAGAACATTCCTAAGATGCTGCATATTTCTAAACACAACCTTATCATGAATTAAGACTAATTCTAAGTATTTGGTAGCTTTGACTCAAATATTTATTACCACTTTACTCCCTCTATATCCCCTTTTCCGGTTGCTCAGAGGAATTGCTTCAATACTGCCAGTGCTTCTACAACTGATACTTACTGGGAGATTGTGTTTCTGGGGATGGTATTTCAGACCCCATAAATCAGCATTTCAATCTCTGTAACTTCCACGCTCTTTATATCCCATAATCTTCAGGAGTGAACGCTGGGAATGTGAATGGCAACACTAATAACAGTTATTGCCATTCTTTGTCTTTCCTGGTGTTTCAGTTTTGTATTGTTGGAAGAGAAGGAGTAGCAGTGCATCAAGTTACACTTGTCTACCACAGGGTCCTTGCAGTTACTGTGGGTTTGGATGCTGGTGCTCACCAGATATGGGATATTGAAATAGGATGGATCCAGCATGGCAATTCCCCCGGGCCAAAAGTTCAGGATACTGCAAATGCCATTTGGGGTTTTCCATATCCATTTTGCACCTGGCTGAACAAATTGAGTGGCTGATGCTGAAGGAATCTTCCATAGTGTTTCTCCTCTAACAGAAACATAAGCAAACCCCTCCTGTAACTCCATATGCCCATATAAAGTCCATACTGGCTATGTCCTTGAAGAGGGGAGACAATGTGCCCTCAAAATCTGAACAATGGATTTAATAACCACCCTAAAATTTTGTTTCTTGGTCCTAAAATTTCGAGCCTCAAAACAATAACGATATTTTTTTTCTGTCTTTTGTTATATTTCTCTTCTTGTCTCAGAAGGTAATTTTCAGTTCAGGCAAGGCCAAAGACAAAGCAAAATAGATGTACTCAAACATATGAGTACCAGCAATGTGATTTCCTTGGCAATGATAATCCTGTCACAGCTGTCAAAATTTACTTCTTTATCCATATGACATTTTAACAGGATGGAAACGCCACGTTAGAATAAGCAGCTATAAAGGACTCAGTCCAAAATGACTATCAACAGCAGGCTCTTCCAGGCAATATATTGTTTACAAATTTCAGAGAAATTGCTTTAACAATACTGCATTTGATTTTGATGCTCCAAAGCTTAGCCATAACTCTTCCCTTTCATTATGGCAAAGGTAAAGCAGGCTGTTAAAGATGTTAATTTAATTTCCGCAGGGATCCAGAGGAAAAGATAAATGTGAAATTATTATGCTAAAAAGTAAACAGTACAGGAAATATAACTCCTTAGGCTTCATGAGTCCTTTTGGGTTTTGTCAGTTTGTCGTTGAGAGAAGAATCAGAAACAAATTATAATATTTGGTCCAGTTTGCCTTAGCTCAAAGGGAGGTGAATTCTGGACTGTTCACACAGGTAGGGGGGATTGCCAGTGCCTGTAACAGCTCAGCCCTTTGCAAAGCAGGTTTGTAGTGCTGCACTGATATTGCCATATTCCAGCAACATTGCAGCCCTGGCCCTAAATATTAAACATGGAAAGCAGGGTAAAACTTCTCTTTTAATGGTGCTGCAAACAGAGTAAGGAGAGACAGGTAAGGACAGAGGGAGTCACCTCCTCTGTATCACTTTGTAAAATACGTTTTCCCTTCCTGAAGTTTCTAGATATGCTAATTTAATAACCTAGATTGGATAGCACTTGGTAATTCCATTCCCTGCCAGCTCTGTAAAATTAATACTTGTATTCTCTGTTCTGTACAAAGTTGCTGATAACATTCAGGTGCAGATGTCCCCTATGATCTGGTTTATACCTGAACGAGATTTTAAATATATAGCAACTGAACATCTTTCTGACAGGTACAGGGGAAACCAATTACTGTCTCTTCACCATCACTGCCCACTTTCCTTCCTGGCTACGCTTTGAATGATATGTTATTGGTTGTGTTCCCCAGGAAGGTCTTTATTCAGTATTTTTTTTTCAGAGCCTTATTAATGTGGGGATTAAATACAACACAAAGTTGTAACATCATCATCAGAGCAACTTCTTCAGGCTATGAATGACCGTGATGCCTCAGAGGAAAAGCAAAAGCCCTGCTTATGTACTTGTCACTTCTAGGAGTCTTTAGCAGAAAAGTTTCATGGGGTCAGCGCCAAGCTACCAGGAGGACTTTATATTTAGACATCTTTGCAAGTTCATCACATTAAACTCTGTTCACCTTAAAAAGACACCTCTCTACCCACGTCTCAAAACAAAACAAACTTTCTGTAGGTCAAACCGCAGGTAAAAAAAAGAAATACATCTTTTTAAATTATAATAGAGGACATATTTAAACTCGATAGACCAGATTTTCTTGTTTTAACTCTTGCATCAACTTTGCAACTGGTTTATCCTGTAACTGCAAATATGGCTCAGTTAAACTAAGCAGTGTCTCAGGGGAGCTCTGTCCTGGTGAGTTTTAATGACAATTCCAACGTGGCAGAACAGTTTTAAAATCTTCCAGCAAATAAGAATATAGCTGGCAGAATATAAGGACAGAATACAGCCATGTGTGTCCCAATCATGTTGCTCTTTCCAAGAGTGCCTAATCCCAGAAACATCCCAGGCTGAGGAGATTTGCACCTCTTGGTTTTGTCCCATGCAGTCTCTGAAGCCGTGGTACAGGTGAGGCATGACAACCCATATAATGATTGAATAATTGCTATTCAGGTGTCAAAAACATCACAATAATCCCGCAGAACTTTGATAAAAATCTGTGTGTTTTTTATTGTCCCTTAATACCTGATCAATATTGTACCCTAATTTTATTTCCAAATAGTTTTCTCTCTGTTGTATTTTTAACTCACAGATGCAGGAAAGGTGTTAGGCAAGTCTAATCTGGTACTAATCAATATATTCCAGTGCACACTTAAAAAAGATCCCCCTTCTCTCTGGGTCTTCTATCTAGTTTTACTTGCCCAGGGTTAATGCAGTTCTTTGCCAGTTATATCAGAGGATTCAGTCTTTGTTTAAAAGTGTCTGCTTGATGCTGTGTTTTCCAACATTGATTTTAAAATAAAGCTAGTTCATAATGTTAATTTTCATTTGTACTTTACATACCATTCATGTAGAGAAGATGTGATGTAATATTTGAAAAATATTTAAAATTGAAAGATGACCAAAGAAGGTAAATTATTGTTAGTGTGAAAAATTAACTTCCTTTAAAGTGTGTACAAAGCACGATGTTTCAGTCAATAAAATGAGTATTATTACATTCTTAGATTACCTACAGAGCTTCAGCTCACCTTACTCTGTAATAAGAAACAGGAGATGTTATAAAGATGCATCTTGACAAAAAGCATTGTCTCTTAGAGGGAAGAGAGAAATTGCAGCAGAAGTGGGAGGGAAGCAGAGACAGTGTCATGTTCCAGGGAACCTTATTGACCCTGAATGCAGCAAATGTAGAGAATATGGAAACCAGCCCCAAATTGCTTAAGTGTGTGGCATCTAACAAAGTGCTCCTGACATTTCCTTCTTACTCTGGTGGGAAAATGCATTTGTAACAGATTCAGAAGTCTTTCATTTAACATGTCAGTGTATATTTAGTTACCCTGACCGACACTCTTGCAGTCTGTGCACCAGCAAAATGACTTTGAATTCCAACAGGATTTCATCCTGGGTTAGTACTGCGTGAACCAGGCCCTTGGCTTTGGGGCAGATAGAGACTCTCAGCCTGTGCATGGAAACCTCATTCACTTTCAGGATCTCTGTGGTAGTGGGACTGATTAAGCTCAAAGCTTGCTGATTGTCTGCAAGAGAATTAGTGCACAAGTTAATAATTTTTATTATTTTATCTGTTGAATATTTTATAGTAATGATGTAACAATAGGAAAAAGTGGCAAATGCATTTGTATTCTGCTTAGTGTGGGTTCTACTGGAGCTCCTGTAGGACAATGGTGGTGTGTACAGCACATGTCTAAAGAGCAAAGGGATGGCTTCCAGGATAGCCACAGACTTCCCCTGGCTCCTCTTCTCCTGTCATATCCTGCCAAACTTTATTGGAAAAGGTGGATGGTCTGCCATCTAGGGGAATTATTTGTATTTTCACAGTCATAATGGGATTATATATCCTCTCTGTAGCACATACTTAAGAGGTAAAGGAGAAAAAGAATTCATATGTGAACTGATTATGTATTTAGTGGATGTGCCAGATAGAACGTGCTAAATTCATTTGTTCTTCATTTGTGTTGTTCCTCTGTGACCACGACTGGGTCAAGTGGGCCCTCTAGAAGAACAAGGAGATGTTTTATATGCTGTTGGCAGCTGAGAATATTCAAGGCAGAGAAGATTCCAGGGGCTCCAATGGGAGGCAGGCAGGAGGATGTATGGGGAGGGTCACAGCAAGGACTTGTGAGCTTCTAGATCAAGTAGAGAGGCTGAGAAGAGCAGACAGCAGGTGTCCAGGTCACAGAAAAGACAGAAAGAAAAACTTCAAGAGGGTTAAAGGATTGTAGTTCCCACAATTCACAAGCCATTGATTAATCTGAAAGTCAGGAGGCAAGGATGCATCTGTACAGACAGAGTTAACTAAGGAAGAGTTACTTATAAACATTAGTTTGTGCTCTTTCTACTTGCTTATGTTTTAATAAATTCTGACCTTTACTTTGACTGAAAAAGTTCTCTGTGTCCTTTGGAAGCATTCAGGAGAGGTCCTAGACAGGTCTTTCTCCAGTGGGCCATTTTGAGTCTCAAGACCGGAGGCTTTTGCTCCTGTGCACTTAATGAAACTCTTCAGATGAAAAAAGAACTCTAGGATGCTTATTGGTTTTATAAAAGGTCCTGTGTCGAAACCATGACGATTTTGTGTCTCACAGATGTGTTTGTACCTGATACTTTTTTCACAGTGCAAATCTGCTCCATTTTTTGTCACTATCACCTACCACACTGGAGCCTGGTGAAGTGCAAGTCTCTGCAGCAGAGAACTAAAGCACATTCGTGTCTAAAGTGATCAGGAAAACATGGTCACTCAGCAGAGAAATGGATTCTGTGAAGGGAAGTTAGTCAGTGATGGAGCATGTGGCAGCTCCCACGGACCATTTATAAGCAGTGTTGAACCAGTCTGGTACAGCGATTCCTGCGATTTGTGCCTGTCTGCTGGGCTGGAAGATGAGCCTTCAATTAAGGAAGCTCTAAGTCACCATTAAAATAATGTAAAGAACTGACTGACAGTGGATGAGAGCTACACATTTTAAATAACTTGCTATTGATTTTGCAAAAATTGATGCCATCAATATGGTGGGAGCAAGTCAGCACCATTACAAATTCAGCAAATATTCCCATAGTAAACAAGTCCACAATGGACAGAGAGAAATCAGTGTGTTCATTTGCAGTGGGGCAAATCATTATAACTACAACCAAGTTTCGGGGAGATCATGGATGATTTTCAGAGACACCATGCTGATGGGTGTAATTGCCTTTCAGAGAAGCTTTATGCTATTTAAGACTGATTACTACCAGTTTATTACTCATCTAAAATTGCTTGGAAAAGGGCATAAATTGTTTCATATTGAAACTGATAACTCTGCAACCTTTCAGTTGGCTAACCACATTTCCAATACATGCAATTCATAATCTGAATATTCAAGTGCTTTATATATTTCCCCATTGATCCAAATTTTTCTGTAAGTTATGTACAGGCTGAAAACTCAGCTATCTTGTTTTATGTTTTTATAAATTGCAAATAATAAGAAGGCAGCAGCTTAGGAGATGTGTGTATATAATACATTGTAAAATTGTGGAAGAAATATCATACTTGCGTTGAACAATGCCATTTTCTAGTAGAAGGTGTTATCTATAATTATAAATAAGCATATGAGTCTTACAAAGCAATCTTTTGTCAGTGGAATATGATTCTAAATCTTTCTTAGTGGCTAATCATTTCTAATTTAGAATTCTGCAGCTGCTCATTTTGTTATGGGTGGAAACATTCCTGCATTGGAGAACTGAGTTCTGTTTTTATGGGTAAGCAAAAATGACCTGTTTGGTTTTTACTGTGTGGCGAGCGAATTCCAGGACAGGAAGTACTCCCAAATGGAAGGATTCGGGATGAATTACCAGCGTGAATCTCTTAGTCATTGAACCTCATCTGCCTTTGCCCTGCCATATGTAAGCATGAAAGAGCAAAAGGATTCCAAGGTAACCTCGAGCAGCCATTTTACCTTGGCAAGCCACAGAAATAAGGCAGATAGATGAAATAAGGAGAGAGAGTCTTCACTTTTCTCATGTCTCTTCCAGAGTTTCATATCTGCTTTTGTTAAACTCAGATGAGAAAATCTGGTACAAGGTGAAATGAGGAAGAGGGAGAGGATCCATCTCCAGACGGTGTTAATAGTGTACCTTGCTCTGGAAGTGGGTGGATGTTGCTGGGGTGCAAAGATTCTGGGACCATCTTCTAAAGAACAATGTGTTTCTTACTTCAGTCTTATTTTGCAGCCAGAAATCAAGCCTCAAATGTATTTGGAGGAAGATGACTGGTAATCATCTTTTTAACTTACAAAGGGAAGACCAAAGGTTGATTTGTGACTGCTCATGACTGTATGAGTAATACATCTTTCCATACCATGGTTTTCTCCATGAAAATGTCCTATATCACTTTAATTGCCAATCACAGTGAAATGAGAGACAGTAAATTATTTGCATAGTCTGCTGAAATGGTAAATTGCAGGAACCAAGGACCCCTTACAGAAATGCTTAAATCATACAATCATAGACCCATAGAGTGCTTTGGGTTGGAAGGGACCTTAAATATCACGTTTCCAACCCCTTGCCATGGTCAGGGACACCTGCCACCAGCCCAGGTTGCTCCAAGACCTGTCCAGCCTGCCAGGGACGGGGCAGTCACAGCTTCTCTGGGCAACCTGTGCCAGGGCCTTACCACCCTCACAGGGTAGAATTCCTTCCCCATACCCCATTTAACCCTGCCCTCTGTCAGTGTGAAGCCATTCCCTCTTGTCATTTTCATTACATCCCCTTGTAAAAAGTCCCTCTCCAGCTTTCTTATTTGAATCTTCACTAAGATTCTTAATCTTAACTTAAACTAGTTCCATGTTATGTCTGTGTGTTTCCTCTGATTCTGGTAGAATTACTACATTATATGTCAGCATGTAAAAGATTATTTTTCTCCTAATATATTTTTTAGCCTGCCAAAGAGAACTGAATTAGCTTTTTTTGTACCGTTATATGTTGCAGCACAAAATCTATGTGCTAGTTCATGAGCAGTGGATACAATAATAAGCATCACTTCAGACTCTAAAGAGCTGCAGATCTAAAATTCCTTTCTGTATAAGTCATCCAGTGTTAGAACTAAGAAGAATAAGGTCATACTTAGCTAAGGTTTATGAGTGCAATTTCCTATCTAAATGAGAAAGCATTTCCATTTGAAGGCAAGGGGGTATTATTATGGACTCTCTTACTGTTTTTCCTACTTGTTATTATAGGCACTCTTCAGCTAATGCTTTCAATGCATTCACTTACAAATGCAGTTCAGGTCTTCAAAACATCAAAGCCATAATGCCACAATCTTTTTGAAGTCTTTTATCAAACTGCTGAGGTTGACCTATTTAATTGTGCAGCCTAAGATGATCCAGATTGACTAGAAGAACTTATCTATGCTCTTAGGGGTTTTATTTGTGCACTGTAACAATTTACATAAGGTCAGTTCCTTCGCAGGGGTAAACTAGAATTGCTCAGTTTAAATAGACAGTTGTCATGGTTCCAGTAGTTTGGGATCTGTTAATCCTCGAGAGAAGGCAAACATATCAGATGGATATGGTTTTCCTTGCTGATTTATTTCATGGTATCCAGGGCTTTATGCAAAGGGCTGTAGTACCATTCACAACTGATATTTGTGCCCATGGTCAGTGCTCATTAGGAGGTATTAGCAGGTTGCTTCCTGTGATGGCCTCTGGTATAAAAGTATTTTTGTTCATAATTTTACAAAACGTAAGTTTAGTATCACTCTTCTCTGACGCAGTTTATTTATTTTTCTGCAGCAGTTTTCTGGGTGATCAAAGCACGAACAGGATTTGTATCTGCAGCCCGTTCACCACCCCAAAGGGCTGCAGTCTCCACCAAGTCTTATGGTCTGCAGTTTGTCATTTCAAATCCAACTGAACTTGGGTGTCTGCCAGAGCTTTGATCCCAGGCAAACTGGGATTCTCAGAAATCCTTCGGGGATATTTCACAAAGATTGAGCATAGCAGAATTCACAAAATTAGAGCAGATTTTATCGGAATTAACAAACCTAGTGCTGAGTTCTCTGAATGGAACTGAAGGCACGAGAATCATCTACTTGAGCTGCTGACAGGAAGAAAATTGATATCAGTCTATCTTCACAGTTGAGAGCAGAGTCAAATGTCTGATAGTTTGGGTACATTGGCAACATACATCATTGTTCAACTTTTTCTTTTTTTTTTTTTTTAATGAATATAATGGTCAAGGACAGTGCAGGGATTTATAGCTCTTATTCATCATTTCAAATTTTCGCCAGGTTCAGCACAGCACAGAGGATAATCACAGCCATCTGATGGCTATTGAAGCGAACTGAGTCGCTGGTCACAGAATACCCACAGCCCTAAAAACTCATTAAAAGAATTTGGACAGATACTCACAGGATGATGCAGTGGAGCTGTTCAGGAGGAGGGAGATGCCAAAAATGTTTTTCTGATTAGTCAGATTTAATTGGCTGCAGTGAATTTGTATGCATTTTTCTAAAGAGTTACAACAGCTTAACAAACTTGGAAAAGAACAATGAAAGCCAGATGTGAATGAAGGCTGGCTTTGAGGGACAAAATGAACTGGATAATAAAAAAATGACCCTTAGCAACTCGTTACACTTTTGGCTATTGTGCCTAACAAGAAAGAAAGAAAAACTTTCCCCACGATAAAAGATGAAAGAACTTGGAGTGATGGTCTGACTTTTTAATGGCAAAGTTACGGCTTCAGTCTCGGAAATACTTTTTTGATGTGTATAACTTAACAAATAGAAATAATCCACTGGGCTTCTAGGGTCTCCCTTTGCAAATGAGGTTCAATACCTGTGTGATTAATGTATGTATTGACCATTTTTCTTGCCTGTGTTTTACCCGCATTGTATATGTATGCATGTATTTTTAACTGAAATGAATCCAGCGTGGTCTCCCAGTACTTTATTTCAGAGGGTATTCTTCGGACATTTGTGTTTTAAGGTGAAAGGCACAGTAATGTTGCCTCTATGTGTTGGTCCAACCAGTGTTTGCCAAAGGCTTGTTCTCTTATAAACAAAGGGAAATCACAGGAAAACAGTTCCTTGACTTCTAGGAACAGAAGATGAATGTGCAGGACCCAAATGAGGTTTATATTGATCTGGCAGAACATGATATCAAACGTAAGGACAGAAGATGAAGTGAGAAGGGTAGTTGCTCTGAACTTTGTAGGCTGTGATTAAATTGTTATTGAGCACTGGAACAGGTTGCCCACGGAGGTCGTGGAATCTCCATCCTTGGAGATGCTGAAAATGCGAATGGACAACTTGGTTTAGTTGATGCTGCTCTGAGCAGGGGGGTTGGACTGAGCATTTGCTAGAGGTCCCTTCCAACCTTTAGTATGTCAAGATTTTATGGAAGGCAGTAACCGTGACTGAACCAAGATTTCCAGGAATCAAACACTGTTGGCACCTTGTCTAAAGTGCTCACTTACCATTTCTGTGAATCAGAAAGTCCCATGTTTCACTTGACTACGATCAGTGTGTATAGAAAGTTTAAACAGAATTATTTCCTACAGCTTAGGTTTTCCACTGGAGCAACTTTAACAAATGATGTACTCAGAGGATACAACAGCACCTCTCAGTGTTGTGTCCTAGAGCTGAAAACCTTATGTCCTCCTAGGGACTACCCTGGGGACAAGCTGGAATTCTTGCAGCAGCAGAAGAATTTCACTTGGTTGTATTATTTGTGGGTGTATTCAGATAACGCATGTTAAAGGCTACATGCAGTCTCAATTTCTGTCCCTCACACACCTCTGAGTCATGTTTCTTATCATGGAAATGGCACAAGCCCACATGCAGTGGACACCAGCTGTGCCACTCTCCAAAGGGATGCTCACACTGTTCTCCAGGATGCACAAGCAGGGCAGCACATCCAGCCCCCGTCTGATCTCCCAGTCTGTGCTCTGAGGTCAGAGCATCTCCTCAGACCATCAGCTGTCTCTCTCAGCGAGATGATTCATCATGACAGCCACGCTCTTTAGTCAAGGGAACACTTGACAGAAGGAGTTACTCTCTAGAGAATGGACAGTTTACTTCTTGCTGCTGCTCTCTTGGGGCTCCATCTCTCCTGGGACATTCCCAGCTTACAAGCAGAGTGGAGTTTATAGCATTAAGGAAAATATTTACATTGCAAATACTTTATTTTAACCTTCTGCTCTTCCCAGTGATCTTTCTTATAATGACCTAAACAGTGAAGGGTGTGTTGCTGCTTCTTGGAACAGAGGGAAGATCAAAGGTCTGTGTATCTGCAGTTTTTGCCTACCTAGTGGAGTGAATGGGTAGCAATGTAAGGACAGCAACTGCCAAGAAGAGAGAGGGATGCACTCTAACTAAAAGAAAGTCAGTTACAAATTCACAGAGGACTGATTTTACTGTTTCAGTCCTTTGTTGTTTAAAGGAAAAACAAAAATGACAAAAGTCAAGACTCCGCTGAGATCCCTAGGAAACCAGGGGGAGGAAATGCACCATGATTTTAGGGGCCAACTTGTCCCTGCCCAATTTAAAAGCAGATGCACTTGGTGATCCAGTAAGAGGCTAATTCCTGCCTTTTGTCATTTCAGTCAGACCCTCAAGGCACTTATCTCTGTCTCCTCCTCCATTTATATGCAAGCAACTTCAGTTCAAGTGAATTGTGAATGATTCTGAAGGCCAAGGACGTAATATAGACTTTAATTCTGCCAATTTTGGTGCAGTACATAGCTTGATGCTCTGTTTATTTCCACTGTGAAAATTCGGAAGCTGCAGCATTCTGACCTCGTGCATTGTCTCTCCCAGGGATCTCATTTTGACTGCTGCCTTGATGTTTCAGACAATCCGAGATTTCTGTCTGAAGCAGGTAGAGTTTTGAGGTTTCTGTTAAGAAAGCACACTTTTCATCAGGACCCAAAGGACAGAGAGAGTTTCTTGACTTATTCCTTCTTTCAGATCCAGTGAGTGAACAGAAATGAATTTCTTGTGAGACTGTTGATTCCTAAATATTAAGTATTCGCGTGGAGAAACCTTTTGCAGTTTTCTGCTTTGACAGCTGGCTTCTGTGCCACGGAGAGAGTTTCATATTCATATTGTACTGGATGGCTGTGGCTTGTGATATCTCCTATCCAGTTGGATCCATCACACAGGATTGTATCACTGCTCAAGACCTGTCAGCTCAGAGGAACATCAGGCGTTCTGTCTGTTACTGTTTCAGTGGAATATCTCCGGGATGGCTTTCTACTTTATTACTTTGGAGAGAAATTCTGTTACTCTTTGGTGGCTTGGTAAATCATTTTATCCAAGATACCATTAATAATAGCTGAAGTCAAACTTAATGGAGTGTATTCCCTGTTGAATGTCTGTTAAAGATTAAAGGTTAAAGCAAGGTACAGAGGACATTTTCATTTTGTAAGTGAGAGACTTAAGCAGGTTATCCACAGTCCCTCTTCCTTTCTTTCTCCATATCTTTAGACTTTAAAGTGCATGAGCCGATCTTGGCTCACAGATGGGCAGTGTAGGAGGTCAGAGATGGTTTTAGCTTTTTGCATGATTTATTCTATTTGGAGAATTTTGTGAAAAGGTTTTGTTTATCTCTTCCCAACTATGGAAGACTGAGCTGACTAGACAGATCAGTAAATTACTCTGAAAGAGTGAAGTTTTGTGGTCTGTTCCCAGATGGTTGTGAGTGTCCCATGCGACAAGCATTCAGGATGTTTCTTTTTGCTGATAAGTTTGTATTTTTGTTGTGATTCTTTTTTTTATAAGCTATCACAGTAGCCACTCATCAGTGATGTTTTTTGTAATATCTAAATAAAGCACAGATGTGTTTTAATCCCATTTGTAGGGATAGGGACGGAAAGGTTTAATCAACATGCAGAAGATCACAAGGGAAATCAGTACTAAAACCTGAAAGGTAACCAAGACTTAAGTCTAAAGACTCCAAGCACAAGATTTCTTACTTCAGTCTCTCTCTTTTGTAATTATGAGGGGAGAAAATCCCAGGAGACCAAATTGTTCTCGAAGTATTTTAAAAAGTAAACCACATTCCGAATACGACTAGTTAAGTATGTATGAGAATTTGGGGTTTTTACTAAGTCATCATCCTTTTGCATATCACTTTTTCATATCCCTAAATCTCTATAACAAATTGATGAGTGATTCCCTAAAACATTTGTGTGAAATTCCAGGCTCTGTATCAGCCAGTAAAAATGTTCACCCTGTCCCTAGCAGAGGGCAGTGAATGTATCGTTACATATAAAATAAATGGTAAAGGTTTTCACCCCCTTCACCAGTGTAAGTCTGACTGTAACGTGGTTCATGAGGGAGAGAATCTGGCTGGTGGCTCCAGACAGTGAGGACACATTTATTTCAAGTCACAAGAGCCAAGAAACTGTAAGTCCAAAACCCAGTGGGATATTCTTTCATCCTAACTACTTGTGCAGTCTCTGTCTTCAGCTACCAGTGACCTCGGGTCTCCCATTGGGGCCTTTGTCAGTGGCAGCAGCAAACTACAGAGTTTATACAAAAAACTGTAAAAAAAAAAAAATAAATAAAAAAGACAAAACAATAAAAAATTGGGGGGGGAACACAGAAATCTGTTTCCTCTTTTAAATCTGAAGGACCATAAAATTTCTGAAAAACGTGTCAGAGGTGAAAAGTTTTGTTCAGGAATGCAGTTGTTTCTCAGATTAAGAGACACGAGATGATAAACTACTGATACATTTCAACTGGGCAATGAATTTTAGGATGAGTAAAGACAAAACCAAGTTAGTGCTGATGACATTAACACTTCAACTGAACACAGTGCTTCGTGAGTCATGTAATTGCTTTGCCACATTTTAGGCTTGGCAATTTTAAAGACTAAAATTTTGACATAACCAAGATTTTAACTCTAAGAAGAAACTATTGTAAAGACCTTCAAAGATTTAAATTCACTGTGAGTACTGTTGGCTGCACGCTGGATTTTGAGGATTTTCTTTATATAAAGCTAGCAAAAAATTCTATCAAAAATTTTCTCTTCATAAAAAATAAAAGGGGGGGGGCAGATTGTTTCCTAGCAGAGCATAAAAGAGGGATTGCTATGTTTTCTATTAGAGCCACCAAAACAGGTTGCACAGAGGACAGTAAATTTTGCTCATGCTGTGCAGACATTTTGAACCAGATGACAAGTCCAACAGCTTGGATTCTCTGGAAGGTGAGATTTCAGTGGCTCCAAATGAAAATGAAAAAGCAAGATTGAGGGACACCAAAGTGAAAGGCACTTGGATGAGTGACAAACACAAATCAATCAAGTTTATTATGCCCCGTTTCTCCCGTAGAATCCTGGGGCCAGGAAGGCAGGGTGCATGACAGGTATATCCAAAAGTGTCAACAAATCTACTGCCTTCAGCTCCTCTGTGTGTTCCCACCCAGGACAAACGTTGCCAACAAAGGAATAGCATGTCTGCATCACTGGTGGCATATTCTGGGAAAGCACATCTCGCTTAATTTTGATCTGATTGTGCCATATGGTGGCATTTTAATTCTGTATTCAAATGCAACATTTGTTGTCTCTGCCCCCATCATCTGAACCCCTCTGTGAAATTTATGGCTGGTGAAGAGGAGATTGGACACGGCAAAGCTGGGTGTGACTGGGAGTGGATGAAGTGCCTTGGCAGTTCTGTGGGATGAACACCCAGGACAGGGAGGCTCAGGTGGGGAAATACAAGGAAAGCAGCAAGTGGTAGAATTTTTGCTGGAGAAACAGGTGGAGATAAGCAGAGCAGGGAAGGGTGGAGTGGGAGAAGGCTGGGTTACTGGAACGTCAAAAGTGACCGAAGAAGGGGTGGTGGGAGGAGAGGTTTGTGCCAAGAGCCTGCAGTGCAGGGGCTGTGAGGAGTGTGAGCTGTCAGAGGAGAAACACAGGGCACATAATGCAGCCAGGCACTACCTGAAGGTGAGCCCAGCCAGGGATACTGTTGTATGGAATTCAGCAAAACTTTCCTTTAAAGGAATAAGGGGGGGGGGAGGAAATAGCATCATTATAGTGGCTCATCGAAGTTGGGTAACGACTTGAAGAGCCAGAGAGGGATTTATTTGTAAAGAGAGATTTTATAACAAGGAGTGGGATGTTATGCCAACACCTGATACAAAAACAGCAACCAGTCCCTGTCATGTAACTGTTCTGTGCAAAGCCACCAGAAACAAGGGCAGCAAAGGAGTCACAGCACAAGGAGTGATGAAGGGGGCAGTTTCCTCACCTTTCTTCACAGATCTTTGCTCAGTGACTTAATTAATGAGCACCAATGAGCTATTCTTTAAATATACTCTTCTTCAGTCTTCAACTTCTTTTTCATTATACAGTCATATAAACCCAGAAAAACTAATGGCCACTTCTTCAGTAAGAGGGACACACAGATCTTTGTTTGTTTGTTCATTTTACAAAACAATACAACTTCTCTCCCCAGTCTCTGAATTCTATTCAAACCAGCATGAGTCAACTTTAAAATTAACAGGAACAAAAGTTCCCAGGAGATCTGTATCATTGAAGACAGTAGGAACCCTCAAGAAGAACATTAGGTTTCATAATTTGTACAAAATCTTGCATATATGATTGAAAATATTCTACAGCTCTTGGCTATATGTCGGAAGAATCTCTAGGCTATAATTTGGATTTTTTGTTTACATAGGCAGTATGAGGTCAGTTATGTTCTGGATGTGAGTCAGATTGTTTCTGCTGGTTTTCTTGAAGCAGGAGATGGTTCTTTAGAGGGACACATGTTTTTTTACTGTGAGGTTATTTCTGTCACTTCAAAGATGTGTCCTTTGCACACCTCCTTAGTCTTTCATTTCAGCCATTGGTACAGAGGAACCAATAACTCTGCTGGGTTTCAGCCAGTGTGGTGAATTTAATTTTATAACACTGGACTGTCATTGCAGAGTTGCAGCACAGCGTAACATTCCATAAAATCAAGCTGTTTATTATCCAATCAAAATGAAAGAGCATTTCTTTTCTTTATTCTCTTTTTTTTTCCCCCACTGTGTACTAAGTGATAACACAAATCACATTTTTACTTATTTCGGGAATGCATGTTTGTTCTCCTGTGTTTCTAAACAAATCTCTAAATATTAACTGTTCCTGAAATATTTTGGGCTTTTTGCTTCTGCTTAGAATATAGACTTAGGCAGGCCTGTGATGGGCAAATAATCTTTTTGTTACATGATGAATCTGCAGGCCCTTCACAACAAAAGATCTCCTAAAGCAGCAGGGCCAATCCTTTAAGTTGAGAAACAGTCTATCAATAAAGGTCAGTGTGACAATGTGATTTATTGAAATCCTGTGCTGCTCCTAGCAGTTAGTATTTTATATTATATGATACACGGCAGGTGTTTTTATTCGTATTTGGGTTCCCCACTGAAACCTTGTTCAACCTGTTTTATTATTTATCGTTGCCTTTTAGAGGTGAAAGAAACCAATTTATTCGGCTTTCATAACCATTCCTTACAGGTACAAAGAGGTTAAGGACTAACAGGAAAAATCAATTGGTTAATAAAATAGTTAATTGACTAAATGCTTCTTCTAAGAGGCCCTGAATGCAGACTGTGCAGAACCAAAGGAGGTTGGTTTAATTATAATGGCATCTCACTGCACAAAAGCCTTCACTGCAGACAAGGTTTTCAAACTTGAGTGTGCTTGTTTCTATCTGTGGATATGTATGGTTTACACATGGAGCAAATCTAGGTACCCTAATCAATTTTTTTCCCCAGTTTTTAGTATCTACTTTTCCCTTTTATGGTCGTGGCAGATGGCAAAATTACAATAAAAGCATATCTAAACACTGAAAAATCAGTCAACGTGTTCATTATAAATCTCAAAAGAATTTTAAGATAAATGTATAAAACACTGGCAAACAAAAACTTCCCAGTTCTGACTCGTTCTGCTGGACTGTCTGGCAGGTTTTTTGAATTGGTTTTCTGGTGCTGTTTTTTATGAAATCCAAGATTTTTAGAAGGCATGAGGAGGTAAAGAGTGACTCTCTTTAGCCACTCCTGAAATTCTGTCAGAAGAACATCCAGAGCTGCTTTGGGGCACAGTAATGCCATGCTCTGAATGAAAATAACAACCAATATCTTCAACTCATTTGAAGTTCCATCACTCAGTGGGACCTCCTAAGGATCTGAGCTCCCCATGCTTTCCTGGTATGTTTAATGTAGTTATAAGCACATTTTAAACAGTGATGTCTAAGGGACACCTCGAAAAACTTGAAACATACTGTATAGTAGGTACATTCACTTTTTCCATATATGTTATGCTGTGGTCCCCCAGTATTGTAAATGTAAAAAAAAAAAAAGTAATCATTAAAAAAGAAAAAAGTTGCTTGTGAAGTTCCCTGTTATATTGCACCAAAGGGGCCAAGTAAAGGCATGGGATAATAGGATCTGTGTAGGATCCTTTCCTTGGCTTCCCTTCCCCATTCCACACCTCTGGAATCAGGACTCTGCCAGGGCACAAAACATTTCAGTGGTGAGTCATGAGGTTGCCTGACTGAGAGGAAAAGCACATGATGAAGCACATCAGGTTGTAGAGGTTTTGGGGCTAATGAACAATGATAATGACTGAGCTGATACTCAAATAATGTGTAATAGAACAAGAGGGTTATTGATTGATTAACAAGCTATTTCAGTGGGGACAGAAGAGAGCATTCTGAAAAACGTCTGTGTGAGAATATGCACAAACTATGTACATTTTTCATCCTTATATACTACCCATGGTTTTCCCCCTTTGGTGGTGTAGCCCACTCTGTCATGCAGTTTTTCCTGTACTTTTAAAACTCCCTGGGGTGAGGATTGCTTTCCTTGCTTGAAAACCAGGCAAACCTGTTGCTGGGGTATTTGGGGTACTCCAGCAGTTTAATACCCGGTATTGTCAGCACCTCTGTTATTCTCACATACCATGGCAAAAGCAGGGAAGGAGGAGCTGAGCCACCTCTTGGTCTCTTCCTTGTGACCACCATCAGGGCTGGGATTCAGAAGGGAAGTTCATATTCACACCTGCTGAGCATTATCAGTCTCCTAGACACCAGTGCAAATGCAATACTGAGCCTGATAACGCTGGCAACAAATGCTTCTGGGCACATTTATTTGACATTGTATTTCCAAATATTGACATTATTGTCCTTTTATCAATAAAATGCCTCTTGAGGGGGGATATCCTTTATTCCATCCCAAGGAATGGGGGCCTGCTTTACCTGTGTCACGCTTATCCAGCCCAGTTACGGCATTTCACAGCTCCCCACGTCCTCACTGCACTTACCAAGGTGTCTGGAGTTCATGGAGTCTGTCAACAAGCTCCACATTTAATTGAAGTGTATTAAAAGCAAATCTTGTGATTTCAAGACCGTACGTTCTGCTGATGCCGCTCAGTGTTTCATTTGCCTGACTCCCAACGAGGACAACAAGATGATAAAGGACACGCTGTGAACGGCAAGACCTTCACTGTTGCCTCCTGGTGACATTCAGACAGGAGAGAGATTCCAACAGTTAAGGTTAAAAGAAAGGGGACTTTGATTAACAGCAAAGTAATGCATCGAAATTCCAAATTATGCAGGAGACTGTTCAGGCTACAGTTCGTCTTGTTTGTTTTTAATTTTAGATTCAATGTCAATGCGAGATTTTAACTCTCTGGTTACAGCTCTTTATGCATATAACTCTCTAATGTAATTGTGATATAATCCTCAATTTCATTAAGATCCAAGTAAGAAAATATCAATGTGTTATTCAGAATATTACCTTCACTGGCAGTGTAAGTGAGCACGATGGCCTGGGAGCAGCTTTTCTGAGAAAAGGTATATTTGCTTCTGCTATCACCTTCAGTACTGAAAGGTGATGCAAACGCTAACATTGAACCCTCAGCAAGGCTGCTGAGCCAGAACACTTGATCTGTACAGCCAAAAAGGCGAGTTTATGCTGAAGCATCAGGCTCTGAACTGCAATGGCTGAAGGCTGGGATTTTCCTTCCCTGTGGGAGTGGGGGACTGGCAGAGAGGGCAGAGAGGGCAGCTGGGGAAGGAACTTCTAAAGCCATCACAACAGGCTGTGTTAGAGCCTGAGTGTCCAGCCATTAGCTCTGCAGTGCCCACCACTGTAGCACCCAATGCTTTGTGGGCTGTGGTTCTGTGACAATGACAAGAAATCGACACTAATTTTCATTTTCCTGCTCTCAAAAGCACAGCGACAAATGGCTGGTAAAGGATTTTCTGTTCACATCTTTCCTTATGGAAACTGAAATCATGACAGGCTCTGTTGGACATGGTGCTTTGTTGCAATTCAGCTACCCTGGCCCAAAAGCTGCGAACAGTGCTAGCTTGAGATGTTAAACGCCAAAATCTTCCTCTTTTTTCAGTGGCTTCCTTGTCTACAAAATCCACTGACACTGACATTCTAGGACCTGGTACTGAGGGAGCTGCTTCTCTCACATTCAGTTTTAATCCCAAACAAACAGCTTGAGATTTCACGTCGGATAATTGGGCTTTACCTGCATTTTAAACAAAAATACTTCTCCTTTCATAAACTGCTTGAGTTGGGAGACATGCAGAGCTTTTGCTGAAAGAAATGCATTAATCCTTTTAAGTTTGATAAAAGGTTCTTTTATACCATACTGTACAGCTTCCTGCTGTGGGACCACATTTGTGTAGAATCTCCATTTGTGGGGAAAGAAAGACACAGACTCCTTCTAATGGTTGGAAGGAAAGACTGATAAGGGAAAATGCTACTCACCTGGACTTAAAATTGAACGAAATTCAGGGGAGGTTTGTTGCATTAACTGGAGTTAATGGACATGGTCTGCCCCTTTTCTTTTTATTCCCCCAGCGTGTTCCCAGGAACTGTAGGTGATCACCCTTTCTTTGAGGCTAGTCGTGCAGCAGACCCAAAACTGATCCCTCTCCATGGATATGGAAGCCCTTGTTCTACTGCTGTGTCTGCTACAGAGGCAAGTCCTGCGTCTGACAACCACAGTGTGAGGCACTGCAATAATCTGCTGCCAAGCAAAGAAAAACACCTAGTTTCTTTTGTCTCAAACCACAACTGGCCTGGATTTATTTTGGCATCTCTGATATTTTGTTATGATGACCAAACCTTTGCTGGGCATTGCTGGGCAACATGACATTCAATATTCTTGACTTGCTGTATCCCACACATCAAATAGTGACCAGTGTCAAGCCATTCAGACTATTGCTGTTCATTGATCAGGCATTACTATTATTTTATTTCTCTGTTTCTTTTTGTTTAGGACATTTCACTTTTACCAACCAGTGGAGTAAAATATTCTGACCTTCACACAAGACATTATGTGTAGAGCAGCTACAGTAAAACATGGTAGAGATCTTCTAGGCATAGTTCCCCCTGGAAACCTTTGTACTGTGTATTAAGCTTGTATCTGAATGTAAATTCAGTCCAGTTAAGCCCAGTTCCAAAAAACAACGTAAGCAAAACTTTTCGGGTAAGTTCACATTTTATGATACGACTTGAGCGAGCAGAAACAACAAGCTCATTGTTATAACACAAGCAGGAAAGGAGATCCCTTTGCTTCTGTGTTGTAGAACATCAGGGTGTGCACAAAAATGCTGAGGAAAAGGTCAAACAGCGAAATGTTGCGAAACAATCCTGGCCACAAGGTTCACTCCATCCAGCTGAAGCTGAACCTAAGCAGGTGTCTGCTCTACCTTGTACAGAGCTACTTCAGGCTCTGCTCCACCCCCCTGCTGGTAAATGGGAGTCTTGGCAAAAGGTGCCCGTCCATCTGCTTTCATGATGTTGGTTCTGGGCTGTCATAGTTTTGTGCAACCTCATAAACCAAGCACCGATTCTCTTACCTTTTCTGCTGCTTACAGCTAATACAAGGTACCAAAAGTCCTTCTCAGCTGCATCCCGAGCCTGGGGATCACCTCTGGAGGTTTGACTTTCAAACATATCTTGCCTTCCGCACGTGTTCCTGTGCCTTCAGTGCTGTAAAACTCCAGTCTAACACACACAGAATGTACACCCCCTGTAATTCAGTTTGGCCAAAACGGGACCTGGTCTGACAAATCCTCTGGACTGAAGATCAGAGCTGAAGAGAAAGTCAGTGGGGTTTTTTATAAAGATATTGGATTTATTGTATAACTATGGTATAATTTACACATTCTCTCTAGCCAGGGAAATGGCTCCATAGCATTGTTTATGCAAAATGAAGAACCCCAACTTCATTAGAAAACGCACAAATAACAAGACACCCTTTTTTATACATTGGGGGACGGTTGACACAATAATTAAATTTTAAAAATTCTGAGGATCAAAAAGGATTTTTTCTGTCCATTGGGGGAACAGTCAGTTCCTCAGAATACCCCAGGAAGGTCAGCTGCCTACCAGGTACCACAAGTGTTTTGAAATCTGTTCCTTCTGCTGAAATCTATGAAAACCAAGCCTTGTAGTACAGACATTTTTTTTCTTTTTTCTTTTTTTTTTTTTTTTTTAAAATAGATGTTAATAAGTTCCTGTTGAGAAAGTAGTATGTTAAAAAAAAAAAGTGACTGTTTAAGTGTATGAGGAAGGCAGGAGAAGCATTAATGACAGGCAGTGTCATAGCCTGTGATGACAGTGTCCAAGAATTTACAGTTTTAAAGACCTCTGCAGGTGGATCTTTCAAAATCTGCATTTTGGACATCTCCAGATCTCCTCAGATGATCTGTGAGCATACAAAAGGTGTCATTCCACCCATAAGGTGAAACTGCATGCAAATATTTCTGAGGTGTCTCATCATACATTAAGAAAAATGAAGCAGGAATATTCATAGGGATAAACACCTCCAAGTCATCTGAACTCCCTGGGATCCACCCAGCACAGGCACGGCCTTTTGCCATTCTGAGAAATGTCCTTTCTTCACAGATATTAATCATGCTGACTTATGTTTTCGGAGTGTTAAATTCAGCCTGCCTTAACAGCACAAATAAATTCAGTCCTTGAAGGTGATGCTAACAGAGTGATGGCCTTATCATTGAGACTGCACTGTTCTGGCTGGAGATGGTTTGGACCTTTTCCCTTTATATGTTTTCAGCTGAAAATGTGACTTTGGTAAAATAAAATTAAAAAATATGCATGAAGAAGTCCATTTTGTCAAAATGTGATCCATGAGGGAACCTGAATGAATTTCAAAAGCAATAAGCTGGCTTGGGATGTAAAGGGGTTTTTAATTATTAAAACCTTGCGGGATATACATTTTTGCACCATTCGTTGAACTGTGGGTGCAATTTATTTAATAGGCACACATTTTACCGGGTAACTTACGCCACCAGAAAAGGATTTCAAGCCTCAGCCAAGTGGAAAATCTATCCCAAGGTATCTGTGTTGCCTAGTAAAACTAGGAGATTTAAACAGTCAAGATACAAGCTGACTGTGAAAGCACCTACACTAATGTAAAGCTATGCAGTTCTTAAATGATGCTGACAACCCTCACAAACCTTTAAATAGCCATTTCCAAGCTGGCAGATCTAAATTGCAGGAAAACAAAGTAATCACTCAAGGAATTCTTTGCAAATTAAAACAGTTCCTTCTTGTTGCTTTGTGTTTTGGAGCTTCGCAAACAATAATACAGCGTCAGAAGCCATTTGTCTTTCGTACTTTTTCTGCAAAAGTAAATACTCTGTCAATAATGAAAAGAAATTGTTGGCAGATAATGCTGAGCACAGACAAGGACTGTACATTTTACAGCTGATTCAAGAAATAAATATTTGCGTGTATCTTATTTTTATGTAAAATAAGTAAAGAAGTTACTTGTTTTTTCTATCACTTTTGGCCCACTTTAACTGTCTGAATGACACTTTTTGGGGGGTTGTGTTTGTGTAAAAGCCTGGTTTAAGGTCAGGATACCAGGTGTGATGTTAGGTATGGTCACAAAGGACCCAGGGTTTGTGCTGCCTCTCCACAAAGGATGGCAAACAAAATGAAAAGAGGAGAGTCCCTACTGAAAATACCCCTTAAGATGCTTATGCAACCTGGCATTTGTGGCAGTTATGAAAATAAAGCCAAATTCTGCTGCTCATCTGCGAGAAAAGAAATGCTTACAAGCATTGTAATTCATGATGGGAATTTGAAGCTTGGAGAACAGCACAGCACAGCATGAACTGAAATTGCAGAGGGAGAGCAAAACACAATCTAACAAACCCAGGAGCTCCTCAGATGTTCGTCTGGCAAAGAGGCTGAGCCCTGGCGTGAAGAGCATCGTGGCACCTGCCTGTGCCTGAGAGGAGAACTCGTCCCCACATGAAGTCTGAGTGTTTCCTGGACCTCACCCGGGACATTTCCTTGGCAAAGCCATGGATTTATATCACTAGTCCTAGTGCTGGAGTATTGCTGCTACACCCAAACAACCTGATGGTGTCTTCCTCCAGGCTGGGATTTCGTTCCTGATACGATGAAGTGAAACTGTTAGTCAAATACTACACAAATGTTTGAGTATTTGAATATTTTTATAGTATTCCTGTGAAAAACAGACACTGTTCTGCTTACCTGTGTCTTTTGCTGCTGAGGTGAAAGAGCAAATTTCTCTTTGGGAACAAAAAAACGGAGCTGTGAGGTGCTGATGTCAGAGCCCTCCTGCGTAGATATAATTCACTGCAAATAAAGCTGGCAGTGTGGTCTCAGTGTGGCATGGCAGGACTGACTGAACCTGGAACAATATTACTTTTCTGAGGTTCAAGACAACTCTTTCAGTGCTAACAGAGCCAATATCCACTTGCAGTGTGGAAGCAAAGACCCTGCAGAAATTAATCAAACCTCTGGTGCTCAAATGGCCTCCTGAAGCCAAATGGCAAATGTCCAGGCAGGGGCTGTAACAAAGGGCTTCTCTTTTGGTATCAGTCTTACCTTGGAGACGTATTTGCACTTCTTCCTTTCCAGAGCTGCTCCCTGATGCGAGGGTCACAGCCTAACAGATTAGCAGAAAACAATCCTCAACATTTATTTTATTTAATTTTATTTTTTTTTTAAGCCAGTCAGAGCTCAAGGAACGTTTGGACAACACTCTCAGGCACATGGTGGCATTGTTGTGGTGTCCTGTGCCAGGCCAGCAGTTGGACTCGATGATCCTTGTGGGTCCCTTCCAACAACATTCTATGATTCAATGGAAGCAACATTACTTTTTGTGAATAACTGGTTACATCCTTGGTTATGCATATTAATACAGTCACTGTTAAGATTGCAAAGTTAAAAACCAAACCTCACAAATATTTGCTAGAGTTCCATTAAAAAATCCACGTTCCTTTTCGCATCCTGAAATTTCTCTATTCATTACCACAGTAGCAAAACCCGAGCCTGGTTATAGTTGCTACTTTTCAAACAACCCAAATCTAAAGACAGACACATCTGTTTGATGAAGACAGACATCTTGGCAAATCCAACATCTGCACTGAAGAGAAGATTGCTCTAGGCATTGTAGCACGTGGAAAAATAAATGCAGCTTGTCCCTATATTTGTTGGCCTGGTGCAGTTGTATGAAGAAAACTGTCTGTGTGAAATGTTAAACTGGGATCAGCTGTGCTGGAACACTGTCTGCCAGGGTTAAAATTACTGGAATAATAAGCAGGACATGAAAGGAATGCATTCTATCAATTAATGTGTACTGAGAATATTTGAGGGTCTCAGAGACCAATACCTTTCAGGAGCCAGCTCTTGTAACGGTTAAAAGCGAATGATCTGAGCTGCAACATCTACGTGTAAATAATCAGTGAACAAAAGTGAAATGTGTGTTAGCTGTCAAGAAGCTGCACTTTGTGGAGCCTCACAAATGATGAGCATCCAGTTATTCCCTGCAAAGAAAGAGATGTGTGTGCACAGGTCCTGGCTAGCATTGCTGACACCTGGCTTAATTCGCTGACACTTGGCTTAAGCTGAGCTTTAAAGCACCAGATGAAAAGTCAGCCATATGGTATAATTTGGTGACTTTCTCTGAACTAATGTTCCAGAACAATGGGTATTCCATTCTTGTGCCAAGGAAAGCTCCAAGTATTCTGGGGGCTGTGTTACTCTCAAACACAGTGTGGCTGGGCACCCTCCCGGTGTGACTGCACCAGCTGGGAACAGGAATGTCACAATGACTCCCATTTTACCTTTCTCTTTTGCATTCCTGGCTGTGCTCAAAGGAGTTTTTGTCAGAAAGCTCACCTTGCCAGTAAGATGAAAAACAGAGAGCAGGAAGTAGGGGAGGCATTTTATGGTATGGCCTTCAGCCCTTTATTTTTGAAAGGATTCTTCCTGCAGTTTATGTCAGTTTGAGTTAGAAGTATGTGTTAGTTCTGCCCTTGAGATGTGGTACAAGTACTGATGATAGCAAATATTCATCTCTGGCAAACATTTCGCTGAAATGAGGGGCTGACAATTTATTAAAACTATTTTCCAAAGTCACATCCAAATCTCTTCCCATCCATTCAGCAAAATCTGCAGTAGTTTAAGATAAGTAGCAATACACAAACCCTTTTAGTATTATTGCTCTTTTCACTGGGGGGACACTGTAATGAAACAAATGGATTTTTAAAGATGTGCATTACAAAGAGTACAGCAGTATTGGTGGGATAGCCTGAAAGGAGGGACAGGTTATTAAATTAATAATACCAACTAATTGCATCAGCTACTCTCTCTTGAGTACCTTTCTAATGTGATACAAGTTTAGCAATGGGACTCAGAGCAACGTTCTCTGTTCATCTCATGTGTAGTGTGTCTGTACAGCAGATGTTGCTGGAGCTACAGAGCTCATTTATCTTAGAGCTGGGATCGCTGGGCCTGACCTAAGGAGCAACACGGAGCTCAGGACAGGAAAACCACTCAACTCTGTCCCTAAATCCTCACACAGGTCTCACAATGCCCACTAAATACCCTGCTGTCACTGCTAAACTGTGATTGACCCCCAGACTCTGCAGCTTAAACCCATCCTCTCAGGTATGTATGTATTATGATACAGTACATTTCACTCTACATTATGATACAAGAATGACTGTCAAACATTAGAGAAACTACATGCTTGGAAGGTTTTTTAGTGGAAATCATGTGCTGGAAAGAAATTTGTTTTATTGCTGCCAGTAGTTAAAAATCTGTCATCAGTTTGGAAGGGACATAAATATGCTTCTGAGAGAATATAGTTCTCCAGGTGATGCCAAAAGAACCATTTTAAACCTTTTGTGATAAAGACACTTGCAGAAACCCGTGTAGATGATAGTAACAGTGTTGATAAGCTGGCATGAGAATTGTTTTTCTTGTGTGGTGACATATTGCATTTTTATATATATGGGGGTAGTTTGACATGATCCATTTGGCCATCTTCATTAACAGCCTGGCATGGCAACGGGGAAATGAAACACTGCAAATGTGTGATGAAAGATAAAACAGTAGGTAACTTTTGATAAGCATATTATGGCTCATCCATCTTGGCCAAACCCGTGTTTATGAACTTTCCTTCAGCAGCAGGGGCATAAGTGCTCTGACTAATAATAACAGAAGTTGAGTGCAATTGCTCCCTCCACAGAAGAGATATAACTCAAAATTATCTGAACCAGTGAACCTGCTTCACATTGCATTCGTTTTCAAAAGTACTTTTTGAAAAGCCACATCCTGGACCTGAACATTATCATCTTCAGCCACTAATCTCCATTTCAAAACTCCTACCTGAACAGCACAGGACCATCAATGTAATTATTGTACATATATTTCTATTGACACTCTCCAGGTTTTTTTTCAGAGAGTGGATTTAAGCTAAGTGTGTACTGTCAAGGTTGTTACCTCTTTGGTTACTGAGATATGTGTAATGGTTCTTCTAAAGAAGAACAAAAGAACAATCTCCTTGGTCTCTTGTCCTTCTAAAGGGACACATATACCTAGATAACATTTTTTTAAAGTGGATTTTCTTTCTGGAGATATAATTAACATGTCACTGAACTGTCCTTGGTGTGTCCCTTGAACTTGCAATGCATCACATGAGATAAACTCAGAGTGTCACCTGAATGATTGTGAGGCTGTATAGTGTGACATTTTAAATTGAGAAGGCTGGATATGTGTGGCTGATTTTTTTTTCCTTTGGAAGAAGAAACAAAAATCAATTTGCAAGCAGCAAATATTTTCCTTCATAGTGAGGACACCTCTGGCCTTAATTTGGGCAGCTGGCCAGACAGCAGCTACAAGCTGAGATTTATAGCTGCACTTTAATTTCCTTGAGTAGCATGCACACAGATTACCCTGTATGAGCACAGATCCTGTTCCTGTGGGGAACTATGGTGCAGTTAATTGGGCATGGCATTTGGAGGCAGGAGAGCTGGTCTTAGTTCTGATTCTGAGACTAACTGTCTCATCAGGAAAGGCACTGTGAGTGTCTGAACTAGAGGCACTAATATAAGTGTGCCTTACCTATAAATGAGCAATTAAAAACTATTAACATCAAATAGCTGTGGCCAGCAATTTCAGTGTAGATGTATCATTCCCTGAATATAGCTAATTATTATCCCCGTGTCAGACTTTGCCTCTTCCCCTTTTTACTTTCATTGGCTTTGTCATTTCCTAGTTGTATTTGGATGTTCTGACTCAGCTTCTGTTAAACTCAATTTTCAAGTAGATCTGTACAGGAAATCTGGTAGCATTTTGAAGACCTTCTGGTCTTGGAGAGCTGGGCCAGATGCATCTTTTGCCAGGGCAGATCACAGTCCAGGATTAGGGCCATACTCTGTGCAGCACACCTGAAGCATTGGAAAATGATGCTCCCTCAAACAACGAAAGAGTTGTGGGACAAAAAAGGCCCGGGGGGGCAAAGTGGGGGGATGTTTATTGTCTGCTTAACTGCAGAGATTAGTGCGTTCAAATACTGCTAGTCTTCTTATGGTGAGATGCCAAAAAAACCCAAACCAAACAAACAAAAACCAAACACAACAAACAAAAGGCATTATTAGAATGGAAATAAATATTCAGTGGGAATTTTTCTTAGCAGAAAGAATGTAATTAGTTAACAATTTTGATGGCAGAATAAAGGACAAAGTGTAAACTGAAGATAGGAGAAAAATTCCATCCCCCATGTGGCTTATGTTTTAAGAAGATTTTGCTCTGTGTCTTATGGACAAGATTCTATTATAGGTCAAAGCCAGTGAATAGTGTTTACGGCTTGAGAAACAAGAAAATCAAAGACATGATAATTTTTTAGAGTCTTTCAGTGGAGTTTCTCATTTGGCTCTTGGTTGTTGATGCATTCACCGCTGTTGAGAGCTTAGTCTTTGTTTTGGGCAGGACTCCTTTGCTTTCTCAAGGTTTCTTTGTGGCCTTGTATTACACTGGATTCCTCTACAGCAAAAATCCTCTTGGCCACACTGTGTACACTGTCCTTTAAAGACACTGCAACTTGGACAGGAGGTATGAGCATGTTTTCTTTATCTTTTTTTTTTTTTTTTGTGCTGTAAACCAAGAGCATCTCAAAATACCATCTTTGCAAAGCTATTCCAAATCTGAATGGCTGTTCTGGCAATATTTCACCGCTCGTTGTGTATCAGTTACCTCCTGGATTCTGCTGAAGAATCCAATAAAGAGCAGTTTTGCAAGATGGTTCTCAGCATCTCTGCTGGTGTTTGCCTAGAGACCATCAAAATTGGCTGATGTAGCTCTCCTGCCTTGATGCTGTTCCAAAACATGAGCTTTACTAAAGATGGTAATCATTTTCCTCAAAAACATGCAACAAGTTTGATTTTCTCATAGCAATTTATGTCTGAAAGATGCTCACCTTCCATATAAGAGAAATTATTTCCCATGGGTAAAACAAGACTAAATAGTCATCAAGATTTGCTTTTCAAAGTATTTTTTTTTCATTGAGTTCATGTTTATTGTCTTAAAATTTCACTGGGAGGAATAAAAGAAAATACTTTCCAATGAAATTCAGCACTAAGGACACCTTTTAAGCACAAAAGATCTGATTTGGTGTCAGTGGTTTACAGAGGAGAAATGGGCTATCAGTTTTCTCTTTGCCAGGATAAATACTGTGCTCTGAGAGCTCTGATGAATGTGGAACATCAGCAACAGTATTGGAATAACAACAGGGAAATTTTGGGGAAGAAAGAAAAATGGTTTTATGAGAATCTCAGGGGAAAACTTCAGAAATGTTCATAACAACTCTCAGTAGAAACCCCTGTACTCAGTTGTTATAATTCCACAGTTTGAAGTTATATGATGAAATCTGCTAAAGTCCCACTAACTCAATGAGGATTTCAGACGTGGTTTATTGGGGAAAATGAGAGAAGGGCACTGGTGTGGGAGAGCTGCCACATAAGTTGCATCTTTTTGCCTCCACTCTGAGCAGCGAAGCCACAATGTGCTCCAATGCCAGAAATAACACAGCTGTGACAGAGGTGAACCCTCTTGGTCACAAAATGTTCTTTGCAGAGATTTCGCCTGTCCTTGCACGATTCAAACCGCCTCTGACCTGTGCACTGCAAAATTGCATATATACACAATACTTTTTGATGATTTAAAATCTACCTTGCCAGGAACTGCAATCCAGTATTTTCACTGTTATTGTTATATTTTTCTAAACATGTATGCATCGTAGAAAATTAAGTGAAACTGGAATAAACGTCTTTGTCAACTCCACAATCCTTAAGTAAGTTTAATGCTCACCACTACCACTGGTATTCAATATCACTAGATATTTTACCTTGCATAATCACTGATGGACATTGATTTTGTCTTTGCTCTTCACAGCACAGCAAAATTAATGTGAAAGTCGGAGTTAAATGAGTCCCAGTGCCGTCCTCCACTCTGCTGAGAGTACCTTTCAGACACCAGGGAACTGGCAACCAGCTCCAACCTGCAGTATCTTATATTGCAACAATTAATGGATATGAACAGTCCTCACAGGGGGGATTCAGGTTACCTTTGAATCAACTTTAGAGGTTAGACTCCTGCAGCAGACAATGAGGTTAATGTGTGGCACTTTATGAACTGAGAAATTCTCTTCCTTAAAATAAATTTAAAAACTTTAGTTCTTTTATCTTCCTTTCTGAAGATTACTCTGAGTCACTTGCCAAAGTGCTAGCAATGAGAAGTTATATTATTATATAGAGTAGGGTCAGAAAAATATTATGTGCTTAATAGTGTTTTTCTAACATGGATGAAGGGGTTGGCAAAGTAATACTTGCTCCTCTATTTTTCCCCCTCAGTCTAGAACAGCTTTGCAGGCTGCATTCAGGTCATAATCACATCGTACAGCACAAAATCCGTGGTGACTGTGAGAGCAAGGTTGGGCATGTAGGTACTGCAGGCAAATGCATCAGGAGAAACATGTGACTGAGGACAACTTCTGGTTACCAGCTTTGGAGCCACAGTCATGGTATACAAAGGTATGTTGGGGGACAAACCTCTGCTTTCCCTCTCTGCTCTAGTGGTGGATGGACTGGGGTTATATCAACTGCAGGAGGTGCCCTGAGAACAAACCAAAATGCCTCTGGGGAACCAGAGGGCAACAATCCTTGTAGGACTCTCTACAGCTGCTTTGTAGAGAGCACCCGTGTCGGGAGGACTGGTTTAAAAGCAGAAGACTGGCCAGGAGGAGTGGAAATTGTTCAGGTGACCTGCAGCAACTCCTGACAAGCCCTGGTGAGCAGGAGCCAGTCAGTGATCCTCTGGCATGGACTGAGTTCAAGTTGCCTCTGCCCCCACTTCTGTGCCTCTGCCCAGGGGCTGCTTCAGGGATCCCCCAGTTTGCAAGGTAACAGAAATAACTTTACTCTTTGTGTTCTAGCTGTGAGTTTATGATTGCTCCGGTTACCTTCCTGTGTCAACTCTCACAGCCTGTTACCAGATGCTATTTAATATTCACGGGGAGGTACAGAGGGGTCCATGAATGCAAAGCAGCCATTTATGTCTACACAAATTCTCTAGGACATGATGAAAAGGGTGGGCAGGGTGCTTAGGACTGATTCTCAGTATTGCCAGCTACAACAGGTCAAAAATTATAAATCAGAGATGGAGAGATTTAGAAGGAAGAAAGGCAGAATAGTCTTAAATTTTGAGGCTCTTCTCTACTTTGTCAGCACATCAAAATACGTGATAGTTTCAACCCAAATGATTGATTTTTAGGCCATTCAGAAATGGATTTCAGAGAGAGCTGAGATTTCTGACTTAACAGTCCACACAGGAAATCTGAAAAGTTAAGTTACCTCGACCTCTGTGCTGGTTTGGGCTGAGGTTTTCTTCCCAGTGACTGTTGTGGGGCCATGTTTTGGATCTGTGCTGAACACAGGTTTGATAATAGAGATGTTTCTGTTATTGCTGAGCAGGGCTTGCACAGAGCCAAGGTCTTTTCTGCTTTTGGACTGCCAGGCTGGGGAGGAAGTTTGGGATGCATGGGATGTTGGGAGGAGACAGCTGATCCCAGCTGACCAAAGGGATATTGCACACGCTGTGGCATCATGCTCAGTTTACAAAGTGGGGGAAGAATGAGGAATGGGGGGACTTTCTCCTGGAGGCGGCTGAACACCTCCCTGCCCACGGGAAGCAGGGAATTAATTCTGTGTTTCACTTTACTTGCATGTGTGGCTTTTCTTTCCCTATTAAGCTCTCTCTATCCCAACCCATGAGTTTTCCAGCTTTCACCCTTCTGATTCTCTTCCTGATCCCTCTGGTGGGGTAGTGAGAGAGTGGCTGCCTGGGGCTTGGCTGCTGGCTGGGGGTAAACCTCGGCAACCCAGGAAGAAAACAACAGAAATGAAGAAAAGGAAAAACATGGAAGAAAGGTTACAGGGTTTGGTGCTGCAGCTCTTGCTGCAGGTCGTCTTTGATTCTCCTTTTTCTGGCTTCATGGTGCTCAGGGGTTTTCTTTGCTACTATCAAAGGACCAGTCCTTATACAAAAGCAGCGGCTCAGGATGGAGCAGGGACTCTTGCAAGGACTTTCATCCAGCACAGGAGGCAGCCTTAGTTCTGAGAGGGAAACCTCTTTTGCAGAAAAATTCAATTCTTTGAAAGAAAGAAAGAAAAGAGAAAGAGGGAGAAAGGGAGAAGGAAAGAGGGAAACGGGGAAAGGGAGAAGGAAAGGGGGAAAGGGAGAAGGAAAGGGGGAAAGGGAAGGGGAAAGGGAGAAGGAAAGATAAAATGTCCAGAGATGTTTTCAGATTCAGACACAGTTTTGTATCCTTGATTGAAAAGTTTATTGAAATCCTGGTCCTAAGAGATTAGCGCATTCCAGTGTGAGATCGCCAAGACACCCCTGTAGAAAACATCCTGCCTGCAGGAAGCACTGTGAGCCTAGAAAGAATGCATGGGATACAAACTCAGCTTTCAAACTTCACTTGTTGTTCCTGAAAACTTCCTACTTTGCCAGAAACTAAAATGAGGTGACAGAATATTTCAGGTACTGATTTTTGCCTGCTGCCTGCATGGAGGAGGGAGAACCCAGCACCATGCCCACCTTTCAAAGTTTCACTGAATCTCTCTCTTCTTTCTTTTTTAAACTTTTCAGTTTTCAAACTTCTCTACAAGTAAATGATTGGAAAGTTAGTGATATGTGCAAAGAACATTTTTTCAATTAGTGATGCCCATTAGCTGAATGAGTCTGAAGGGCTGATATTTTTCCCCCTGAATTAGCAGGTACACATGTGGAATTTGGGCTATAAATCACTACTTAATAATTCACTAGAAAATAAATAGGACATAAAAGATAATTAGAGATTTGTACCACTTGCCTTCACCTTAATTATGAATGAAGGATATTTGGCATTGTCTGCAGGACTGTTAAATTTTCTTATATTGAGATGGGTCTGGAAAAGGAAGATACAGCAAAGTCATTTTATGATAGAATATAGCTTCTGGCAGAGTGGGTCTTGTACATCATTGCAGCAGAGGTATCCAACAGTTACGATCTTAAAATCTAAATGCAGTGTGCTGGACCAAGAGTGGTGAACAGGTTTGTTTTGCTATTTCAGTAATGACCTATTGCCTGGCTCACAGAAACACATATGCCAGCCCATTTCACTGGAACTAAATTAATATTATATCTCCATGCTGTAATAACAGTTAACTTTGGCAGAGCAGAAACAGTTGGATATTCTTTTCTGTTCTAGGATTTGCTGGAGATACCTGGAGATATAGTTTAAACCAGCCTTTTAAATTCACAATGGATTTGAATACTCTGCTGTAACATAAGCCAGCACAGTATGAAACACAGTTTTTCTCCTCGTCTATGCTTTGTTATCTTTAAAAAAAGGGCCAGACTTTCAGTCCTGTTCTGTTCCCTTTGCTGCTGTTAAACAGCCAGGTAAGAATTACCCATACAAAGCTGGGGTTCTACATGAAGGCATGAGAGTTGTCTGTGTTCCACACTTTTTCTGTTACTGGTCACATCCTCTCCCAGCTCAGGAGGTACATGGGACACATGTCAATGAGCCCAACAAGTTTATTGTGCCTCGACATGCTGGAATTACTTCACTGGAGACTTATTGCCTGAAGAAATTAAATAAACCTTCAAACAGCCTTCTCCTGTAGAAGCCAAAATAACCCTACCTACTCCAAGGATCAGAGACCACGAAGGTGCCATGAGCTGGCTGGGGTGTAGTACAATCTCCAAGTGTGCTGGTCTAGCTTATATAATTCCTGTGAATGTGAACTTTCAGTCCAGAATTCATCACTATTTGTTATCCAGGATGGACAGAAGACCTCAATTCTTCTGCAGTCATATCTGCACTTCCTGTAAATAGTAGCTGTGAGGTGCAGAAAAAAAACCAGCTCCTTCTGCTATAGGTCAGTGTTCAGTAATTCATCGCCTGCTTTCCTTTAGTTTGGGAGATGGAGAACTCAGAGGGCTGCTGCTTTAGCTCTGCATGTTTGTGGCCATGGGCTTCCAATCACACAGCTCCTGACAAACACAGCAAACTTCCAAACAAAAGTGCCTATTTTTCAGGTGTTGGCCACTTCAGCAAAAGGACAGAACTTCGAAGTGAGCCTAGTGAATGGGGAGAGGGTGGCAGATGGAAGATCTGGAATGTTATACTGTCTTTCACTCTTGCTGCCTCAGAAATATCCCACTGAACTGCGATTTATCTGCAGTAGTGGCTGCCTGGGGCTATTAGACCCAAGCAGACTGAATTAGAGTGTATCAGCCTGGAACAAAGACAAGCCAGGCCATCATCTGAGAAGATTAAGAAGAGCCTTTCTGCTGGCTGGAGATGAAGAATGTTCTTCTGCTGATTTTGACAGTACAAAGGCAGCACGATGCCCAGCATGAAGCTGCACCAGTTGCTGCTTTACCTGAAACATCCCGAATGGGTGAGCAGGGAAACTATGCACAGGTTCTTTAAAACACATTATTTCTGTCAGGCTCTGATTCGCTTAGTTCTTCTTGATGTTTTTCACTTTACTTATTTATGACTCAGACTGATGTCTAGTCTTTGTTGAAGTGGCACAGTCAGAGTTGAATAAGGAAAAAAAACCCAAAAACATGAGTGGTCTGTCAAAGACATGTTGGCAGTTGCTTTCAGAGTATCCCTTGATGATTCTACGGAGATGTCAAGCAGGAATAGTGGCAAGATTGAGCCATGGCAGTTCTGCTTGTCAGGGCAGATAGTGGGCTTTGGAGTGATAGAAATGATAGACAATCTGCTGATCACACTGCTGATATCTTAATGCAGGCAGTGAACAATCCCAAGGGATTGCCATTATTTGAGGAATTAACTTCCTATATTGACAAATGTATCTGCCACCCAAAACACAAGTAAATATTTTATTCCTGTGGGATAATGTGATGAGCCCTACTTTCATTATAAGATGTGGAAATACTAAAAAAAAAATCAGAGACAATTTTCTGCTAAGGCAAACAAAAATCATGCTGACAAATAACACACACTCTAAACCTCCAGCTCAGTTTTCATTGCAGCTACAAACATAATAGTGATGTATTTTAGAATCTGTGAACTTGCAAGTAGGTATTATAACAGTTGGGAAATAGGAATAGCAGAATGCCACAAGAAACTCATCTCCTGAAGGCTCTTAATACATATTTAGAGTAATAGGTTTTAATTTATGCAAGGTGCTTAAGCATTTCTACTAATTGTAAGCATGCTAGCAGTCCCACTGCTTTCAGCTGGTGATTATCATTAAGCACATGCTTAAGTATCTTGCAAAATTAAGGTTTGAAGAGAAGTCTGAGTTAAAAAAGCTCAGTTATGATCTCAGACTTTAATGTTCTTTCCCAAATCCATCTAGATTTATAATCATTTTGAAGTTTTTTTTCCCCCATCATTGTAAGTGAAATATCAAAGTCATAAAAATATATCTTTTGGAAAGAGATCTAGGTATACACAGCCTTTTTGAGATGTAGATTGACTGTATGATCTTGCTTCTTCCACTTGATACCCCTAACTCCCACAAGATATTGCTGGTTCATACCAACTCTGTTTTCCCTGTGGCACTCACTTGGTTTTCACCGAAGCAGAGAAAGATTTCGGGTCTTTGTCTTTTTTCCTTCTGAGACTAAATGAACGCTATGCTTACAGGGGCTGTTTTGTTTTAACATCTTTGTAGTTCTCAGCTCTTGGCACTGATTTTCCCAAAATAAAGGCTGAAAGGCCCTGGGCATTTGCACATCTTCAGTTAACATGCCTTGACAGCTTTGGGGGGTGTGTGTCTACACTTGTCAGTTAATGGTAAGTCTCAAAGTTACTCTAAAGGTGTAGGTGGATTGTAGGGGTCAGACTGAATACCTCACCAGCTAAATCAAACACTTAATAGCCGAGGTCTTAATTCTTTTCTGTTGTGACTAGTTGCATAATGACTTGAAGAACCAACACTAATCCTGAAAGTTACCCATACAGGATTTCTCCTGCTTTAATTTGTCCCAAGGGGGGTTCTAACAGAGTCAGCAGCCTTCAAGAAGCAACACCTTGACCCCTGTGAGGCTGGGCATTGTGAGGCAATCCATTCCCATGGGTCAGGGCTGCATCTGCTGCTCATGGACCTGCTCTGGAAAAGCCTTTTTCATGCCTTCAGCTGGGGAAGATAACTCCAGACAGCATCAGCTCTTCCAGCAAAGTCCTCACGTCAATGCTCTTCAGTGCACCTGCCAGACATTAGAGCAGATCAGATACCATATGGATTTGTTACTCTGCCCTTGATCCAGTTTTTTCTTTTCCTTTCCTTTCATAGGTGACCCTGCAGTTTGCAGGTGAGGCTTCTGAACAAAACACAGGGTGAAAAGTAAGAGAAGAGAAGGCAGCAGAGCACAGGAAAGGACATGGACAAGACTATATTGGAGAAGATAAGGCTTATTAGCAGTTCATTTGTCTAAAGCCTTATTTCCTATGAACAAGGTACCTATTAAAAGGCTTCCTTTTGACCACTGGTGTGACTGCAGGGTGACAAGGGGAATTCAAGTGCATCCTGCCAGCAAAGCATTGCTCAGTGTGGGTCCACTTCCAGTATGAAATAATCAAGGTGAGAGATATATCCCACGTCACAACTTTAGTACAAGGGATAAATATTTAGCATGCTTCTTCCAAAGCAGGCAGTTGCTTCTTCCAAAGCAGGTGGCTTTCCAATCCTGCAGGACTGTCTCCTGCTCCTCCCCAGGTAGGAGGAGATGCTCTCTGTGCGTTTAGTAGGCTGCAAGGAGAGCTGTAACACCTCAGCAGCTGGACAGTATAGGCCTGATTATACAGCTCCTCTTTGTCTTGGTGGGTGAGCACTTGTTTTCTCTCATAAGGTCTACACACACTTCATTTATGTATGCTATTTATCAGGTATGTAAACATATACCTAGATTATGGTATAGGCCTCAGAACCTACTTTAGATACAGCAGTGGATGCTCCAGGTGTATTTGGCTGTGCAGGGTTTCCCTGGAGGAGGTTATGTGCTCACCAGGAGGGTGAGGGGCACTCAGAAGTGTCACCTGTGCCTTGCAGAGATGGGCCACATTGCAATTCCCTGGCTGGTACCGATGAGCAATTATTCTTCTACGGGTAACATCTCTAAGCCTGGCAACCACCACCCGTGGGCTTCTTCTGTGCCTTCACAGATCCATGGCCTTTCTGCATTGCCACCCTGCCCAAGGCTTCCTCAACTTATCTTCATTAACATCACTTTCACATTTAGACAATCCTGGGCTGACTTAGCATCAGCTACAGACACTTAGAGGTTCCACTTTTCTTCATTTTCCCTTTCTTGAATTCATCCTGACTATTTATCTCCTTCTCTTGCATGACAGTCATATCTCCTCTTCGCTTGTGCTGCCAGCTTGGTTCTAGATGTACCAGAGTGTCAAATAATGTAGATTAAAAAATCATCCCTAAAATGAACATGGTGCTCTGAAAGGATAAAGGTGCAGCATTCTCTGGAAATAGTTTCTTTCTGATTTTTATTTCCTTTTTTTTTTTTTTTTTTTTTTTTTTTTTTTTTGCTTTGCTGCTGTTTCTTTGTTTTTTCTTTTCTCTCCTCTTCCTTTCTCCCCCTTTTGCTTCTTGTCCTCTGTCCTTTCATATTACATTTCACATCACATGATCCTCACAGTTTCTGACACAAAATAATGAAATGGGACATTATCCAGCATGACACAGAGCCAGCATGACAGACAGCCTCCCATTTCTCCTGCAGTGGGATAATTCCCTGTGTTCCTGACAGTGGCCTGCAGAAGCAGCTGGAGTGTATGTTCTTAACAGGCAGAGCATATGCTCATACATGTAATGAGCAGCCTTCCTTTTATGTTTTCCCCAGCATTTTGCTGTGCATTTGCAACAAGCAGTAGAAGGAGGAAAACCCATTCTATATGAAGTGCTGAAACACAAAAGAAGTGGCTTATCAGATTTGCCATCAGCGAGAAACTGCCAAAAGGACTAGGACAGAGAACGATCCCTGGGATGATTTTCCCATCTCTGCTTTGCTCTAAAGGATGCACAGTTACTGCTTAGTCTTAGCTTATGATCTCTTGCCAGCACCAGCTGATTTTCTGAAATGGAGGATAAGAGATGCTGACAGCTGTGCCCTGCACGGGAGCTGCCAAACTGCAGCACAGCCCTGTCAGGCTGCCATGTGGCTTCAGGCCAAACAAGATATCGATGACACATATAATGAGATACTAAAAGAAATAGCATGTATCATGGATTCTAAGGAGAGCTGGCAGAGCATAGGGATGGCCTTATGTTCCTAAACACGGTATAGCGTAGTACTGGAAGACTAGATCTTTATTAGAACTGTGTTTCTGAACCTGAAAGGGGAAAAAAAAAAAAAAAGGCAGGAAATGTAAAACCCCAGGTACAACGAGAGGAATGATGAGTTACAGCAGAGTGATCATGCTGCAGTGACACCTGACTATGGTTTGGGAACAGGGAAAACTGGCAGTGGGAAAGAAAAAAGGTGTGGAGAGAACCAAGGGAAAGGTACAGAGCAATGGTAAAGCAGCAAAAGAGTAGGCTCAGACATGGGGGTTAAAGGAAGAAAGGGGGAAACAACAATCGCTGTACTACGATAGATCCAGCCATCTAATGTAAAGAACCAGTGCCACTGAAAATGTGGAAAAAAATGAGCTGGACCAATTAGGGAGAATTAAAATCTTGCAGATGCTAACATATTCTGGAAGATGTTATTCTTCATCTGAGTTAGATAAAGAATTCTTTTCAATATCTAACTCTTCATCTGAGTTAGATATTGAACTCCTGAAAGATGATGAGAAGGTCAATCTGAGAAAGTGCAAATACACTGAAAGTGTGATGCCATTCTTTAAAAAAAAAAACCATAAAACAATTCCATTTTCTCTCTGTATGTTCAATCTATATTGAGTCAACAGTATCTTGAATCCTGTCCTGTGGCCAAAAGGAAACAAACATCTTTTTATCTCCTGGTACCCCTGCCTTACAAATAGTCAGAGCCTCTCTGTCTCATCCTGATGTGCCTTTGGATGGCATATGTCTGAACGTCACAATTCTGAGACAATATGCTTAATTTAATATCTTTGCATCTTGGATCTTTACTGTTAGGACTCTACAGATAAATACTTCTCTGGAGTGCTTTAGTTCCTTACTGTCTACTTAAAGTCTGAATTTCTTCCTAGCTCCAGAAATTTGTCTCTGAAACTTTACCGTCTCCAGAGAGAGCTACAAGAGCTGTACATGTATTAGGGATGTTGTAACCCCTGTGGTATAAGAGACTGAATTGGCTGTGCTACAGCTCCTTCTAGCAGGGAGAAAGGGAAAAAAAGGGACACTGTGGCTATATCCTCATTGGCAGTGGCCCAGAAGCCTTGGCAATGCTGCTCAATGCAATGGGAAATTCTCATGAAGGGAGCACTCATCCATTATCAGTGAGGTTTTTTGAACTGGAAAGAGGCTTGTAAATGCCATGGATTTCTTTCTGCTTTCAGTAATCCGCCAGAATATACTTCCCTTAGCCACTTTGCACATATGCCAGAAAATCCCCAAATAACTTGGTCTAGTTCCTCCTGTAATGCTTGTTTTTATCATCTTCAGAAAATCTGGACTGCATCTGGTAGGAGGAAACAGGTCCAGCGGGCACGTTAGGGTTTCTGTTCTGTACAGAGCCCAGTCATGAGCAGATCTAGAATTTTCCTCCCAAGCAGTTTATTGCCAAAACAGACATCTCTTTGTGTAGCGAGCCACAGGTGCCATGGGCTCCTTTCTTTATCATGCTGCTTTGCTGGCCGTGGCTCAGTTCAGATTATGCCTTTGATTTATGACCAAGGGCTGCCATCACAAGTGCCACGTTCCTAGTCCTCTGTCTTGTGCTGGGTGTCTTTGGGAGGCTTGGCCTCATCTACTGGAAAGATGCTGTGTCCACAGTGCAGGTCAGGATCCTCACCTCTCCTCGTGCCATTTGCTTTTCGTCCCAAACAGGATCCACAAGATTTTGTCACCTTGACAAACGATAAGAACATGGTGTCATTGTCAATAAGTGGGGAAATCCACATCAATGGGTTTATGAACCGCTGTGTTTATCCTGTGTTCATGCCACAGCCTTACAAATAAAAACAAGGACCCTGAGATAGACCCTAACTGCATTAGGCAATAAAATCCTCTAGGCAGGTCTTCCTTTTGGACTTGTGCCTTGCTTCAGTAATTTGCTCTTGAGGTGGAAATTCAGAGCATAAAATTTAAGACTCAACAGAGAACTGATGTTCTCAGAAAGGCTCATGGCTCCTGTTTTGTATAGAAAAGAGATGTTTGAGCAGGAGCAGTTCAGTTTATTGTAACACTGACCCCCATCCCTTCTTTATAACCTATTCTTTGGGTTAGATTCCCTTTTTACCTTTCTTCAGGATGGTCATGAATTTCCCTCCTGACACACACAAAACACCCCCACTCTTTTTAATCTGGAAATGAGTAGAAATAATTTACATGTCTATGAATTATACATATTACCTCTTTTATTCCTTTTGTGCCTTATGCATTTGAAATTCTCCATGTATACCTCTCCTCATGGAAGGTACAGAGAAAGCTGTTTGTGCTGCTTCACGTGATCCAGTGACTTCACAGTTGCCTCATGTTTTATCTCCTGCCTTGGTAGGGATCTATGTGAGGAGAGGAATGATGCTATATCACTGCAGCTTAGTTTAGTTAAGCATTTACTGCTTCCAGCTGCTTCCTACTGCTCTCCCTTTTCCCCCAGGGCTGTATTCCCTTTGGTACTGATGGCATCACTGCACGTGTGGTCACCCCTTTGCCCAGTTTTGTTAAAATGATCCGGGCTAATTAACCACTCCTGTTTTACGAGAGCTTTAACCCTCTTGTGCAGGTTAATTCCTGCACAAGTGGATTAGAGAGACTGTTTTTGTATTTAGATCACCCAATATGAAGGATGCCATTCTCCCAGAGACAGAGTGGAGAATCCAGAGGGGTCGATGGAGATGATTAGCAGCAGGAAAGGATGACTGGGATGAGCTCTAGCTGAAACACAAACATCTGGCCACTGCCCCGAATGACACAGCAGTTCAGCTTCCTCTGGCAGAATTCTTTTGTCGCAATTTTAATCTTTCTTTTGTATAAAGCCTTGAAAGGACACTTTAAAAGCACTTCCTAGTAAGTCTAACATGGCCTCTGAGCAAAACATAGACAGACAGAATCAGAAAAATGTGCATTGGAAAAGGTCTCTGGAGATTATCTGTTCCAACCTCCTGCTTGGCATAGGGTTACTGCTAACACAGGTCAGAACAGCTGCAGGTTTTCCTGGCTGAGCCTGGAAAGCCTCCGCAGATGATGAGTCTCCATTATCTCTGGATAACTTGTTCCAGTGCTGCACTATCGTCAAAGTGAAGAAATTTCTCCTAATCCCCTGCTGGAGGTTCCCAGGCTGTAGTTTGTAGCTTTTGCCCCCTATTTTAGCATCTGGCACTACTGAGGTTTGCTTCCATTGCCTTGTAATTTCCTTGTAGGCTGCTATTAGGTTGTCCTTTAGCCTGCTCCTCACCAGACAACAAGCCCAGCTGCCTGAGTCTCTCCTGATAGGTCATATAATTTTGGTAATTCTCTGTGTGTTTCTCCCCAGTTTCTCAATGTCCTTCTTGAACTGGGAAGCCCTGCAAAATCTTTCCTTCCACAACTGGACACTGTTCCAGGTGTGGTCTCGCCAGTGCCCAGCAGAAGAGAACAGTGACACCCCTCGTCCCGCTGGCCACGCTGCTGCTCCCGAGCCTTGTGAGCAGAGTCTTGTCTGCCATGAGAGCACGGTGCCGGTTGGATCCATCCAGCCTGGCACTGCCTCCCTGCTCCTTTCAGCGGGGCTGTTCCCCAGCCAGCTGGTTCCCGGCCTCTGATGGAGCAGGTGCAAAGTCAGATGGTTCCACAGATGCAGGGGTTTGCACTTCTTGAGTTTCATGAGGTTCCTGTTGGCTTCATTGTCAGTTTTCTCAGGGTCACTGTAAAGTGGCAGGTTGGTGTTTGAATGCCACCCAGCTCCTCCAATTTAGCATCCTCTACAACTGGTTGCTAATTAACCTTTGAGCCCAGCAGTCCAGCCGGTTTTCAATCAGTCTTACACAGATTAGTCCAGTTCATACCAAAATACATGAAAATACAAACAGTACTAAATAAATTCTTTGGAATAACAGAACATGGCAGCACTGTCCAATATTCTGTTTTTACTGAATTCCAGCTTTTAAGTGGAACTCCATCCAAGCTTCCATCCAAGCTAGTGCTTAATAATTAGTATGTATAATGACTACTACTGCTAATGTTACTTATTCTTAAACAATAAAGAAAAATTATCTTAATTTCCCCTCTTTCCCATTGCTCTTAAAAATATTTATTCTAACTTTGCCTTTCTGTCCAGGATTTCTCCTTTCTGTAAAAATCTGTTCTTACTCAGGAAAATGTTTTCTCACTTTGTCACAGTGATCTGGCTGAGAATGAAGAACTCACCAAAGAAAACAAGCTCCCAGGGGGGGATGACTTCTGGCTGGATTGACAGACCCTGTTGACAGCAAAGAGGAAGTTTGGATTAGACCAAATTCAAAAGCCTTTCATCAACTTGTGCAGTGTTGGGATCCAGTTCTGGGAGCAGAGACACCCAAGGCCAGTTTAACCAGATGCAATGTCTGTCCAGCTGAAGCAAAACAGACCCTGTATCCACAGCACCAGTAAATCCTTCCTTTGGAATGATGATTTAATTCCTGTTGCCTGGTGCTAGGAGGCTGCTAAGAGACTTGAGAGGTTTTGAGGATGAGTAAGAGAAGCTGTAAAGGGGATTAATAAGGGAAGATTATGAGTACTAAATATGCACTGCTTGGTCAAAGGATGACTAAGGGGGATATACTAATTATCTACCAGTATTACAGAGCTGTAAACTTCAAAGAAGGAAAGCAATTGTTTCGCACTGTCACAAGGTATATAACTAGAATTAATGAGGTGAGATTTAACAAAGGAAAATGTAAGCTCAATATCTTCCCAATCAGAGATTAGTCAAAGGAATGGCTTGCCAAGGAATTAAAAGAGTGGAGTCTTACCTCTAGCATCAGAAGAGTGTAGGTTGGAGGCAACAAAATGAATTACTTTTCCCAAAATTGAAACTTTTCTTGAAATTCAAGAACCTCGTATGTGATCTGGGCTTAGAATTTAAGGAAGAATGTGAAAGTTTCACTTATTTTTAAAATTTTAGATCTCATTTGTTGATAGGAGGCTATGATAATGAAGTGCTTAATCCTAAGATATGGTTTCTATCACTAAATCATGTGAACTATATATCAAATGCCTATATGATAAATACATAAATTTCATTCCTGGTCTTAGAATTGCCATTGAGACAATTGATTTAAAATTATGTTGTTATTTTCCCTATTGCATGTGTAAGAGAGATATAAAATATTACAAATTATAAAATAAATTCTATAAATTATAAATTATAATATATATTATATAAATTATAAAATTATAGTGAAAAGAAAAGGGAAAAAAGATAAAATAATTTGGCTTATACAACAATATTACACGTTCAATTCTTTCAGAATATTCCAGTCTCCTCTAAATGATATTTATGGAAAATATGTGGCATCAAATACGGTCTAGCCATAAATCTCTGTAAAAAGCAAGTTTGGAAGGATGTGGTATAGAATCTTTGTTGCTTAGAAAAGACAAAGGTGGATTGTACTGCTCCAGTCTGGACATAATGACAGCATGAGCGAGAATCTTGACATCTGCATGTGAGGTACACACATTTTAATCTGGTCACATCCCTGTAGTGGTAATAAGATATCCTGATAATGTGTCAAGCGTCAGTCAGGCTCAAAGCCCTGTTCCTCACCTCACTGAGGTGTCTGACCAAGCAGACAAGTGCCACCAGTTGAGATGGCAATGTGAGAAGCATTTCTGAGCAGGTGGAGAGAGCCAAGCAGGGGGACATCAGACACACCAAAATTAAATCTACAAAAGTTAGAAGACACCCCTAATTGAAGCTTCTGCAGTCGTTTACTTTCCTAGAAAATGCTGAAGTGAAAGTTGGTGGCACAGGGAACCACATTGCTGATCTTCCTCCCAGCAGTGGCTGCTCAGAGCAAAATGACAAAGCAGCAGATATCCACAGAGGTCCTGCAGCAAAGCAGGAGGTACCCAGGGCGGGAAGCAAGGCATGTGATACTTGTGCTTATCAAGGTAGTTGATGGGACACTCGCCCCACACCCTCAGGCTGCAATTGTCCCCTGTGCAGTGACAACTGTGCCTGAAGTGGCTGCTGGAGAAGAAACAGGTATCCCAAGGAGTCCCTGAGACCCCCTGTGGAAATGAGGAATAAGTACTCTAAAATGGTGCAAGTAAAAGGTATATAATACCATGAAAAGGGCTGGAGTAAGGTTGAAAGGACGAGTGAGAGGAAAGAGAGTAACAGCTTTCAGACATTTGATTTCATAGCCTCTTCTTTCCTTAAATATGTTTTATTTATATGCTATATAACTATGTTTGTAAAATAGTAAAATATTTATTGTAATGGTATATAAATCAGTGATACACTTTTACAACAGTGATAACAAGTTATTCTTTAGATGTTGAATGTTTATGCACACACACATCACTTTTGATGTACAAATACGAGGCAGACTTGATTTTAAGAGGGGTAATGAAAAAACTGCAACTTAGCTGGTTGAGACTACAGAGAGAAGGAATATGGAATGACTAAGTAAGATGCTGAAAAGTAATCTGCTGCTCGTAAAAATATTCAAATTATATTTAATACATTGGAGCTTGTTGGGACTTCAGTTTTAATGGAAAGGTTCCCTTGACAGTGGGTCAGTGCTTGTTAATGGTCCACAGAAATGTTAAGCTGGTCAGAGGGACCAGACATTCCCACATTAAAACCAAGAGGGGATAAAAGCCCAAGGTTCCTTTGTTCAGGGTCCCTCCTCAAGGGCACCAGCTTGAGTTGTGATTTTGTTATTTAGTGATTGCATCAAGATCAAATTATTTTAAGGATCGAGACATCTGAGACTCTGCTCTGGGAAACCTGGGGCTGAGGCCCCAGGAGAGACCGAAGGATTGATTTATTGCCTGAGCAGTGATTAGGGACTCCATATTTAGATGCAAACATAAATGGACCCCACACTTTCCTCACTGTGAAGATGTTTCACTTGTGATTGCCAAACGGACTTGTTGCTCTGTAAAATCCCCTATCAGTGAAAAGGATCCTTGTGGAGTCAGAATTAGCCTGGGCTCCATCAGTCCAGACACACAGCATATGTCAGAGTGGAATTGGCTGCATGGAACATTTTCATACAGCTGGAGTAACACATTAATCTGCTTGTAGTCAGAGCAGCTGAGCAATTCACCTGAACAAGAGCAAAATCTCATCAGATGGAGATAGCTACGAACAGAGAGAGCACAGAGGGCTGAAGCGCCAGGTTTGGCCTGTGGGTTCACTCTTGCTCTGCGCTAAGACACCTGCCTGCAGGTGGCACAGGAGGATACCTTGGCTGCCAAAGCCACCACTCCCTTCTTCCTGGGCTAATGGTGCCTGCTGAGGAGGAAAAGCACTGTACCCTGCCACGTAAATATGCCCAAGGAAAGCAGAGAAGTGTAATTTTACTCTAAGATAAATCCCTCAGACGATGCGCACATTTTCTCTCCTGAATTTGTCCCTGAATGGTACAGCTTATTATATTCACTTACATCAAAAACTTCAGGAAAAAATAAAGGCCTTTTGACAGGGTTTTTTTTTCCCGAGAGATGCAATACCAAAATTTAAACCCGTTTGTTTAATATCTGATAGTTAACTTGTATCCACACTGCTTTGGTGTTTTGCAATATGCTGTGGCCCGGCCAGAAACTGTGGAATTAGCTGCATTTCAAAGGTTATATTCATGTGGAGCTTAGGAAATACTTTGGGAGCTGCTGAAAGAAAAAGATGTGTATAAAGTGAAAATTGATATGTGAAACATCAAAATGAATTCTATTTTTACAGCTAAGCCCTAAACCCTGACAAATAAGGGCTTATAACCGAACCAGTGACAGTTGACAGTTCCTTTGCTGTTTCAACAGGTGATGAAATAGTGAATGGAATGTGAAATTTATCACAAAACATAAGATATGTAGGAATAAGATAACCTGCAGAGCTTTTTTTTTTTCTTTCTTTCTTTCTTTTTTAAATTAGCATTTTGCAAAGTGGTTCGGGGTTTCATTCGGTGTCCCCCCCAAAACACCCTCCCGCCCATCGTTTTGATCTTTCTAATAGAAGTGTCAGCAGAGAAAAGGAAAATGTTCATCCCTGGTGTGCTTGAAGCACAAATGGGAGATCACTGTGAGGAAACGCCACCGTCTCTTTCGATTTTAAGTGCAGTGAATGGAATAGATAAACATCAAATAAGGGCCCTCTCTCTTTCGGTGTGGGAGCTGAAGCCGGAGAGCAGATTTTGGCTGAGGTAAAAGGCTCGGGCTGTCAAAGATTTCTGGCTTCCCAGAATTCCTCTCCCATTTCCCAAGGTTAAACGCATTGCCTCAAGGCAGCTGCTTAGAATGATAAAAGGGGCACTACAGGACAGCGGTGCTCTTTGTAATGTTAATAAACCTTGATTTTGATATCAGATGCAACCCTGGGAAAACCTGCCAGGTTTAGACTTAAAAATCTAACACTATTTAGCAGAAGTTCGTGTAAAGAAGTATTAGTTTGGGAATGGTGATGGGCTAGTTTGAGTGACATATGAAAGCAACAAATACACTCTTTTCTCTGCCTTGTCAAGCCTTCCTGTTGTTTACCGACAACAAAAGGAATCGCCCGAGTGCTAATTAAACTGAATGTCGTATTGAAATGCGCTTTTCAGGTTAACTGTCAGCTGAGCGAGAACCCCCCGAAAAATGCGCCGGGTGTGGTTTCCATGAGCAGCTGTTCCTGCCTGGGAACTCCGCCTGGAGCCCAGCAAGGACTGTTTCCCAGGGGTAAGAAACCTCAGGGAGCCACAGAATTATAGAATGCAGAATGTCCTCAGCTGGAAGGGACCCACAGGGATCACCAAAGACCAGCTCCTGGCCCTGCACAGGACACCCCAAAAAAATCCCACTGTTGATTAGCATGGAGTTTTATCCAGAAACATGTGAACTTTATGAAATGCTTTTCTTCCCAAAATTCTGCTTAAAAATGACAGTTGTCTAAATTGTATTGGCCATTGAGTCAGGCTGTCATTGTTAGCCAGATATTTCTGAATCAATAATAAATATGTAAGTTAGAACTTCAGGGGAGTGACTCAGAATAAAGTAAAATGAGACATATTTATGATCAAGGCAGCTATAAATGAACAATGCATTTTGGTCATGTGGCGTTTGGCAAAATGGAGCTCCAGCTTACCCTCACAAAGCAGATCTGCCTCTTTGAATCCATGAGAAAACTCCCACTGACTTGAAAGAGGTTTGGATTTCACCCTCAAAGTTGTGTTGGAATCTGAACAAAGGCAAAAAAAAGACTCTGTCAGTTCATGGGATGTGAAGCTGTGTATTCTCCTCCTTCAAATTCACCAGCAAGACTCGTTCCCATAATGGGGTCTGACGAGCAGTGGCCCCAAAATGCAAAAATAATATATTAAAGAAATCTGAAACTGTTAGTAGTGCACACTGTAAGCTGAAGGGATCACACTATCTTACACCATCCCATTATCCTCTTCTTAAAGATAGTTCCCAGTGTCTCTCTGGGATACCTGGGACACTGCTACACTTGCCAAGGAACAAAAACTCCTGAAGTTCAGTGCCCAGTGCAGCCCAGTGAACACCCAGCTCACTGCACGAGCAGCTGGACAACCAGAACAGGGGGCTGCAGTGTGTGAGCAAGGGTTTGGGGGGAAAAATGCAGATCCTGGCTGTATGGAAAAAATGGATTCAAGTCAACTTTGCATAATTCTTCATTGTTTCCCTGGGAAGGCACTTGCACTGTATGTTCAAATATATATCCCATAAAAAAGTGTATTTTAAAAATATTTCTCATTTAGGAAATTTTCACTATATCAAGATTTTTCACCCCACCTTTCCAAGGAAATAGGTAGCAGTAGGAAGGGAACTGAAGAAAACACATTTATAAGCTTTCTGAAATGTCTTCATAGAATACTGAATTATTTCTCTCCATTTTTCCCATGAAACTTCACGATGAACAGAAACAATCGTGAAGATCCAGATATTCTAAAAGCATTCTTGAAGCATTCTGTTAAAGCAATACTTCAAATTTAATCAGATTTTTTTATTCTTCTGATGACAGTAGCAAAAATTTAATAAGCCAGGCATAGCCTTTACCCAGTGATTTGAGGTTAGATTTGTAAACCAGGTTATTTTCCTTTTAACCACAGAAGTGAGTAAGGCTTGATTTAATTAATGGTTTCATTGAGTACATGTGGCAGTCCATTAAGACAGCGTGTATTGGCTCCAGGTATATGTTAAGATGTATCCAAAAGTTCCTTTATAATAATCAGTAGCATGCCATCCAAAATAAATATTGTATTAGGATTTTTTATCTGATCCCCAGCACAAATAGCGAAGGATAGTGGCTTAACCCGGAATTATGCCTTGCATGGTATGTTCTGTCTGAGGTTGGTTCGTTGGATTTTTTCATTAAATCCATCAGTATTCCCAGAACTTGGTGTTTGTCATCCTAGAAATACTCAGGCATTATTCTGGAGTTATTCTTTTGCTCTGGAAAATTATGACTACTCGTTGCTAAGTCTACATCTGTACTGCCACTTGTTCAGTGGGAGGTTTTCTGGTTTGTTTTTTTCTTTCAAAATCTTTTTTTTTTCAACAAAACAGCTTCAACTGCCTTTTTGGGGCTTCCCCCAAATGACCCACTGCTGTTCTCTCCTCGTGCCAGCAGTGCAGTGAGTTGGCTTCTATTGACAGTGTGTGATCCTGGGCAGCTTCCAAGAGAGGATGGGGTAACATTAGACACAAACAAACATATTAGGATAAAAGCTCCTCCTTTACTCTGGAAAAGTTGGAACTTTGCTCCATCTGAAGCTTACACTCTCATCTCCAGCTATTTTCTCCTGTTGGAACAGCAGGACACTCTGGTTACAGCTGCTGTGCTGTTTATACTTCACAAAGAGCAGCACTTTAAAACATGATCAGAACAGTAGTGCCACCTCTCCTTGGCAATATCCACAGGTGAACTGCTCTTTAACAACTCCTCTAATGTCTCGACAGCATCAAAGCCTTTCTCTCAGCACCCAGCACTTTTCTTGGAGCACCTGGTTTCTCTATTCCCACAGAATGCTTTTGTGAGTATATCCATACACATTCTGGCATATATTCTTACTTATCCGAGTTATTCCTTATCTGTTCGGTTTTCAAAAAGTTTATCATTGAAAGAGTTGTTTTTTTCCCCAGGCAATCTGAGAATCTTGACCATCTAAAGTTTCAGGACTGCAAGTGGGAGATAGCTAAACAGACCAACCCCATACACACCTTTCTCTACAATGCTCCAATCCAGAAAAGTGTAACACAATTCACTCCCTACAGAAAGAGAAGGAAAGAGTGAGATGCTTGTTACAGGTGAATGCTTGTGATGATATTTAAAGAGAAACTGGACATCATTCAGATATTACAGCTGCAGAAGAGCCTGCAGACCTCAGAACAGGAAGAATACCAAATTCTAGATTATGAGGAATAGCCACATTTTGCTTTAAAAGCATGTGAGAAATCTCCACCTGTGGAAACAGGGGGCACCTTTGCAGATGTGGCATGACTATTTGTGAGCTTATTCTCTCCTGTTTTGTTTCACTGTTGCTGTGTCTGTCTGCACCTCTGTCCAGTGTGGAATTCATTCTCACCCTGTCCTGGCGGTTTATTGGAGTGAGAATCCAGGTCAGCGTGTAAGATATAGGAATGATCAAGTCTGAGCTTGAGCCTCAGGGTAATGCCCTATTGCTTCAAGCAAAACCTCTTTTCTTATGAATTAATGGTTTGTCTGGTCACCATCGATCTTTCTTCAGCTGATTTTCTCTTCATTGATCTTTCTTCAGCAAGAGAAATGCCAGTCAGCTCATACACTGATCTCAGAGCTGAGGATAAATACAGCTGGCGTCTCGGACTCTTTCTCAGAGGGTATTTGGGAGTCTGTTCCCTCAGCACTTGTCTGTGTATCTCTTTCATGTCGAATAGTCCTTGAGCAGTGTCACTGATTTCAGGAAAATTTTATTAAAATTATCTGATAGTGGTTGAAAACTCAAATGGCTCCGGTATTTGAAGAGGAGAAGGAAGAAGTGACTGCCTGGTTCTCTCTCAAGTGTCTGCAGGATGCTGTTATTCCAGCTGGGGTTTTACACAACAGTATGGGGTAAAACCCAAGTTGTTACAAGTGAAAGGTAATAAATTTATTGAGCTAAGATGACTCACCTTAAAGTCCTTTTGAGTATTCCAGTAGCAATAAAGCACAGTATTATAATTTATTCACATATGCATTTCTTCAGCTGAAATAACTAAAGCACTGTGAATATGCTTTACTTCCTTTACTTTCTAGAGAAACAACAATAAATTAGGAGATATTTTAAAAAACATGTTGTATTGTTCTGTTTATCAGACTAAAACCCTCTAGTAGATGCATGGAGAGCTACCATAGGCATCACTGGTAAAAGCAACAGTCATTCAGTTCAACTGAACTCCGTTTGACCATCAGAGGAAGAATAAAGGTATAAAGCATCATTACAGCAGGTCTCATTTTTTTTTTACTTCTATTCCAACCTTAGTACTTTAGTGCAGAGATAACTCCATCAATCACTTAAAACCACTGACCATGCCTTGCACCAGCCATCAGCCGTAGTTCATACTGAGCTTTCTGTGTGCTCCAAATGGCTTTACATTTTATGTGCAAAGCTGGGCTGAAAATTTATAGCTGCTTTCCTTCTGACACCTGGATTTCCCACCTGGAAAATAAACTCCTTTAACTACTTTAAATCTTCATGAATTTCTTGCTGCCTGGATCTCCAAGGACTCGATTGTGACTGCTCCTGCCTGCCCATGCCATGAAGCAATAATCCTATTCCACTGTGTGTGTCTGGCTGATTCACGGGCTCCACACACAAAGCAATAAGCAGACACTGTATCCTCATTTAAACCCAGGTTCTCAAAAACAGTTGGGAATCTAACGACTCAATTTCAAAGGGAATTTGATGCCCAAATGGGTCTGAGAGTCTGAGCTCTGCTCCCTGTCCCTGGATAGATAAATGGGGGCAAGAGGAAAGTGCAGCTGAGTTTGTTAACACCTGTCCTAGACAGCAGTGTGTTGTGATTTGCTGTTAGTAGAGGACTGGAAGAAAAAAATTGTTTCCTAGTATTCCACAATGAAACTACTTGTTTTCTAGTATTCTTCATAAAATCTTTCATTGGGTTATTTAGTTTCAGGCTCAGAAGATAAAGTTTTACCTTTCAGTACCTGTCTGTCTATAATATTGTTAACACTATTACATACACCCTAGTGTCACTAACACAGCTAGGTATAGCTATATGGCTGTCTTGGAAATGACTCTGTTTAAAGGCACCAGTGTTTTTAGAGGGTCTTGTCTTTGTCACCAAACCTGTCTCAAAGCTACAGCTACAGTACGAGAATATCCTCACAGACATTCCCACGGGGGAGGAGATGTGCAAACATAAAATAATAAGTCAATTGGAACTGGTGAGTTACAGTAAAGGTTTTGTCCTTAAAAAAAAGCTGCACAGATCTCTGAAGTGAGATTCTTTCTTGCCATTTCTGCTTGGGATTCACTGATTGAATCCCATTCTCAGCACATCCAGGGGAGAATATAAGACTTTTTTTACAATGTGGGCAGTCAGGCCCTGGCACAGGTTGACCAGAGAAGCAGTGGCTGCTCCATCCCTGGAAACATTTAAGGCCAAGTTAGATGGGCCTCTGAGCAACCTGGGCTAGTGGAAGGTGTCCTTGCTTATTGCAGGGGGCTTGGACTAAATGGCCTTTAAAGTCCCTTCCAACCCTTCCAAGCCCAAGCCTTTCTGTGAAGTGGAGGAGCTTGGCTCCCAAATGGCACAGCCCTTTTCACCTCTCAAGACCAGCAGTTTCCAAGTTCTCTATCTGGGAACCCCTCTCGTATCTGCAGAGGTACCATGTAAAGCTGAGGGAAAGCTTGAGAAGTGTGACCAGAGCTTCTGTGATTTACTCCCACAAAAAGTGTTGGAGCTCATTTTTACTGCAGAGCTTCAGAACCAGGAGGTGGACTGAGCACCTCCCTCGAAGTGCCATAAATCCACTGCAGGCCCTACAGAAAACAAAGACAAGTAATTACTGAGTTGTTGAGGGATCTCAAATCATGTGCTTTGGCGAATGAAAATGGTGCTTCCAGAAGTACCTCCTCCAAATTCCAAGTATTATTTTGTGTTGCTTTTTGCCAGAAGGCCATCTTATTATGTTCAGCTGGAAGTCAGTCCACACCTAATGCACTGGGCCACCGTCTCTAACGCAGTTTACCTACAGCTTCATACCATAAAAGCTAAAAATAAACTACGGATTATTCCACTTACTGAAAAGTCAGTTCAACATGTCATGGGGCTTGTTAGCACACTGAGAATGTTCTTCATGCCTTAATACTAGGGCATGACTCTGATGTAAAAATGAAATGAAACTATTTAAATTGACTTGGATACTTATTAAGGAGAGGGTTGCATTTAATTCCCTTTTCTGTTTTTCTCTCCTTTATAGAAGCAGCCATCTGGGCTTGATAAGAGGTAGGGCAACGACAAGTCTATTCTGTGAAAAACACTATAATTTTTAAAACACTATTACCAAATGAGACTCAATAGACAGAGTGTGTAAGTGAAAAGTGATTTGCCTCATGGAAAAAAAATACACTCTGGCTGTATGCTATAGGGATCTTATTGTGCTAATTAGAAAACTCAAATTTGTAGGCACTTGCAAGTTGAACAGGTGACAATAACTGGTGATAACCAAGGACTAATTATTTCAGCTGGGAATTAACCATCAGGTGTTCTGAGCCAAATAAAAGGGGAGGGGAAGGTTGGAATAGCAATGTGTCCTATTTATGTTGAAAGAATTAGCAGGATTTTATGTGGGATTAAAAAAAAAATTTAAGTGAAACAAATACTCTCCGGGCTAGTACTGTGTGTGACTGCTATGTTTCCATTTCTTAAAGAATTTCAGAACTTGGACTGGGAGAGTGGAAAGAAATAATAATGCAGAGCTGTATGATTTGCTTGCTAAAAAAAACCAACCCACCTCTTTGTTCTCTTGCGAATTCTGCTGGAGTGAAAAAAAAGGTAGTGTAACAGTTCTAAGAATTAAAACTATCTGATTGAAATTGTTACCAATTGTTCTAGTTAGAAATGTACACTGTGGTGTAGGTCTAGGGACAGGAAAGATTCAGCTGTTACAGGTTTCCAGAAAAGCTGAAGGCAGTGAGCTCTGAGAACTGGGCAGCGCAAAGGGCACAGCAAACAGGATTTGTGTGGGCAGAGCTAGTGCAGGCTGCAAAAATTCGGAGCTGGATGCAATATACACAAAGTGCACACTGATGATTCCTTCTCGCCTCTAAATTCATTTGCCTGAATGCTTATTGTAAAACTTAACTACTAAGGAGTGGGGCTGAAACCAGATAGGGCCCTGGAGGGTACCAGGAAACCCATAAAACAGCAAATGGGTTATAGCAAACATCACCTTTCTTCTTCTTACCATCAACACAGGTATTTTTATTCTTACATTTTCTTTTTCTGACGCACCATGTGAACGAAAGTGACAGCACTTTAAAAATAATATCAAATTCCGAGAGCAGTCAGAACCTTAAATTGGAATTTCAGTCTTTGACATTGGAAACAAACATACAAAACAATTGTTAGCATTCTGCATTGAGTAGATAAAGACACAGACTAGTAGCAAATTCTTCTGAGAGACATGCCTGATAAGATTATAAATTAGGTTTTACAGAGAAAGTGCACTTAAAGAGAGATTTAATTGTTTGCCAATAAAAATCTCATGTTGCATGGAGATTTCAGAGCTCATTTTAACAGTTGTTACTATTCAAATGCCTTGTTTTAACACTTTAGGGGTTTGTTTGGTTGGTTCGTTTTATTGAGTTCATTGTTCTCACTCAAAGCATCACGATTTTTCTGACTTTTGTGTCTGGTTTAAGATTTTACTCCCCTTTGCAAAGTCTGAATTACTGTAAAATATCTGGGAAATGTGGTGTGTAAGTACAACTCTTTCTGACTTGTTAGACTTAAAGAAAGCTGAAGTGTGAAGGTCTACAACTGTGTGCTGGAGATTGTGTGCCATGTGCAGGTGGGCAGTGACGTGTGTCACTGGCTTTTTTGGGGGTGTAAGGTCTAATGTTGGACTTTGGGGCTCATCCAAACCACTGGCAAAGTCCAAACAGAAAGAAATGTGAGAGTACACAAGAATGTGTTTGTAGAGGTGACTGTGTGTAACCTCAGCTGATTCTAAACCGGAGCCACAAACGGGAATGAAGCTGCCTCTAAAACGCGGAAAAAGTTCTGAAACACTTTCAAGTTCATCACTGGATAAACTGCATTGAGCAGCCAAGGATTTTTATTTTTAGCTCTACTGTTCAGCTTTAGGAAAATGTTTTTGAATGCTTAGAACAAAATATTTGCTAAGTTGTCCTTGCCTGAAGGAACAGGTGGCAACGTGTCCACTGGTCTAGAAGTGTGAACCTGTAAGTGTAGGTAACACAGCTGCTCCTTTCTGGGAGATTGACACCTGAGGGTCTTATCTGAATCCTATTAAAATACTGAAAACACAACTGACAGGTCTTTGGATCAGGGCCACTAGGAATACCAATCCTTTAGGGTTCCTACCACAGACTGCCAGCAATTTAGCTTGTAAATATAATTTCCATAAACATTTGCTAATCAGCATTGGTAATCTATTGAAATCTCCATGTCTGTACACTCACAGTGACAGACAAGGTGGATTTCTAAGACATTAGCCTGATTCTCTTCACATCATCCCTTCAGCCTCACAGTTTCTAGGTATTTAACCTTCTGTTTCTAACAAACACCATCCTTTGCATCAAAGGGCTTTAGGACACCCAGTTTTGCTGACACACTCATGCTGGGCTTTATTTATGCATCATCAAAGTATGGTGCTGCCCAAAAGGTGAAAGACCTCTCTCCCCTTTAACTCATTTCCTGAGTAGACCAATATCATCCAACTTCAGACACTGACAAATGTAAATTGAGGTCCGTGAAATTAGAAAAGTGCTGAACTAGAGTACACAGAAAAGTGTGACATTCTCCTGTTGTGAATAACAATCTAATATAATATCTCCCATAATGAGAAACTCGGATGTGGGATATGCTTTACCTGTTTGTGATGTACATAGTAAAACCTTTCTAATGCTCTTGATGCACAGAGAAATTGCACACCCCGAACTCTATTAATGCTGCTTTTGTATATCCACCAGCAGGGAGAAGACAGTCTTTGCAAGGTTAAACTGAGGGTCAGGACACTCTTTTGAACTTTCTTGCAGTAGTTTCTCAGAGTACAGCTGCTTAGGTGGTGGCCATTGCCTTGCTGAGATACTGAATTCCTGACTAGAGATTTAGAATTGAAAAACAGAAGCAAAAGCTTCTTAAACATCTCTCATAGCCTCCAACATAAATTATTAAAGGAAGAGGTTTCCAGAATCTGAAATGACAGCTTTTTTTTTTTTTTTTTTTGTAGATTCATAGGAAATAATGAGAGGGCAGCTGTGTCTTATATTCATTTCAGAAGATTCCTGATAAATTTTCAAAGAGCTTTTTCCTGTTGATTGTTTACTTAGAGTGTCTTGGTCTATGAAAAAGTGGCTTTTTATTTTGTTTTTTTGAGTATATCATTACATAGTATTCATGCATGGTCTGCAACATTTTCTATTAGCTCAATTTGACTGGAAAAGAAAAATTGGTGTTGAAGAAGCCCACTTTTTTTTTTTTTCTAGTCTCATTATTTCTGCTACAGTTTTGACTGAAAATGGACTGTCTTTCATTTGGAATTTAGTAGACATTACTAAGCTGTGGTGAAATTTCAGTTTGTGTGGTTTATTGATAGTTTAGCACAGAAAAAAAAGAAAAAAAAAAGTAAGATTTTGGTGTTACTTGATGTGCCTTTCTTTAGTCACCTTTTGTACAGAGGTAATTAGTAATATGTTCACTGAAGCTGAACTTTTCAGTGAAACTGCCTCTTGGTCACTATGAGAAAGGCAGTTGTCCTTTAGTCACAGATTCAGTAATTAAACACCCAACACATGGTTCTGATTCTGGGAATACTTAAGCATATCTATCATTTGGCGTTTATGAGAAGTCCTGGCTCTAAAAATACTACTCCCAAGAGGAAGATTAGTACTTTTTGGAGCAGCCTTGGAGCGCATTCCTCTAAAAGATGGATTTGCAGAGGGGATGCACTGCTCGTGTGTGGTATGCCTGCAGGACCACGGCCTGGGTGTGCAGTGCTCACCCTCTGCTCACACACCCCTACGCCTGCTTTGGCCTCGTACACAGGTGGTTTCCACTTGGCACTCCACAGCATTCCAGAGGTTTGTGCCAGCCAGGGTAGCAAATGACACAACAGTGTGGAAACGTGTGCTGTATCATCTTTCGATGCCCTGGTTTTGGTGCTCAATGGAAAACAACAATAAATTCATGGAGCTTTACTGCCTCTGCCAAATGTGACATCTTTCAGAGTATAACATGCTGAAAAGCTTGCACAGTCTGTGCCAACTGCATGATTTAGCTGCTATAAAATCCCTCTGAATCAAAACCATTTTGAAATAAAGAAGAACCAGCCTGAGAATTTCATTGCACTGTTGGATATCCACTCAAAGATCAATCACCTGTCCTCATTCTGTATTCCTGCTGTATTTTTCAGCTTAATCTTTTCTTCAGCTTACCTATTTCATTAAGGCTGGAATTTTAAAAGACAAGCAATTGCATGCAGAGGCAGAGAGTCAAGAGTGAGAAGTGTCAAACCTGGACAGCACAGTTCTGTACAAATTGTGCTGTGCCCTTAGAAAAGGCAACTCTTTCTTCCCTTTTTGTTTCTGTGGGACTCTGTAATGCCCAGATATGCTCAGTACAAGTGTTCCAAGGTTTGGCATCCTAATATTTCTGAATTCTGTTGTAAGACAAGCTTTGTGCAGAAAAACAGGGCTGTCTGTGTGAGAACAGGTTAACCCACCTGATTCTCTTCAGTTTTCCTATCCAGCTACAGATTTATACAGTACTCATCACATTTCAAACAGCCTGTGGATGTCCCAGTCTGGAATCTCAACCAAGAAGTGAGTTGTTCAGAAATTAAATTAAAAGAAAATCTCCAGGGATGGTACATGAACTAATTGAAAGTGTATCACTGAAGGACTTTTTCTGTACAGGAAAGATGCTTTTCCCTTGGACTGTTGCACTGAAAGGATGTTTAAACAACACAGAGTGATGCATAATATTTGAATCATGTGAAAGGATTATAATTATTGTATTAATTTGTTGGTTCACTCTGTGAAACATTTCTAAAAATCCACTCTAGAGCAGACTATTAAAATGATAAATTATCATTGCAACATCTGATCAAAAATTCAGTAACTTAATTAATGCTCCTTTTGTCCTAATAGCTTATATAATGAGAGGGAAGTTTGCTAAATGAAGCCTAGTAAAAAAAATTTTGTTACTAGTTTGAAGTAGGTGGGGTTCATGTATTCCAAAGCTGTAAGATTTAATAACATTGCAGTGTACCTGTGTGGACTGTTCATGTGTGTGAGCGTGTCTGTGAAATGCTCCTGTTAGACTTGGGACATCCTGTGGCTCTAAGCAGGACTGCTTGCAGTAGTTACCTAAAGTATTCATCATCCACTGTTTACAATATTTGATTACAGATTTACATAGGAAAGGCAACAGTCTATAATGAGAGTATAAATCACCTTGGAATAGTGCCTTGACTGGAATGGAAGTGAGTACCCCTTGTATTCACCCTACGAGCATGCTAATAGTGGTGCATATTTATTTCTAGGCCATGTAATTAAAAGCAATTTGAAGAATTAATGTTCCAGCAAGTAGAATAATGACTGGAGAGCAAAGTATGGATAAAAATGCTTTTTTTCCCCTCACATGATGAAGTGTTTGATCTTGAATTCCCATTTTTTTCTAGCATTCATTTTATGATCATCTGGTTCTGAGTCTGTCATGAATACTTCTGAAAAGTTCATTGTCCCCTTTCTCTTTATTAAAAAACTGCTCTGGTGAAAGGACAAGTTATTCTCCTGCTCGTGGCCACAGCAGAGAGAAAACATGGGTGAGTTCAGTTGATGGCAATAGATGGTGACTTAAAAGGCAATAAATCCAAGATCACAGTAGGAATTTATTGGCGGAAAGTGACCCAAAAGTGAAGGTGTTTTTCCATTGGTGCAGATGGAGCAATAAACACCATTAGGAAGACACTGTGCTGAGTCAAAGGCAGACTGATTTCTTGATCTCTTTGTGCACCTCCACCAACTTAGTAGGAATTTGCTTCAGAGTGAAGGAGGGGAGAAGAAGGTGACATGAAGCACAGTCTAAGTGAGATTGAGCCTTTGCTGTGTGACACGTGGCTTTGGTGGAGAGACTGCAGAGTCACTGACTACACAATGTCCTGACTCAGACCCAAATTCTGGGGTTGCTGAGAGAGAAAGAGAAAGAAATTAATAACTAACTTACTTCCACTGATCTTTCAGTAATGGCTTTCAGCCGCTTCCAGAGTCTCCGAAGGTTCATTGCAGTGCAGCTCATCACGAGATGTCTGGCAGGCTTCTGTGTCCATTAATTTGACTGGGGTCATCACTACAGCTCAGCCTCGGGGCTAAAGCAGACCATGTAACTGGTATAGGTGTTAAGCTTCTGTAATCTAAGTACCAAAGCAGTCAAAATTTAGGCTGTGTGTATAAATTACCCACATTTGTAATGTCACTCTGCCTGTACTGGTGGTGTGTTGATTACAAGAAAACGTATGTAGAGAGAAAATGCTGAAGTTCTTCATTTAATCCATCAGGAAAGTCCATGAAACATTTAAAAAAGTCCCAGTGAGGAGTCCTGTTTAGATCCTGTGAGTTTGCTCCTGGGGAATGTCCTGAATCCTCTGAGGCTCAGGTGAGAGGTGAATCAGGGCAGTTTCCCAGAGGGATGAGCTCATCCCGAGCTGTCACATGTGCTGATTTCCTTCTCTGGTGGGGACAACGAGGAAGGAAAGGGAAGCATCCACATATGCTGTGATCTTGTGCAATCAGTGCTGCTGGGTTTAGCTTGGTTATCAGCCTTGGCAATTCCATATGGCTGTTCTCTTACTTTATTTTTCCCGTTGGATTTTGAATAGGGTTCAGTCCAGATGCAGCAGCACTGGTTGTTTCTAGTATGGCTCAGGATTTCATCTGACAGAGTCGATCTCTATTCCTTAATCTATCTTTGCGTTTGTGTGTGTGTGTGTGCAGCACTTCTTTGTTGTATGGTATTAAATCTCCCTTTAGAGATTTTTTTCCCTCCCTCATTTTCCCCCTCTAATCAAAAGAAATAGGTACATTTGGTTCTGTCTCCTAATGGCTGTTTTTATTCCAAGTATTTATGGCCTTTACAGGAGCAGAGTTAATACTATATGATGTCAATATTCTTCCAACATAGTTATGCAACCATCTTACATTTATGACCTTTTCCCCCTATAATTAGTTCCAGCTGAAATTAGATTCAGTGAGAGCCTCGCTCCAATTACAGCCAAATCTGAATAAAACTGATTCCACTGTGGTTGTCTGGAGGAAAAAAAAAAAAGTAAAAGAAAAAAAAAAGAAGAAGAAAAAACCCTTTCCAGTTTCACTGTAGATAACTAAGTCTTGCATCTCTGCAGTACATCTGCACTTAATAAAAGTGAAAAGCTTTAAGGGCCAGCCCTGGAGAGAGCAGAAAATTCTCAGCTCTGCCAATAACTTCGAGCAAAAGTCCCTTCAGGTTTTCATACCCCCTTCTTTCCTGTTGTTTTTCCTGTGTTCCCTGGGGCAGGAGAGGCCCCAGTACCCATCAGTGTCCATGTCTCCTGGTGCTGAAGGGGCAGCAGCAGGTGCCATGCAGTGCCTGGGTGTTTGCAAGGTCTCTTTGCTCTGGTACACAGGTTAATTCAGGACCAGACCCAGAGTCACCGTGGTGGGGGTGTGTCTGCAGGGCACACCTGGAGGGCCTTCTTCCTGGTGAAGATGGATTTGGATGCACACAGCAAGCAAGGGGGGGATCTGTCGGCCAGCTGTGCATCCTCCCTTTCTTTAGGAAGAAACTGGATGCACGGGGATGAGGACAAAACCAAAAGCCACAGCGTGGGCAAAGCCTTTGACTACTAAAACCCAGGGCTATCAGCCCTTCACTGCAGATGTGCACAGCTGGAATACAAAGAGTAGTGATGGGTCTTGAGATCCACACACAAGCTTTGCAGGTGTTGACTGCCACAAAGCATTATGTGAGAAACGCAAGGAGTTCCTTTGAATTCAAAGCCATATTTTGTATTAGCCAAACGCATCAAAAATACCATGAAGCCTTTCTGCCATTATCAGAGATATTTAGCTGGGATTAAAGGTTTGTTTACCTCAGACAGGTTTGCAACTGGGTTTATACTTTTATCACCTCCAGATTGGATTACTGTAATCCTTTATTTGCACGTTATCCTCAGCTCTTTT
>VXAY01007096.1:260399-318777 GCA_013399855.1 Oxyruncus cristatus | reverse complement strand
TTTTTTTTTTTTTTTGGCCATTGAGGCAGTGCAGAAAAACAAAAATTGATTTCTGGCACCCAGAGGAGTAAATTACCTCCTATCCACACTGAAATCATTGTCATATTGGGGTCTGATTCCAATCCAAATTGATCTTCAAATTAGATTTTGGATCGATAATAGTCTTATAATGGAATGACACCGTTAAGGCTCCACCAGCTGCTGTGACCCAGAGAAGCTGATGAAAGCGTCTCATCACTGGGTATAATCTCAGGGAAATTAATGCACATCCCATTCCATTACCTCTCTGCTGCCTGTTCCAGCAGGGCAATAACGTGCAGGGGTCAGCACTGCCTTTGGCCACCCTCACACAGCCAACTCTCCAGGTCAGCTGGGGCTCCCCGGCCCTTCCCAGAAAGCTGGGTAGAGTTCTGGCAAGGGATAAATGTTGTGTTTCTGACCCTGAGCCTTCAATTCCGATTAAGTGCCTTCTGAGACACAGTGAAATGGCCCTGCAACATTAAGTGAAATGAATCTAGAGATTAATTAAAGTTTTATATTAAAAATTGACAATTTAAGGAAGAGGAATAAACATTTAGTGAACAGAAAGAAGATCCAGTATTCTCCAAAGCCCTCCAAGAAGCAGGGATTGTAGCTGAGGTGCAATTTCCCTCCAAGCTTTTCCAGGCACTTAGTATTTCAGAAGTGATTTATCTGGAAATATGTGTGAGTTATTTTGAGGCTGTTATGATTATATCATTTGATGAGATTTTTTTTTTCTTCTCTTTTCTGCACCGAGGACTTTAAAGTGAGAGAGACAGTCTGTAGATAGCTTGTGGTTTGTTTAATTAACTGGCTTTCTTTTTATGGATGGCTGCTTGCAAGGCTGCTCTTTCATTTAGTGATTGTTTTTGTTATTAATGGTTTCAGACAGAGCTCTTCACGTATCAAGTGCAAGTTTTTGCAAAGCCAATGAAGGAATCACACAAGAGGGTTTTTTTTTTCCTCCTCTTTCCTGCCGCTCATGTTTATTTTCTGTGGTGCTGCTCTCCATGGTCTGCTGTGGTTGTTAGCACTTTGCCTCAAAAAAAAAAAAAGAAAAAAAAAGATCAGCAGCTCAAAGTTTTCTATCTCAAATTTGCAAAGGGGGGGGTTGTTTGGCAGAGGTGTCAGGAAACATTTTAAGGTTTTAAAATTCATGCTAATGTGGTATGTTAATAAAAATTAAGGACATTCTTAGTCCTAAGTAAGAGGGAGGGGCAGCCCTGGAGAATAAATTTGATTGTGTTCGTTGTTCATGTAACTGAGGAGGTGTTACATCTGTGATATCACTGTGGTAGGAAGGTGTCTGTGTTGTCTGTAGGAAGGGAGGGCAGAAGGAGGTAAGGAGGAAGGAAGGGACTATTTTATTTATACATTATTTGGGGAGGCCAGAAGAGCTGGGGCAATAATGGAGGTGCTGATTCACAACTGGAGGGTGTGAAATAAATATTGTGTGCCTCCCCCCAAATATCACATGATTTTCCTTTAGCAAAGGGAGGCTGAAAGCAGTTATTCAGGTGAGCCCCTCTTGTTATAAACATCCTGTGAAGGTCCAAATAAATTCCCCAAGGAGTCTCTCATTCCAATGGCTTGTTTTCACCTGCACTGTAAGTCTGTATTTACATGGTCTGACCAAAATCCATGTCACTACTGAAAGAGGCAGCCCCACCATGTGTCCTTTCTCTGCTTGCTCATTCCCAAGGCTTTATTTCTGGTGAAAGTAGTGGTAATGCAGACACATTATGGTTCAAGTCAAAGATCTCTTTTGTTTTCAGAAAGATCAGCTCCTCATTCTGGCCCTGTCCAGGTCTGCATGAGCACTTGCATGACTGAGAAGAAGAAACAGTGAAGGAGGCAAAGTTGTGGTTTTGGTGGTAAATAAACCTCTAAAATCAGGATGAGTAGACTGAGTTTCTGATGGTTCCCACCCCACCAAAATAAAGCTAAAGCAGCAGTTTGTGCCACAATGTGTGTGAGGACAGAGGGCACTGAGGCAGCAGTAACTCCTGTAACAAGAAAGGGTGGTTAGCACAGTGTAGTTTGTTTGCATCATAGTAGGAATGTTTTGCATGTGTCCTTGGAAGTAAGTTGCTATTCTCTTGAAGTAGCTACTTCTTCCCACTCAGCTCAACCAGAGCTGGTTTCACTGAGGCCTTAGGAACTTCGTGTGCAATTCATGCTGAGTCATATTCTCTTCCAGCATCGTGCCTTTGAGTATTTTACCCATTGCACTTATCTCTTCTACTGCTAAAAATCCTTCCCTTTATCTTGTTAACTCAGTATGTATGTGTTGCCGTTTTCAGGCTGAGGGAGTGAAAGGAAATAGAAAAATAAGAGCATAGGGACCATTTCAGGAAAATAGGAATGGTCAACTATTTTTATCTTTCCCTTCTGAAGGGAATGAGGTGAACATTTTCTGACAAGAAACTCTTTAATAGTTAAAGTTTGTTTTAAACCCATGTTAAATCTCAGGCTCTCCTGAGAAGTGAAATCTCTTCTCTTCTCTCATGGGGCTGAATCATTCAATTGTGTCTCCAGGTTCTGGCCTTAAACATTTCTTTATTGCATGAGTGCAGAAGAGCTGGTTCTGTTTATGGTTTCTCATTGGAATGCATTATAAAATCTTTTGTAAATGTGTGAATGTTCCTTGCAGTTACAGGGATCCAGGGTCCCATTAAAATAAACAGAATACCCCAATAATTGTTGTACAGACACTCAAAGCATCTGTTCCTCTATGCATTGTAGAGCTTGCACTGGGGAGTTACTTAATAAAGGTGACTTGGATATAGAGACAAGCACAGAGGATGAAGGTAATATAATTTTAGGGGCACATAGAAGCCTTACATTCACTGCTGCTGTTGGTAAGAAGGATTAAATTGCTGAAATAATAATCAAGAGAAGAAGAAGAAACTCTACCAGAAAAAGCAGAAGCTGAGGGTTTCTGCTCAGGTAGTAATTTGAGGCAAAACTTTTGGGATTCAAAGTTTCAAAGGAATTGAATGGTTTGGGAAAGAGTAAAGAAACTTTTTTTCCTCGTGCATATAAGATGTATTTTAATTTAACAAATGGTTGTAGCAAAGTACAGCTCCTTTGACTGGAACTGTAATATTTCATAACCCAGAAGAACTTCCTTTCTTAGACTATGGAGAAACCACTAAGCCACTATTTGTTATTCTCATGTATCAGCAACAGTGTAAGTGGTAAATTTTCAGTAGCTGTAGTGAAAACAAATCCAGCTCAAGAAATATTACTACTGTGCCAACTCATGGAGGGAAACCATCAACATGAAAGCCTTGTCCAGCCTATTTTATTTCCTGATTATAAAGCATTTTAATAGTTTTCTTTACTATAAAAGCATAAATGTCAAAGGTGACTTCTTGCTGTAAATCCCTCATTTACAGAGGAAAGAGCTGCCATAACCTGTTCTATAAGTAACCAAAATATAGCATGTTTTGAAACACTGAGAAAATTAAGTTCCTAAAAATGTTACTAGTCGTAAAATTTCCCTTTGTCTTATAGAGATCCAGTTTGTCTGGGAATCTTCCTGGCAAAGTTAGACAATGGTAGTGCCAGAGCTATGGAGACATCAGTGCTCTTCAGATCAGAGGCTGAAAGTTTCAAGTGATCAATGAAACACACTGGGATAGAGGAGAGGGGAAGAGTAAGTCTTTCAGGGCTCTGAAGGTGTAGGATTAACAATTTGGTGCTGAATGGCTGCTGTGGGGTCTGCTTGCCAAGGCAACAGCTGACAGTGTGCTCTGTCTTTCAGGTGGACACTCAGTGGCAGAATTAATAAATTTGCATAGTAGTAGTGAGGTAAAAAGGGTGTTTAGAGCCTACCAACTGAGGGCAAAAAGCAAAATTAAGCTCCTGGCTGAACACACCTGCAATTTCTTCCTCTATGTTGAAAGTGACCCCTTAACTTCCTTTGTTTATCTGTTCTTTTTTGAAAAGAAACCCTTCCTAAACCTCTGTCAAAGTATCAAGTAAAATGTATATACAACTTCTCAGAGTTTCTAATATTTTGGTCTGTATCAAATCTTTTCAAAATTTGGTTGATCTTATCTGCTAAATAATTGGGAGTTTTCCTTTGAACACAAGGTCCAGGAGAACAAGGAGTGAAATAACTCACTGGTCCTTGCAAGCTCTAACTTTATAACAAAGTGGTTTGTTGCTAAATTCTTGGCCTGTAGAAAAAAATGGTGTAGATTGTGATTGCTTGAACTGGAATTATTTCAGGGAAAGACTTCTCTGGTTGGAGGAAAGTATGATTTTTTTGAATGCAAAAAGTTTGAGAGACAGGTTTTAATGATGTTTCATTTACTTTAAGCAGCACTTTCCAACCAAGTGATGTGAGTGTTCTATTTTGTTGCTTGTACAATGGAAGCAGTATAACCTTCCATTTTGAAATTACTTTTGATTTCATGTTTCTATTTTACAAAAAACTGAATTCAAAACCCATCCAAACTTCTTCACAAAATAATGGCTTTTTGTTTGTGTTTGGGCTTTTTTTGGTTCAATTTATTGTTTTTGTTATGAAGACTGTTGTTATTGTTAAAATTAAATAGAAGTTGTACCCCAGCACATCCCGCCCAGCTCACAGCAGCAAGCAGCTGTGACAGTGGTACTGACTCATTTTTAAAGTAGATCCTGAAACACAACTTTTTTCCAGCCATCTTAGTACCTCTTTTTTTTCCCTTGCCAGTGGCCCTGTGTATAAACATGCTTAGGCACCATGTGAGCCACCCTGAAAGCTCATTTGGTTCTTGTCCAGCACTTATACTCTCTCTTTCTGAGAATGTGTAAGGAGAACAATAAACACCTTTTCTTTTGCTGGCACACTGAAATGGACTTTTTCTTTACCTCGTATTTCTTAATTTGAGTGTATTTCCCCTCAATTATAGCATATTATTAGTTCATACTGTACAGATTGGAGAGAAACAAAATACACGTGTGGCCTTGGGCTTTCAAAACAAATTCAAGGCAAGTTCAAGAACATCTGGATATTTGTAAACAATCCATAACAACTCATCTTAGTAGCGAGACTGAGCCTTTAAGGTGCCCACTGTATTTTACACCACTTGATTCAAAATATATCACCGAAATATCATTCTGAACACTGTTATAAAGAAAACCTGAACTGGTGCCAAAAGTACATGGAGTTCTTTTATTTGTGATTTGCCTTACAAAACATATCAACTGCCTTTGTTTTCATAAAAGCAGCACTGAAAGGTTGCACACAGCACTGTGTTCCTGGGAGTGAGAATGGATCGGGAAAAGTCTAATCATTGTAATTATATGACTGAAAAAGAGAGTCTTGACACATCAAGGCACTTAAAAGAAGGGAAGAAAATACCACACAGAGGAGGAATTTGTTCATCAGATTCAGAAGGAGGTTTAAAAGGAGGCTGCAATAAAAAATCAAAAAGTAACTTAGTAGTTTATAATTACTCACGTGCTTGTTGATCCACTTTACATTTCTTTTGTGATTCAATGAATCAAGTATTGAAAAGAAAATGTGTGGATGGAATAAATATCCCCCATTACATAAAGCAAGGACAAAACTCCATGCTAAAGCATGAAGACATTATAAAACTTCTGTGGGATTATTAGCTCTGCCTCACCACTATATTGATTGCTCTCTTGGTGGATGTTAGTAAAATAACGCTTTAAAATCAAGATGCCAGACTGTAAATTACCTTTTTCAATTACCTATTTGAGTCAATTATTCTCATGTCAAAAAAGGCCATAAATAACATAAAGGATTACCACATGTGTATTTGATACATACATATTTGAATATTGATGAGTTTATTACATTAAAAAACTGTGGCTTAATAATTGTTTGGGGTGGATCTATGGTTAACTCTGGGAGAAAAAGAATAATTTCCAGGACTGATAACTGTGATGACATTGGCAATTTGGAGAATTCTAGGATAAGGTCAACCCAGAAATTAACTAGCTGCTAACTTTGGAGCATCTGTTCCTTTAACAAAGCTTAAATCTAATTTTTTTAAATTATTCTTAATTCTATGAAAGAGTATGACTGTGAATGCTTCTGAACACGCAGTTTCCAACTCCATGCATGTACATTCACAACTGCATGATGAAACACAGAAAAGCTTCACGTGAAAGTAGGAAGGTATCATAGTTTTTCCAATTATTAACATGCTCAAAGCTGAACTGACTGTTGATGCCTTCATTGAATTGCAAAAACAATGTTTTGTAAGTGCCAGAACTGTAAACCCCATTTGGAATTATCCCGATATTTCATTTGCAGCTCTGATGCGGGTTTGTGCTCACAGATAAATCCAGTCAGGGAAGACTGACAGTTCTCCTGCACAAAGTTCTTCTTTTTCCCACAGCCCAGGATTGCTGTTGGTACCACTGCACAGCTGACTTGTGGGTTAATGCTGGGCAAGAGAAATCCCCCCTGAAGTGCCAGTGAAGGCAGAGGTACATCTCTGTCTTTACAAGTAAGTCTTTCTATCAGCTTTCTGAGAACGATTCTACTCCCAGATTTCCCAATAATAATGGCAGGCAACAGGGCTCACAGACACAGACTCAAATAAACATTTCATTTTAACCTTGGCCCTTCTTTGCCCAGACCCTGAGAAGTTCATCTGGTGGGGGACAGAACCCCATTTTGCAATGCCAGCACTTGGTACTACTTGAGCCCAACTGGAACCCCTTACTTAAAAAAAAAAAAAAAAAAAAAAAAAAGTGGATGCAAATCCACACTGTGTCAGCACAAATACAGTTTTGACTGGACTGGTAGCAAACCAGAATTGGAAATTACTTTTTAAAATGTTGCAAACCACAGATCGAATAATGAGAGGTTGATCACTTTAAAAACGTCCCAGGTACTCATTCATGAGCAAGCTGTAGGTAGACATACATTGTAATAAACCTTTCACTAGAAGGTTTTGAATAATGAAGATATCTGTAAAACTTGAAAGCCATCTACTGCTCTTTCACTACCAAAAATGGATGAGTTTGTCAAACATTCCTCAGTGAGGTAGCTCAGTCTACCTGGATTGAAGGGTGCTTATCTTTTCTAGGGTTTGGGATGAGGATGTATTCCTATTTGTACATTAAACAGAACTTTTAAAAAACCTTAAATTAAACCTCGATCTTTATGTAGAAAAGATTGGATTTTAAAGTTGAGGAGTTTTTTCCTCAGAGCTAAAGTCATATTCTAATTGTTTTCAGTAAAGATGGCCTTCAGACCTACATTTAGTGTACTTACTTGCCAAAACTTCAAGTACTTCTGCAGTACCATCAGTGCTATAAAGTACGAAGTTGTGTTGTCTAAGGAAATTTTACACAGCTCTTTAACACTTTACCATAATGAGAGCTTATACCTGTAAGTGTGACTCAAAGAAGCATGTGTGTATGAGTGTATACATGCAAGGCTTTATCAAATAGTAGTTCTTTAGTTTATTGTACATTTTACTGCAGTTAGTGGCATTAGTCTTCCTTGTTAGTCAGTCATTTTCTACCTGACTTTCTGCAGCTTTCTTACAAGCGTGAACCATTAAGGGTTATATTTGCTTTCCACTAGAACCAAGGAAAGAGAAAAATGCCATATGAGTACATTCAATATAACTGATTTTAATGCTGTTTTTTTTTCTTCATGAGTTGGCTTGTGCATGTGGGAAAGTTAAAAGGTAATTCAGTACTTGGTTAAATTACTGCCAATGGTGCCAACTTGACCAGCCCTTCATCCCAAGACATGTTGAGAGCGAGATTGTACAGATGTCAAAAGAGAACAAGATCTTTAATATCCACATTAGTATTGGCAATACTGCTGTTCTTTGTGTAAGGATGAGAAAATGTGGGGGCTTTCACAGAAGTAACATGTGCAAGAGGAGTGTCAAATTCTGTCAGTGATCTACTCATTTGACACACACAACAAACATATCTCAGCCTTGTTATTTGCACTTTAAAATCCTGCCTTGTTTGCTTGCAGACAAGGTGTTTACTTCACATCTGACTGGCAGGATGACAAAAACAGCCTCACAGGTTTGAGACATTCCCTCTAGAAAATCCCCAAATTAAAATACTTACCGTACTGTTCGTGCCATCGAGGGCCAAGCCAGAAGACAGGTTTTGGAGTAAGTGCTCTTTTGCTACACTGGCAGAAGTGTTTTGTCAAAGTTTCTCACATTTTGACACAAAATGATTTATACATTTGGAAAGAAGTCTGGGGGGGAGAGGGGGTCATGACTTCAGCCTGGGGTCCAGGAAGTGCACAGGTTTTAGAACATCAATATCTCTTCGACGACATGAATTGCACTGATAAACAGTTGGGCTAAAGTCTTGCACAAGAGATATAAAAAGGGGTGACTTCATGAAATTTGGCAGTTGTCCTTCTACCTGGGATGTTTTATATGGAAGTCAGATTGCAAACAGTGGGGAAGAAGGCACTGTCCTGTCCCCCTCTGCTTTTATGCAGGACCACATTCAGCATTTGGAGTTGCTGAGGGACTGGCTGACTGATTTTTACATATGGCTCCACAATGACTGTACATACAAATTGGAGGAAGGATTCTACTGCTTTTTGAGCATTAGGTATCTCTCACAAGAGTAGTTTTCACGCTTTTGGACTGGAAGCCAGGTCTTCTGAAACCCTAATTCTGGTACTGACAATGACAATGACATGGGTCACATCTGTTGGCAAATCTTTCTGAGCCAGGTCTCCAGAGGGACTTTGGTGTTTTGTTGGCTCCTGGAATAGAATGCACAGCCCTGACAAATACACAGAGTCAGCCCAGAGTGGGCTTGGCAGAGGCTTGGCAGTTCAGTGCACTGAACAGGGATGTTGCTTAATGTAGCAAAAAAAGCCTAGAACAAGAGGAGTAAAAACTGTCAGATGTGTGTTATGCTTAGACACATCCTAGAATTGTTATCTGGGAAGTAATTCTACCTCTCAGGGTGTCTCCTTCAGACATGTACATTTTAGAAAGCTAAAGGTGGGTAACATGACTCCCACCATTAAGCCACCTAACCCTGATTTAGATTCACTTCCAGAGATGAGCCTTGAATCTACACCTCATTTTATCTGTCAGGAAATAGAAGCACAACTTCCTTGCAGTGCTAGAAAAAATATTTCCACGTATTTTTAAATCTGTCTGACTCTTAGGGTGTGAAGTGAAATATAGGCATGAGATAATAGCAAGATTTTTCCACGCAATTTCAAGATTTATTTACAATTTAAGTGGAAAAACATAGAACTTGTTCATCAGCCATGGCCCACATACTAACATTAAATGGCCCTTTTAAGTGTTGTCACTGAGACTAAAACCAGTGCTCCCTCTTTTCTCCTACCCAGCTTTGCCCTTTGAAGTGTGAAGGATGAGTATCAGTCTCAGTGGAGTCCAAGCTAGAGACATTTTTCTAGTTTTGTTAGGCACTTTGCTCACATTAATTAGGAAAAATGTTTGAACCATTTCTAATAAATCAAGTCTGTAACTTTGGAAGAAGTATTCCCATTATTTTGAGCGCTGCTTCATTTCAGTGCTCTTTGGAGCCTACATGCTCCGTGCTCAGCATACACCTGCAGAAAGAGGGGATAGAGTACGAAGTGGTATCAGTTCTAAATCAAAAGGAGATTAACACTTTAAAAATGTAATATACCAATGATGCAGTGCTTATTCTTTTCACTTGGGCTGGCTCAAATCCTCCAGTAGGTAATAGAAGATAATGCCCATTTTTGGTGTTCCACATGAAAGGTGTTATGGACAAAAGAAGTGATGGGATTTTATTGCCTTAATGTTTGCTTTCTGTGCTGGAGTCTCACTTGCCTCCAAGGAATCCAAATATTATTTGCAAAAGTAAAAAAAAATGTCATTGAAGAACACCAGCTATGTACTTGAAGATAATCTTTTTTTTCACTGAAGTATTTGGAAAAAAAATTCTTTATTCCGTTAAACTATCAATTAAAGATGCAGATTTGAAGGTTTTGAAATTTATACACCAGCATCATGTGCAGTTATCTCCTTGGTGATGGTTGCAGTGTAAAGAAACAAGAAAATACATACTTCAAGGATCTGATTCCAGGTTCTGCCAGACATTTGGCATTTATATACTCTAATTGATTATTTATACAAGTTCTAATCATCATTAGCAACTAACTCTTTCTGAATAATGCAACCAAGAATTCTTGTGTCTCTAAACTGGTGTTTGCTCTGGTAGACCACATTATAGGGAAAATGCTCTTGATGGATGTCCTGCAGACGGAACAGCTTAGGAAAACAGGAATGGTTGAATGAAGTCTGATTTCTATTTTATGCAGAGTGCACAGAAGGTTGTTTTCCTGCTATCTGCTCACCTCCACTGACTGACACTGTAATTACCCTTATTTCATTGTGCTTGGTGATGTCTTGCATCTCAAGCTTCCTTTTAGGAAGGCTATCCAGTGATTCAATGTGTTCTCACATTACCTGGAAATTCTGAAACGGCAGCCAAAACATGGCATCACATTGGAAAGTGCATCTCAGATAACTTCTAATGCCTGTATTTTCTGCAGTGCTGTACCACACAAAGACATGGATTTGTGAAGAACAGGATACAAGGAGCAGTACCCTCTCAGAGTGAGATCACCTCATGCTGATAACAGCTTTTTTTAGAAGTAAAATGCAAAATCTGTCATAGCAAAAGCAAGTTTTCTGTTTCTCTAGGATTATATGTAGGGTTGGGGGGGTTGTGTTACATATCAGGACTTTTATGTCTGAAATGAGACTGTGAGGTCCAACTGATTGTTAAAAACTTGGTGAGTCTAACCTTGCCTGACAGACTGTTTATCAAAAGCAAGAATTTCTTTGAATCTTTCAGAGAAGGCTTGATTAAGGAAGTTGGGAAATACCACACACAAGAGCAAATCTGCTAATCAATAAGAGATGCTTCATCATGCACTCTTGTTCCAACCGGTATTTATATGGATCAGTCATTCTCTCCCGCTGAATTCGATGTTATCTACACTAATGGAGATGCTTCATTTCCCAAATATTGCCCGTGATGTCTGAATGCACATATAGCAGGAGACTTTGCCTGGCACAGGCATTAAGGACTGATATTAGTCAAAATAAACAACTTGTATAAGAAAAGCTCTGAAGTCAGAGAATGATAAAACTCATAAGCACCATGAGCACTCTACTGTTTTCCCTTGTCTCCAGCTGAGTATTTGTTGTTATTAGTATTAGAAGAGTACCATAAACACTTACAAGCTATCAGTGAAAATGCAAGGGCCATGACTGAAACTCGGTGTTTACACTTGCAGCTATCAGAGCCTTCAGAGAGCTCAGACGCTCCTGTAAGGCTTTAAGCACTAAAGTAAATGAACTCAAGTGTGGGCAGTGGACCTTGCAGTGAAAGCATGTCTGAGCACACTCTTTGGGGGTTGCCTGCTGTATTGTGCTGTGCTGTTGTTTCTAGAGCTACATCTCTGCGGGAGGTTTTGCAGCCCATGGCCTGGCAGCAAGGCGGGGGCCAGCAGAGTGATTTGGAGGAAACCCCTTCTTTGGAGGAAGGGGAAGTGGCAGCAGGGGAAGGGGGCGATTCTGCCCCACTGCCCCACCAGGGTGAGACCCCTGGAGTACTGGAGTACTGCATCCAGCTCTGGGGCCTCCAGCACAGGAAGGATGTGGAGCTGCTGGAGCAAGTCCCGTGGAGGCCACCAAGATGCCCCGAGGGCTGGAGCCCCTCTGCCCTGGATAAAGGCTGGGAGAGCTGGGGGTGTTCACCTGGAGAAGAGAAGGATACAGAGAGACCTGAGAGCCCCTTCCAGTGCCTAAAGGAGCTCCAAGAGAGCTGGAGAGGGACATGGGACAAGGGTCTGGAGGGGCAGGNATGTGGAGCTGCTGGAGCAAGTCCCGTGGAGGCCACCAAGATGCCCCGAGGGCTGGAGCCCCTCTGCCCTGGATAAAGGCTGGGAGAGCTGGGGGTGTTCACCTGGAGAAGAGGATACAGAGAGACCTGAGAGCCCCTTCCAGTGCCTAAAGGAGCTCCAAGAGAGCTGGAGAGGGACATGGGACAAGGGCCTGGAGGGGCAGGACAAGGGGAATGGCCTTAAACTGACAGAGGATGGGGTTAGATTGGACATTAGGCAGAAATTCCTCTCTGTGAGGGTGGTGAGGCACTGGAACAGGTTGCCCAGGGATGCCATGGATGCCCCACCCCATGAAAGTATTCAAGGCCAGGCTGGAGGGGCTTGAAGCAACCCCAGTGGAAGATGTTCCTGTCCATGGCAGGGATTTGGAGCAAAATGATGTTTAAAGTCCCTTTGAACCTAAACCATTCTGTGATTAGGCACCACCTAAAGCAGTTTCCTTAAGTCACTTGTTCCTAACACTTGGCAGGGTTTCTTTATGGCTGTAAGTTTTATAACTCAATAAACACTTTCCCAAAAGAGGATATTTTCTGGAAAAACTTTTAGTTTGTTTGGACCTGGAAGAATTATGGCCTCATTTTCTGTTCTCGGTGAAGGAAACAGAAACCAGCCTGAAGGAACCAAGGGTGTTTGAGTGTTTCCAGGTGTAGCCACTGGTGATCTGCGGGAGTACAAGCAGTAAGTTGAACCAGGTTACACTGATAGTTTTTGCTTTGTTGCAGGACAGGGTAGTCCAACGGAAAACTTGAACGTGTGGGAATTACTCATTCACTTAGTGGAAACCAGCATTGATTGACTAACTAATGATATTCTATTTAGTTTGCCCTGATAATTAGCTCATTCACTTTTCTCAAGTTAATTAGTAAGCTGTAGCCAATATTGACAGTGTTGGTGGATTGGATTGTACATACTTTTTCTCATTGCAGGACATCTGTATTTGTCACATAGCCCAAAAGATGGATAGAATAGGAGGGAGCTGCACAGACAAATGAACCAGATTTTTAGCTGGTATAAGTGGGCTGAGCACCACAAAGTAGCATAGACATATTTAATTACCCTGATCTCAGGAAGCAGATTATGCAGAAATCAGAGGCTGAGAGTAAGGACTGTCTTGGGCAAATTTCTTTTATTAGCCCATACAGATGTATATTACAGTCCTGTTGAGCTGCAGCATTTCTTGAAGTATAACCCAGAGGCTGCACATGTTAAAATGCAGTGCTTTTAAGAATTCACCTGCCTTTATGACAGATATGATTTAAATGCCAAAGATAATTAGATAGGTAAATTTTTATGTGGCAATTTATTGATGGAGGGTTGAGGCTGCAGGCAGCTGTCAAGAGAAGGTAAGGACTGTCTCCCTTTATCTGAGAGCTCATTTTTTGTCTAGTGGCTTTGTGGGAATCACTTTACAGTAGATACATATGAAATAAGATACTTTTCAGCATGTGATCTGAATAAACAGATTACTCAGTTTAATCATTTTAGTTCCTGACAATATGTATTTCAGAAATGAAAGTCAAGAGAGATCACGAAATTTGAAGAACAGAGCAACAAACTAGCACAGTCATAATAATAATGTTTTACTTGTTAACAGGCACCTACTCCCCCAAATGGGGGTAACTTAATTTAAGTAACTTCCAGGGGGGCTTATTTGCACTTCTTGTGCACTTTTTGTTGCAGTTGTAGCATTTTCTATTACTGCTTCCGCCTCATTATTTTCATGAATGTAACAGCTTCCCATAAATTCAGGCCTCAGAACACAAAATGCATTCACCAGACACCCTCGTTACTGCAGCCCCCTGTTCATGGCTGAAACGCACAGGGCCTGGTCTACTGGTCTGTGGCATCATTCAAACCCTACAGCAAAACTCCCCAGGAGTGGAAAACGCTGCAACACCACATTGGCATCCCTTTTGGTCGTTACCAAAGTCTTCTATGCCTCTTTACTTGATTTATTCCCTGTTCTCATACTGAAGATTACACTTAGTTGTGTCATTTCTCTTTAGGACTGTGTCTTAAGTTGTAGCACCTTCTTTTTAACTAATACCACAGCGTACTGGTGCAAGGTGAATCTATCAGGGGTTTTGTGCAACCTCTCTGCACTAAGGTGTCCCAAATTGTGTCTGCTAAGGAGCCAGTTTATGGCAATGAGATCAGACCAGCTGGAAGTGTGGCAGGAGTCCCACCTTTCTAATTCTCTGCAGGGGCTACGGTGGGTTCAACAGCAGGAAATCTCCATCGCAGTGGAACTTGCTTTGAGATGTGGTTTGGCTGCAGTGGCTGAGAGAACAGCTCAGTAGGATTCACCTTCTCCCTGGCATCTTGCCATAGTTAACTTGAGGACCTGGAAACCTGAACCACGCAGCTGCTCAGGACTGTTGGCCTCCCAGGGGGTGTCTCGTGTCCCTTTTCCAGTGGAATCCTCTGAGACGGCTGCAATATCTGATCAGTTGTACATCAGAAGAAATATTTCCTGTACTTATATTTTAGAAGACAAATAATTTTCAGTTTGCCTTCATCTTTTGATGGAATCCACAGGTGACACAACAAAGAGAATGAACTTGTCAGTGTATTTTTGAACATCATCTCTCTACTCATGTTTTCTTTAGTTCTGGAGCTTTATACAAGCAGAAGATCCTTGATTGTTGTTCCTACAAATTACTGCAATAAAAATAAGACTGCACTAAGACCAAATATTAGCTTTTATAACTTCTCCATTGCCTCTGTGTGATTATGAGCACACTGCCTTTTCAGAAAATCCTAATAAAGAATTATAAATATATAATTTGTTGGCACAATTGGGATATGTTTCTCTACTATTTTTTTTTTTCAATTTTCCACTGAAAGGACATAGAATACCACTAAATGTGATGACTTTCAATTCTTCACATGGGTTTATAGTTTATATTTCTGGAACATTAACGTTCCAAAAACTTCTCACTCTACACTTTCATCCATAATGCACAGCTCTCACCATCTTTTAATCATCTGTCCTGTTTAAATGCTGCCATACCCCTGGATATGATATAATATCTGAATGTTTAAAAAAACTGATGCCAGGCTGCCCTCTAGACACAGAAACTCGCTCAGTGAATGTGTGTGAAGTGAGTGCTTAGAGAGAAGCAGCTGCAAGAGCGAGTAGGGGGTGTTCTGTTCTCCCCATCGCTTCTTGCCAGGGAATGAACCTGCCTGGAAATGAATCCGAGGCTTTCGAATCACTGCTCTGTGGGCTTCTAAATCTGCCCTTCCATGCTATAGCACCAAGACCACATTTTTCCACCAAGTTGCTGCTTTAAAGTTTAGAGAGTGTTGAACAGCAATTTATTTATTTTGCAGGAGCCATAAAAATAGGAACCATACATGAGCCTGAAGTAATCAAATGAGGCCTACTCTCAATACAAAATTCTCTAAGGTTTCAGAGAATAGGCTATCTTCTTGGAATCATATTACACAATGTGATAGCCAGTTATGGATTTGCTTTAACATTGTGTAGAATGGCATAAAACACAATATCCTTCATTAACACTGAGAAAGGCTGTTAAGAGGAGATTCTGTGCAACTCTGATTTAACTTAGTTGTACTGGTTTCATTCCTGACAGTTGCTGTATGGCAAACACCGTGCTATATGTAGAAATTATCTGTTCTTTGTAGGGAAGAGGGGATGATTTATTCAGTCCCATATCAGGCTTGTTCCTGGAGAGACATACTTGAATCCTTCCTCTCTCAGACACCCTCTGTGACCTTTCCTGAGCCATCTAATCTTTGGTACCTCAATTGTCTTCAAAATAATGAAAATATTACTTCTTTATGCTGCTGGAGCTTTACTGGGTCCTGTGATACTTTACCAGGAGTTCAAAGGAGCTCTTACAACACATTTATTTTTCAATTTGCATTTCCACCCCGTGAATGACTGAGTCAGCATTTTAGAGCAGCAAAATAACTTCCCACAGCACCCACTATCTCCACAGGGATTTGTAGAGACACTCTGTGTGATTTATGAAGGGGGAGCTGCCATCCTGCATCCCGTGACTCTTTCTGCTGCTTTAGAATGGCAGGCACAGGGCCTGGATGCCAAGTCACAGAGAAGGTTGTCGAGCAGGAGCAGCTGCCTGCTTGGCAGATGCATCATCAGAGCAGCTTTGAAGCTGCCCATGGGTCTGTCACGTGCTTTAGCTACCAAGAGACTGCCTTGGCTTCTCTGTCCTTTATAGATGCCATTTGCTATTAAACATCTTCGGTTCTTCGGAATTTTTTATGTTGTGCTTAAGCTCTTGGTTCGTCAGCAGGGATTCGAAAGTATCATTTTCATGTGGAAAGAAGGACTTCGAGTTTAAGGAGTGGCACAAGCAGTGGAAATGTTGGTGGGAGATAATTTTCACGAAGCAAAATGTTCAGAGATTGTAAGTTCAATTTGAAAATAATTGCTAATCTGTCATCTGGAGTTACGTTTTATAAATAGGAAACAAGCAAAAAAGCTCAACCATGTCTAGTACTCTGCTGAAAAGCAGGTCCCTGCACAGATCTCAAACCGGTTTCTAGAAAATTTAAGAGCACTTTAAAAATGAGGTTACTTTGATTTTACAGAATATTTCTGAAACTGGTTTTATTGATTATAAATAATTAAATAAACAAATACGGTATTTGACTTTCCATTCAAACAAAAAGAAAGCAAAACAAGCAATCTCTGCATGTTTGAGCCCAACTAAGGCTTTCTATTTTCATACTGATCTTTTTAAAGCAGTCAAAAATTATTTAGAAATGCATCATACACTATTTACACTACAGTTTTCATCCTTCAAATAGTTCTGGACAAAAAAAAATACAAAATATTTCCCTTTTGTATAAGTCTTTTAATAAATACATTGTCCTGTAAAGGTTTCAGGACAAATTTATTTTCCTAACAGACATGAACGTGTTGTTTATATGCTTTGATTTCTATTTCAGATTTTCTTCTGCCAGTTCTTAGTTCTAAATACAAACTCAGCATAAAAATGTCAAATGTTTCTTTTTTTTTTTTTTTTTAATTCCCAAAGTGAAGAAAAATCAAAGTTTTTTATGAGAGCTCAGAAATTTAGTGGCTGTAAAAGTGCACTGGTTGAGAGCACAGGTAATTTCAATGGGTGCCTGGCTTTTAATTTGTCTAAAGAGTTAATACCAAGTTTTCCATCCGGGTTCCATTGGCTTAATTTCAGGATATATGCTCATGTAATAGTGGGCATTGTTGATGAGACAAAGAAAGATTTCTCCATCAACATTTGATCCCTCTTGTTTAACTGTGATTAATCCTGCCTGTCCATATATTAGCCCAAGAGCCCATTTTCAAACTGCTTTGGCCCCCTTCAGTAGATTCCCAGCATTACCACCTGGATGTTCCAGAAATTTTGATTTTGATCTGTGTAATGGGGTTAAGCTGAAAAAGGTTTCAAGGTGGGGTTTTGGTCAATGCTGTTTCTGGAACCGAGGTAGGAACTGAAAAATCACGTGGTAAAATGGCATTTCTTTGCAAGAAACAGCCCTAACAGGGAGAGAACAGGAGATATTGACCAGGGATATTGCTGAGAGCAAATACATTATACATTGTGCCTGAATTAGGCCAAAGTAGAATTCACCTGCCTTTGCTGTTGTGTGGCTCGCTGGTCCTTCCTCTGCCAGCTCAGCCATCCAAATGGGCGTGTTATAAAAGAATACACAAGGACTGAGTTGGGTGAAACTGAGGTGTAGGAGGGGCAGCTTCCTTGGGAAAGGGGCAGATGAAAAAGAGAAGCAGGATTCTCTCTGTACCATTTCCCATCAAGCGCTGGATTAAGGACAGGCTTTTTTCTCTGTAATATAAGTGACAATTTCTCTCTGTATTTTTCCTGGGTTTGAGGAGCAGCAGGCCCCAGATCACCCAAGGTCAAGAGACAGTAGAAGGGAAAATTTAGGAGTCTGCTCTTCTAATTCTTTTCTCACAGACCAGAATGGATGATGAGACAAAGCACTGCCTGTGTCAGGCGCAGATAACAGAATCTCATCCCTCATTCCCCACAAGAAGGAATATCATGGCATGTACGTTTTTAACCCAAATTCCCACCATATATATGTCCTGGGTTTTGTGAGAGTGTGGTTGTTGTATTTGTTTTTCTTCTGGCTTGTAAGACGGCTCTTAACAGCAGAAGTTGGAAGATGGGATTTCCCAATTTTTGCCTCATTCCTATTCATCTCTGTTTCCTTGGAGATGTTCCAAAAAAGAAATATTAAACTACCCTAGTGCACTGAATTCAGATGGAGCTCCTTCCTCAGACAAGGTCCCATCGGAGGGGCTCATGGAGAGGTTTCTCTGGCACTGACAGTTGGAAATTACCATGTTTCAGAAGTACTTACAATTCCCACGCTTAACATCGGGGAGAAGATCCTGCATTAAGGGAAGAACAGAAAGAAAATCTTATGCAGATAGATGAGTGACATACAATGTGTTTTCACTTCAGCTCATTTTTTGCTGCTCTTATTTTTTGATCTGCTGATCTCGAGTCTTGATCTCTGCTAATCCTAAAAAAAATGAGCAAATTTATTATTTGAAATGATAAACAGGAAAGCCTGTTGTCTTTTATTTAATCCATCTCTTTATACAGCTACCTTGCCCCTTCAGAATTCATCCTAACACGTATTTTAAGTAGTATCGAAAAGAATTAGTCATACCAACACTGAAGTTGTGACCAGCAGGCAATGATTCTTGTTATGTTTCAGTTTACACCTTCCTTTTTCAGTGCATGGCAAAAGGGTCTTGGCCTAATTACCTATGATGTTACTGAGTAGAGAGGCAAGTTCTCAGTTTGTCCTTGTTAATAAAAGTAAAGGTGCTTATTGTAAACCACTTCATTGTCTTTTTCCTTCTGGCTGACATTTATGAATTGCCTTCACGGGAGCCTGGTTTGGATTTATCGTGTACAGATTAACAGAATAACCTTATATATGAACTGCAAGTATAAACACTGTCACTGATGTACTCCTTATGACTATGTGCCATACAAATATGAAAAACTGCATGGACTGCTAACAGAAATATGGCCTACTTGATATCTTGCTTTATATTCCTTTTGGGATCTGAAAGGGATTTTGAAATACCACAACTAATACAAGCCATAAGTGTTGTTGTTTGGCATTTATGCTGCAGATTTTGCCTTTGCTTTCACTCCTAATCAATGTCACTGAGGCTGCATCGATGTCCAGAAATAATGGGAGGATCTGAGTCCTGTGTCTTTATCCCATGTTTAGTTTTTCAATAAATATACCTCCAGGGCACAGTCAGGCTCTTGTAGTGAAGCACTCTGCATCACCTCACTGACAAAGGATTCTGGGGGTGTTCAGACAAGCCCCAGTAGAAGTAGACCAGGTACACAAAATGGTGAAAACAATCTCCAATTTACATATTGTTAAACCTTTCCAGAAGTCAGTATGTCTGCTGTAACTGTACGTAATCTCACAAGAGGTTCTACCACGGAAGAACTCAGATTTTCTGTTCAGCTTTATAAATTTCTTCCTAAGACTTAGGCTGAAATCTTTCTCACAGAAGTGTGTTTTCTGATGTAGATGAACACTGGAACACTATAAAGCACTCGGTTTGTAATGAACCTGCTTGCCTTGAAAACAAATAGACACAAATTTAAAAGCTTTCTCCATAACTGTGCAAGGCGGACTCTCCTCTGCTTGTGACTCTTCCTATTTAGGAGTTCTTTCCTTCAGCAGAAAGAAAGGAAAATATGAAGCCACTTCTCTCTGATAACACATCTCTCTTTTCTTGTTGCTTCTTTGCTTCCTTTTCTTTCCTATATGCCCTATTAATGTTTTTAATATAGTGGGTAATCACTGCATGCCATACTTTACCATCGATGCACAGAACACAGGTATGTTTTAGTGGTGAAAAAAGACACCCTAGTAACTGCTGCTACTGCCTGCATGTAGGAGACCTTCTCAGCTTACCTGTACGTGGTGGCAGACAGGCTGAGAACTGCTAGTCTGGAAAACCACTAGAAGTGAAGTTCTGGCTTTTTTTTCTGAATTAAAAGAAAAAAGGTAACGTTGCCTCTTCTGTTGAAGTTCTTACTGATTTTTCTTCTGCCTGGCCAATGATACAAGTCCCAGCATCAGGCTAAACTTGATTTAGACTGTGAATTTTGAGATTTTAATTAGATGAGGCGGTTGTAAACTGCTGATTTTTTCAATCAGCAATGGAAAGTGGTGCTTAAATGAAACTGTTAAAGCAGGGCACTTCTAACTCCATTGTACCAGGGAAAGCTTTCCAGGCACAGCACATTGTGTTTAGTATCACTTTAGAATTCTATAAATCTTTGATCAGCTTTTATTTAATCTTTGTCTAAATTGGAAGATAGCAATGGTCCCTTAAGATTTTGTACAGAATTGAATGAAATTTAATAAGGTGCCTGACAGTTATTTGATTGTGATTCGTAGCACTTTCATTTTACAGACTTAAGCAACACTGACCTCAAAAGGACTGTCATTCAGACTAGGTAGAGGGCGGGGAAATAAAATATTTTATTCTTCTTTGTTCCAGTCCTTTTTACTTGATAAGCCCTTAATAAAAGTCGGAATGAAGTTCTTGCCAATTCTTAGACCGATTCTCTATTAAGAGATATCAGATTCCTTTCTGGGGCATTTTAGAGTAGGAAATGCAAAACAAGACAACGCCTAAACAACGGCTTCACATTGACAACCTTGACAGACTGGATAAACCTGGGGTAGAAAAGAGGTAGGAGACGAGGTGACATGGGTTGCTCCTCAGGGGACCAGCTGAATTTTGCAGGTGCCCAGAAGAGCCTGTGGGTTACCCTGGACTGCAGGAGGTCCTCCTGCCCACTCAGGTGGAAACTCTGTGTTTTGAAACGATGCGTCTGATTATTTCAGCCTGATGCACAACACAAATAGCTGAGAGAATAAACCCCATCTCTTGCAAGGTTTTCATTTGTGTCTCTTAAAGCTGCCTCTCTCCCAGGCTCATGTAGATGCCACCGCGATTATTAAAGCACAATTGCATTAGTGACGAGCTGCTTCCCTCAATTAGTTTTGACACAAGGTAATTTTATGGCTCTAAGTATACTTATCTTTGACTCCTGATGGATTTTCCCGTGTCCTTGTTTACTACCTAAAGCACCTTTTCCTTTCTTTTTGCATTTGTACAATGCACTGTTCATTGTTTCAATTTTAATCACAGTTATGTATTATTGTTTATTATTTGAATTACATTAGTAGCTAAATGTCAAGGCCCCGTGGAATTACTCACAGTAAAATATATTAAGTATCTTTTTAAAGCATTCACAGATACTGCTGCTGTGTCACTGCGCTTACAAGAGTTTGGTTCAATAACAATGAACTGTTTATTTTCTATTTGCAAGGGAAGTAATGAAAGAAAGAGCAAGAATGAAAAGTGGAGTGGAAAGAGTTGGTTTTAAGCAGAGATTTAATTGACATGAGTGAGTACTTGATGTTTTGCTGGCCTGAAACAGATGAACTTCACTGAATATCACAAGCATGTGTAAGGATCTTCATGAGGCAAAACTACTGTAGGAGAATAAAAACTGCCATCTGGCCCATATTTTAGCTACTGCAGTACCCAGTCTCTGACAGTAGTTGTTCTGAAAGTATGACAGAAAGATAACCCTCCCTGCAGAATTCCCATCCTAGTCTCTAACAATAGTGAACTTAAATTAAGGAGGGGTAATATCCTTTACAAAACACATGCTTGGGAGCTGAATGTTCGGGCAGGTTATTTACATCTGTTTGCCTATGTTTATCTGTATCTTATGCTGCTTTCTGAAAAGTGTGGGAGACAGGAAAACACAGTATCAGTATTCAAGGCTGGAATTCCTTTCATTCTGGGTGCAATTCTGGCAATAAGCTCCCCATTTAGTGAAGTGTTTCTCTTACTGTTAACTGCAATAACATGAACAGATCTATTCAGCTCAGTTTGACCTCTCCTACAGTCAGGACAGTGCCCAAGTACCATCATCAGATGCTTTTTGTGTACACCTGGAATAGTTACTTTGAATAAGATCTCCAGCGCCTCTCAGTGGACTGGCATCCTGGATTAAAGAGTGATCTGGACACTTCTAGATGGTTTTGAAAGCTTTTAAGTGATAGTAAAGGAAGTAAAAATTGCCAGGTGACCTTTTTTCCATTATTCTGCTCTACATAAGGCTCTGGATCTTTGGAAATCTAGAGCTTGGGAAGTACTAGTGAGAAATGGTAATGTAATCGAAAATAGAATCACAGAATCATTTTGGTTGGAAAAGACATTTAATAACACCTACTTCAGTGATTAACCCAGCACCACCACCACCACCATATTCACCATCAAATCACCTCCTTAAGTGCCATATTCAAATGTTTTTTAATCACTTCCAAGGATAGTTGCTCCACCACTTCCTTGGGCAGCCTCTTCCAGTGCCTTACAACCTTTTCCATGACGAAATTCTTTCTAATAGCTAACTTAAACGTCCCCTGGCAAACAGGTACAGAGGGAGCCTGCAGTGATCATCTGGTGAACTGCCCCTATCCCCCATCGGGATCAGCTCTGTGTAAACAATTCCTGGTGATAAGTCATCTAAACGGTTCTTGAATTTTCAGTGCTGGAGGCTGCCCTACCTGCCCATGCAGTTCACTGTAATTTAGCAGCCCTTTTGTGAGAGAGGTGTCATCCTCCCACCTCTTTGTTGCCATTTAAGCCCAGTGTTTACTGTCCTATTCCAACTGCATGTGGAGAACAACTGTCCCTTTTTTCTCATTAAATGCTTCTTCATGCATTTGAAGATAATAATTTCATCACTGTCTTTCAGTGTTCTTCTTTAGACTTGACCCTTCTATCCGCCTTTTCACAAGGTTATGTCTTCTAGATCCCTGGTCACTGAGAAGCTTCTGGCAATGTTTTCTCAAGTTGCCTTTGAAAGTAGTGTTTAAGCACCTTCACGTTTGTCTTTTGTCTTGTCTTCTTCACTTTAATGGCATTAAAGTATTTATTGTGCTACTGGTGGAGCTGAAACGATACCTAAATATCTGCCTAGTTCAACTGGAAAAATGCAATGCAAAGGTTGACAGGTGACAATATCTGTAAACTAACTGTGCCCCATTTTGCAAACTTTTTGTTGCAATTTAAATTTAATGAATTTAATTAAGTCTAGGAGATCTGGAAACTGAACTCAGTTCTCCTTTTCAGTGGTGTTCTTTCAGAATTGTGAGTATTCAGCTGTGTTCTCCACCCAGAAAGACTCTGCATTAGATCTGTAAATATGCACAGCTGATTGCCAATAACATTAATAGGAATTGCACCTGTGTAGAAGAGAACAGAAATTGTGCCTTCAGGTTTGCTATTTCTTAACAACAGTAATGATGCTTTGAGGGCAGTATTACTTTAAGAACAGAGCCCATTTAATTTGCTTGGACTTTGAAATCTTCTGGTAGCGAGTAATTGCCTGACACACAGCTCCTAGGAGGTGAATTTAAATGAAATACATTTTCCAAGCTGCAAAGCAAAATTACTAAATGCCTGATTAGAAGATCTGTGTCACTAGCACTGCTTCATTATGAGGACTCTCTTAAAAATTTCATATCAACACTTGCCTTTCACAGTCCACAGCCTGGTGCCTATTAAGATACAGAACAAACTATATCTTCTTGTCTGATATAGAATGGCACAGACATAAGTAATGATCTACATTTGTACTGTACCAGAAGCCTCATGGAAGAGAAGGGTATCTGTGGCATCGCCCTGGGCAAGCACTGCAGGAACCTCCTTGGGTGGAGATGACTGAGGCAGCCAGTTCCTCTTCTCAGGGTTGTGGGAGTATGTTCTGGTTGTTGGGAGGGGTATTTTCCTTCCCCTAAAAATGCAAGAGACGAAAGATTATGAATTCTCAGTTTTTCAAATAAAGAAGGGGCGGGGGGGAAGGCCAAACATAAACTGTAAATGAGGAAGGGGTTTCTGCACAGGAAAATGGCTCTTGCCATCAGGGGCACCTCTTTAGGAAACATGTTTATTTGCTCTCCCTGACTTCATTTTTACTGCAGTCTATCAAGCAACAGTTGCCTTCTTGTATGGTTATTTTTAAGATAAGCCTCCAAATTTCAGACATATAAGGCCAGGAAAAAAATCTAAGGCCTTGTTCATGGTCACACGTCTATTAAAGTTAGAGATAATCAAGGATGACCCAAATTCAGGATTATAAATGAATAATTAGACTTAACATCCATTTTAGGGGTTTAACATTTAGAATTTTGGTTCAATTCCTCCTATAATAGAGTTTTCAAGGCTTAAGAATTGCAGTAAACTATTGAAATTGAAAATGAAGGCTTAATGAATTTAATTTTATAAAAATCATATGTTGGTGATCAAATAACTGATTTTGCTCTCCCTATTTGTGTTAATTTATAGTGAAGAAAAAGCTGTTCATAACAGCATGAGCAATTCATATACCTAATTTCTGATAATCTCTAAAGAATCTCAGTTGCGTTTTTCACTGCACATATTTTGACTGAAAACTGGCTTATTAATATGAACTGTACAAGATTGCTGCGCCTGAATCCCCTTCCCAGTTTTCTTCTGAACCTTTTTTAGCAGGGGGAAAGGGAGCTGTGTTATCAGAATGCAGTAGGATTTTTTTTCATAGTCTTGCACAGTTTTTTGTAACGTGACATTATAGAGCAGCCTCATTATATTCAACTCAACAACGTGTTGCTCAGCCATGAGCTTGATGGCTTCATGGAGCATGGGGTGAGTTCAATTCTTCTTTCTAAAGGAAATGCATCTTGCTTCACTGCTTATTTTCTGGACTTTAAAAGATGCAACTTTACAAAGTATTCTACAGCTCCTACTCGGGGAGAACAGAAAGTGGCTCAGTGACAGACTGCAGTGGAGGCCTTTCCAAAGAAAGCCATGCTGTTATGGGTTAGAGAATACCTCTCCCTTCTTTAACCTTCTATTGTTTTCATTTTTGGAATGGATAACCCCTAAAACCTCTGATATTTAGATCTCAAAACAGTGTTGGTCACGCTATGCTGTCTTGACTTTCTTCTCTCTTTTGTCTTCCGTGTGTCATTTTACTCTAAGCTTGTCCCCATTAAAGGGTATTACTGGTGACAGTGCAAAACAGATATGGAGCTTGTTACTCCTTGCTTATAATTGCAGTTCTTTATTGAGAATCTCAGAGTGGTGATATCACAGACTGGTGATATCCTCATGCTGGGAGGGGACAGCTGGAAGAAATGAGGGTAGTTTGTATAATCTTGCCTGCATCATGGAAATGAGCCACAGGGACACTTAGAGAAGGGCCATGAGAGGAATGTTGGACCAAATTTAATTTATGTCCAAAACATGGAATATTCCAACCACAAAAAGCACAGTTGTGGCTGGAATATACCCGGTTCAAACACTTTTCACGTTTGAAATATTTCTGAATCACAGAAATTTCTCTCTGTGTGTGAACAACGGCAGAGTTGATTGCTTGCTCATTTTGATGGGTTCGAAGAAGCTTACTAGATGTAGTAGGCCCAGGGACTGCAATGTCTGTGGCTTTCACTCCTCAGTTTACTCACAGGGACATAATTGAACCACTTAACAACCTCATGGGACCTGCATCTGCTGTCTTCCCAAAGGCAGTTTCCACTGGCAATGGAATGAGAACTCAATGAGGGTATAAAGTAGCTCCATTTAATAGTGTTCCAATTCCTAAATTTCTTTGGAGATTGACAGCATTTATCAAAACTACCTCAGTGTTTTTGTTCTTCAGTGTTTTTCATGTGCATAACAACGGATTGTTATTTGTATTTAAAAGAACAGAATCACTTATTTCGAGCTTGGCAATGCTGCAGGTCTTTTTCTTTAATGCTGTTCTGCTTTTGATGGAGAAATTGTCAACTGAGGAAGGATTTGAAAACAGTCTTTGTGTATTAAAAAGTGCGGGCTTGTTTATAGGCCTCCAGACACCTCTAAGAAACTCTTCAGTGAGTAAGTCTATTAAATCAGTGAGACAACTCATGAAGTAAGGTTCTACTGAACATGGGCACAGGTGTCAGAATTTACCCCTTCAGGAAATCTAGATTTCCTAACGGAGAAAATATTTGAGTTAAGCTCTTTATCATATCCTAAGGTTTATTAGTAATTTCTGTGATGTCACAGAAATGGCATAATCCTTCATAGTGATGTAATGCTAAAGTATTCCTACAGTTTCCATAACAATTTGCCAAGAAACCCATCAGATAGAAAGCTCTTCTTCCCCTGCAGGTGCAAGGAGACCTATTTCCTGTAGTTTTTTATTTTTGTAGACAATCCAGAGCACATATTTCCTTGTGAGCTGCGCTGCTCCCTCTCCCCTTCCTCTGCGCCACGGCTCCGAAGCGTCACAGATGGTGATGCTGCTACACGATGTGTGAACAATAAGGGACAGGCCTGAAAAGCCTGGTGGGCTTTGTAAGAGGTTCAGAAAGCTTGAAGTGAACACGTACCTTCAGGCTTGAGCAGTTTCAATTAGTATTTGTCACAACCAATCCTGTGTCTTCGCATTTCTAAGGCAACCCTCTTTAATACAGTAAAAATGCACTATGAAAATACCTGCTTATTTCTTCTCTCAGATGTCAGCGTGCACAGGCCTATATTTATTCCTGCTCAGTAGAATTCATTTGTCCAAGCTGTTCCTGTGAACTTAGTACAAGTATTCATAAGAAGAAAGGTCTTTTTTAGGGTTATCTCTTGCGTATATCCTGTCGTATACAGATCTGTTACAGATCTAAATCTCTTTGGAACTGGTTTTAAATCATCTGGTTTACACTCCTGCTATTCCCATGTAATCAGCAGGACTTACCCAGCTACAGGGACTGAGGGTTCATTCTTTGCTCATGGAACTTCCACAGTCAGAATACAAGAGTTTATAAAACTGCAAAGTGTTGAAATGTGATAATACTTGTGAGGGTTTAGGAGTAATGAGAGAAATGTCTGCATTTCACTTGTTTTAAAGTCATCCAAACAAAACCAAGGTCCAGGTTTTACAAGAAGTCATTTGGAGGTGAACATCACTATTGTTGTGGGCAGTTACTTAACGGATTGGAAATATCTAAGGCTGCTTCATGGCAGGGAGCCACACAGTTAATGTCTGATAGGAACAGGGTTTAGCTCAGCAAACTGAAATAATTTTCAAATTGTCTTTAAAATTTTTAAAAAAGAGCAATTATCCTAGAAAATGTAATTTCAACAAAATTCATTAGTGACTGTGCTCTCAGAAAACACGTCTTGAGACAAGATACTAAACTTGAAGAACCATTGTTCTGTGAAATACAATAATACAGTGTTCATTGATATGTACCTAGAGAATAATAGGAGATCATGTCATTTGTTTTTTCTCTGTTCCAAACTTGAAGGGGGAAATTAGGTCCATGCTACCCCAGATCAGTTACCCAACCCTTAGAGGAGATCTGGTAATTAAATTAATATCTTAGATGCTATTTTGTCCAATATATTTCTGCTTTTATTCCCTAATCTTTCAATCTGCCATTAAGTATTTAAGGCTATTTTAAGACTCTACTTTGAAAATCTAAGCTGATTGCTTTTACAAATTCTGTTAAGCACCCAGGGAGAGCACAGGAGCTATGGAGAGAATGCGACAGTGTAATTTCTCAGCATGTCAAAGGGACTGAAACCCACTCCTGGATACTAATTCTTCTTCCACTTAGCACCTCTCCATTTTACACTTCAGCTGCACAATGGCTTTAAGTAACACCTCTCTGACAGGAGGATGCAGTGGGAAAGTTAATAAACACTGCAAAGATGACCGGATTATTCCCAGAATGTTATGAAATGCTGAGCATCTCCTGACTTTGGGAATGAAGACTTCGGCACTACTGCAGTCCAATATTCATAGCCAGTACCTACCCTTGGTGCTGCCCTCACTGGCACTGACCTGGGAGGGGCAACAGCTGGGTTTTGACACTGCAAGCAGTGGGTTTTTAACAGAAAAGAATGTGCATGGCAAGTTCTCAGCCCACCATAGCAAGCCCTGTATTTGCTGAGAACTTGGCTGCTCATTTGAAAGTTGACTTTTCTGCATTTAACCTGCTCCACAGCAAGCAAACCCTGACTAAAGGAACCAGGTGATGTCATGTGAAAGCAAAAGGCTCTTGCTGTGCTTGAGGGGAAATTTCTGTTCCTGACAGTGACTCCGGAGAGCCAAGTGCTCAGCTCCAGTCACTGCTGGCTGGCTGGGAGAGGGATAAGGAGGCTGGACATGATGAGTTGTGAACAAAACCAGAACTCCTCAGCCATTTCATCACAGGCAACGAAATCTCCACTGTTGCATACATACAGGGAAAATCCAGATGTCTCTCCTTACACAGAGGTCCCTTCTTCTGTCTACATGTTATCTGAGCCTTGGTGAAGGGCGTGAGGAAGCCTCTTACTTTGAGCATTATCAGGGATTTAAAGACTTTCTTTTCTGCTCACATCTATTTCCCTGCCTTCATTGTCTTCCATCTTTTTGGACAAAGCAGACACTGAATGCATATAAAATATTTTCTTCTTTTTTTTTTTTTTTGTTGCTTTGCATTATTTTGAGGAGTGGCCCAGCGTCCTATGGACATTAAAGCTATGAATAATACAGCTTTCCACCATGAATTAAAATGTTGTACTGTCTCTCTGAGAAACCCACTATTATTACGCTAACAAAGCACAGCATGAAGCAGATTTATTTAGAAAAAAAACCTATTTATTCTGGTACTGCTATCTCTTCCTTCTCTAACACGATTAATTACCCACATTGTTGCAGGTTTTATAAATATAATTCCTGCTAATATTCATAGATGTTCTTTCTTCACCCTTGTGAGTGCCCCATAGCAATCAGGCAAGCAGAATGGCTGTAATGGATCTCTGTGTATGGATCTCTGACAGGGACAGTCCTGTGGGCCTTCGAACTCAGGATTAGTGACTTTGAAAGGGCTGTTAGGGACAGGAGGCTTCCTGATCCTATACAATTCCAGGGTGGGCCAGCCAGTACTTCCCACTACTTTTTTCAATGTTATTTTAGTTTTTTAATCTGAAAGCTTCCATACTTCACAAAGGGCTTTATATCCTGACGGATTCTGGTTTTGACAACTGTGAAAACCTTATTTCCCTGTCTTGGAGATTCCATGTAACAAATTCATCATTATTTCTCTCTGCTTCTCTAGTACTGGTTGAACACAGTCAAGATTTCTTGTCTGTAACATGTTTCTCACACATAAGTAATTCACAGCTACTCTGGCTTTACTGGGTAACCAAAGCACTTGAATCCTTAATTCTAAATGTATAGTCTGGCAAATGAAGGAAACTATTACCCTGGAACAGCACCCTTCAAACATTAATCATAATTATTAATCACATAAAGTTTTTTGAGAAACTTGAATGTAAGTACAGGCCTGCAGTAATTGTCACATTAGCACATATTCAGTGCATATGGCAAAGTAGATTTACATTAAATCATTCTGCAACAAATAAGTGTTTTGCAGTCTGATTTAATTTAGTTTCATGGCATCAAGTCATTCTGATTTTTTTTTTTTTTAATTATAATAAAAATGAGTAGTTTCGAGGTTATAGAAATTTCACTCTTTCTGAATTGCTGAGAAGGTCTTTGCTGGAAGTTAACTGACAATTACAGATTCTTAGGATTTCTATAGTTCTTGAATGTATTTGTTATATACCATTAGTCACCAGGTGAAGCCCGTCAGTAATGGCAATACCCTTCAGCAATAGCTGGGGAGAATTTAACACTGATTGATGGCAGGTCACCTGGAATTGGTTGGCAGAATTTCCAATTTTCTGTTGGGAAATTGCTTATTTCTTCAAGTCTATTCCCATTTTTACAAGTGGACAGCCAGCTGAGATTATACATTATTATGTGTCCAACTATAAAATTGTGATGGATGGTGTCACACATTTGAAGAGAGTTAAACATTTCATTTAGGGCTGATTTTAAGAAAAAGGCTAAGCAACTTTAAAATATAAACTTACCTGTTTATATTTTAAATGTAACTTTATATTTTAGAAGTAATATAAATGTAACATATTATAAATGTAATTTACCTTTGCCTTTCATTTCTTCATCTGGATTCAGAACTAAAGTGTTGCATCTTAACTAGTTTTAAACAATGACTCACTTTGTTATCATTCTTTCAAGTATTCAAAGGGTTATGATATCTTTGTTGTAAACACATTTTCAGTTTCTAGGGCTTATCCAGGGACTGACTGACTGAGCAGATTAATGTTTCACTTTTACTTATGGGACCACTGTTAAAATTCTGGCAAAACTGCATTTACGGAAAATCAAAGGCCATTCAGCAAAGCCTTCCTACAGTTCCTCTCCTAAATCGTGAGGGAGAGCAGCCAAAAACAGCCACTCATTTTCTGTTTCCAATGGGATATGTGTTGAAAGCAAGCACAGACTTAGCATACAATATGCATTATCTCTTTGAAACCTGGCTGAACTGTTTTGCAACAAAGAACCCGTGCCCTGCCGTAATCGAACGGAGAAGAGTCACCCAAGGAACAAAAGCTGATGCTGTTAACTCACACAGGATGATATGTATTTATGATGTTCTCAAAACAGAGACAAAAGAAAATGGCTGTGGGTTGAACACTTAAAGCCAAATTTTAGTCAGATTGGCATAACTGAGGTGAGGCTGCCAATGTGGAGCTCAGAGCTCGCTCTCAGATGCCCAGGTGCCTAAACAGTGACAGCAACAGCCAGGAGCCTTCAAATGGGCTTCAGGATAAGAAAGGTCTTGACTTGACAGCTCTTCAGAGAGAAACTTTGAGATGTGCTGAGGGTAACAGCAGAGTTAGACATCTCACCACCTTGTTTACCTTCACCTGTCAAGAGTCAGACTTCTCGTACCTACTTTTTGACTTATTGAAACTTGATTTCTTTCCTGTACTGTGAAATTGTTTAAGAAAGATGGGGTTGGCGTGAGCCTCCCCTGTTTTTAAGTAGCCTTATCTTTGCCACTAGTGTTTCCTGGAAGGTGCTAGAGGTAGGATTACAGCCTCTCTGACAGGAACTCTCTCACTTCTTGCGAGTGTGTTAATTACTGGGCTGAGTAGGAACCACCTCTCCTTTGACTGTATTTGTCAAATAAGTGATTATTGCAAGTTAATTCTATAGCATTCTGTCTCCTGCTGGTTTATGGGCTGCAAATCCTGAATCTGGCAACAGGTTCCAGTGCCTCAGATGATCTGGGGCTCCTTGCTGTTGAAAGGCAGGCAGCAGTGGGCACAGCTGAGTGCAGAAGTGCCTCAACCATGTAAACACCAGGGTAACTGGGCTCTCCCTGGGGTGAACACAGAGTCTCTAAGGGGTTTAGGTAACTACAGGAAGCGCTGCTTCTTGCTTCCACATTTTGCTCTAAAAGCAAAAAAAACCCAACTTTAGATTTCCCTTCAGGTATTTAATATCTTCACTGGATCTGGCCCTCCTGTCTGACAGCTCATCCTCACATCACTCAGTTACAGACTCAGTCTTGGTGCAGTGGTTTGATGAGAAAGGGTGCCAAGGTGGAATCAACATCAGACCTTCCCTTTATGAACTTCAGTGCTGTTAAAATTTGGCCCTACAAGAAATCAAAGATAAAGCAAGTTTTTCAGAAGCTACTTCAAGTGCACAAGAAAATCCCTGTAGAAGATGGGAATTGGCAGCATTACTTCAGAGGTTTTCATATTCCAAAATTTAATTAGATCTGCTCACCTAGAACTGTTGGAAATATGTTTACTGCTTTTAGATCTTTCTGTCTTATGAATTCCTATTATGAAGAAGCTATTAAATATCACACAGTGTCAGATTCCGAAGTCTATCTACTAGGAGCAGCCAAATGTATTATTTACTGTTTGCCTCAAATTATACTTATTTTATTTATTGCACAAACAAAATGTGTGATTTTATTTTTTTCTTGAACTAAAAATGCTTTTAGGATCTGTCTTTATTTTCAGTGCACTCAGTTTGCACTATATATTATCTAATTTGCTATATTGAAAATTAACTGATACAGAACTGTTTTGCATGCCTAAACTAGAAACTAAACAAGCATCCTAATTATTATTTTTAATCCTCAAAAAGTATAGGAACGAAACACATTTCTGGCATTGCTTTATTTTCTCAGACCTAAAAGCCAATACTTGCATAAGTATTTGATGCTTTTTATCAGAAGCATTGATGCACATCAGTGAGAACTTTCTACCACCTTGAAAATGACTTTTAGAATATTTCATTAGCAGACTGTCTTTCAGAACTCAAGTTGACATTCATGTTTCTTCACACCAGTCTTTCATCCACAAAACTCTTTGTTCTGCTGAACAGTTTCGAGACAATATGGGCAATCAAAAAAGCAAAGGCTTATGACCTATCTGCATCTTCCATTCCAACATTTGATCAGTCTTATTCAAATCTCATCTTTTAATACTCCTTTGAGAACTTTCTGAGGATTTTATTTCCTTTCTTTCATTATGATTATATTATTTCAAAAACTTCAAACTTAATGAAATGGTAGCTCTCTATAAAGTGAGAGGCGGACGCCATTGGTGGCTACACATTTATCCATTTTCATCTCTTTCAATACCCTACGTGGAAAGAATTTGAAATCTAGAATAGTGGGAAATGTCTTTTATATGTATATTTCACATTCTGGGAGGTTTGTGGTTATCTTGCAGTTCTGCATTTTATTCTTAGAAGTGAACCACAGGAGCAAGTTGCTGAGCAGTTGCGTGGGAGCAGAAAGCTGCCTGAGACCCCTGAAATCAAACATGGTTTATGTATTCAAAAAGCCAAAGGTCTTTATTACCAGTCAATATCTTGGCCTCAAACAACATGACATTTCTTCAGACTTTGCCACTTACTGCTCTGCCAGCTGCCTGCATGTTCCTCTGTGGCCAGGGGTGCATTTGTGCTTTCCAAGGGGATTACTGGATGCACAGAGACTTTGTGCCTGCACAAAGAGGCCTTCGCTCACACCATCATCACCTCACACACACTAAAAAAAATTGGAGAAGCAAAGTGTGTGGCTGATTTAGGAACCCAAGGCTGAAACACAGACAAACCCAGATACATTTAAGTTAAAGCTGCTTGGGGACTCTGTTTCCCTCTTTGTGTGTGGGTCATCTTGGTTCTGCAGCCTATGGCATTAACAACTGAGCATCCTTTTTCCCATGTGACTGCTCTAAAAATGAAGTCATTACAGTGGTGACAATAAATTTTACATAATAAGGTTACTTCTCTGGAGTTTGTGACTGTTTTGGCTCCTGCTCCGAGAGGCACTGCTTGATTTGTGTCTGTCATACATAACTGGGCCAAATTCTCACTTGGTGGAAATTTATTCCCCAGAAGGTTGTGAACTATTTCCCTTCACACATATGCACACAAGCTTCATCAGCAACTACCTTTTTTTTTGTTAGATTTTATCCTACAATGGAGACAAAAATTTATGTGCTGTGTCTGACAGGAAAAGTTTTATGTGCCACAGAAGTTCAGCTGCTGATGAGAGGAATCTTCTCTGTCAGTAGTTGCATTTCACTACCAGGTAAAACCTTTTTTGTTAGCAAGCAGATAAAATCTGCTTTGGCAGTATCTGTGCCCCTCTGCAGGTAAAATGTTCTCTATCAGCAACTATACTTTCAGCTCACATTTAATTTTCTCTATCAGAAGTTGTCCCTCTGTGGCAAAACTTCAGAAGTTTTTTCACAAAGCTCTTGCTCCTATTGACACAAACTACCAAAAACGTTAAAAGCTTCTAAAAAGCTATAAAATTAATTCTCAAAAATATTGTTAAATGAAACACTTAAGGTTCTACCTATAATGTTCTTGATGTCAAGCTTCAAAAGCCAGGACATAAAAACTTAAGCCACATTTTATTTCTTATCTCCCCCCACCCTTTGCTCCAAAAATACCTCTTACCTCTGCTGCAACTGCATTTATCATAGATGCTACTGGACATACGTATTTCTCTCTTTGTAAGTGTTGCCTGAAGATGATTTCTGTCCATAATGTTGGACTTCTGTCCAGCATTTCAGGGTAGTGATGGACTTAAATGTAGATGAAACAGCCCCAGAACTGTAACAGTTAATGGACTGACAAGTACTTTCACAGTGTCTTCAGTATATTAAATAGGTTAGCCAAATTAAATGAATTACCACATCACTGACTCCCATGCTACTTGTGAGATAATAAATGCCATTTAAAGCAGTGTGTACACATCAATATGCAATCTGAATAGGCATTGTTCGTCCTGATCCACAGGGCATTGCCGGGACAGCCAGCTTTTTTGTGCTAGGAAACAGTGTGAATACTTTTCCAGATGCGCTGTATAATTCCAACTGGTTTGAACAATGCCAGCTTAAGATCCTATCAGTCTCTTCACTAGTCCTCCTTTAACCTGCAAGGCATCCAGCTGTTGGTGATGGAGAATCTGTCCTTCATTGGCTTCTTTGTCAGGTGTCATGAGGGGTCTGGCTCCTGGAAAAGCTGGTTCTTTTTGCAGCTGTATCAGACAGAAGAGGAAATACTCTCTTGTTGCCCCTACAGACAGAAGGACACTATGGGCAGCCATCACTATATATAGCAAGTGTAGCCTGAGCTGTTCAGAATTAAACATGCTGTGTAATGTACGAACCACACTGTGTAATGTATAATACTCGGGGTTCTAACTCCTCTAATTAATTTAACCTCCCGTAGCTGAGGGCTGCAGGGTAGTGCCCACTTTCCAGTCTGCCAGCTTTTTAATAAACAAACAAAGAGAATCCACTAACCAAAAAGAAGCAGAAAAACTACTTTTCTGATGAGTTCCTTGGGTTAAAGTAATTTCTCACTGTTCAGACCCTAAAGGACATCCTGAAGCAAACATACTTGGAAGCCAGTCCTCACTGTAAAATATTATAGGTCCATTGTTTTGCTCCCAAATCTCTTTTATATGGATACGATTCCTTTTATTCTTGGACAGAAGAGAAGCTGCAGAGATCCCCTCTTTTTTGAGTAAATGAAAAAAACACCTGTAAATTTCCCCTTCTAAGTCTTTCTAAGAAACTTGTGATGGAACTGAGACTTCTACACTTTTGAACCTTGGAAACAAGTGGTGTTTTGTTTTCTTTAACTTCATAAAAATACTGTTTCTTCTTTTCTATTTCTTGCATTAGCAAGTTTTTTCCTACCTGTAAACAACATTTAGCGGTTCTTGGTAGAAAATTTAGCCTGGAAACTGAGAGATTTACAGTGGCCTGCTCTTTCACTGCCTCAGAAATCTAGTCTTGCAACTACTTACTGTATCCTATCATATATCATATCATCAATATGTTTTTTTCTTTCATTGGTGATAAGCTCAGCCATGATTACCTCATCTATAGGGCTGGAAAATTGTTAGACCTCGCCGTTATACTGCAGAAAACTCTAGCAGGAGATGATGAACTGCTCAGGTTTGCAAACAAAAATGAACTAGCCAGGCTTTCCCCTGGTCCAAAAGCTAAAACTTCAACTGCTGTGATCAGAGCTGGCAGAAGTAAACACGGACTAGCAGTACTTAAAGGGAGCTAAACAGCTACTGCTGAAGGTGACACCTCCTGACAAACTTCAAAATTCAACAGTGCAAAATCACTGGTTACATTGAACAAACCAGCAATGTATTATATTGATAAAGACATTAGGGAATAACAATGGAATACTTCAAAACTAAATGTGTCTGTTGTCCCGAGTGTATTATCATTTAACAAGCTTATTAAATATCACTATTTTAACAATTAATAGAAACCTGTCTTACTCTAGGCTGTTTTGATAACTGTTAATTAAGTATCTACAAATTCCTTATAAAGTCCATGTGCTACTAAGAATGAGATTAGGCATTTCTTGCTTATGTAATTTTGAGCTAATTACAAGACTATTAGATTTATCTTCTAAATACTCAGCAATTTCTCTTTTAACAATCATCTTATATTTAATTAAAAAGCAGTATCTGGCTTGCTAAATTTGAATTAAATGCTTTCTGCAGACACTAAATGAAAGTGTTAGTAACATTTTACCAGTGAATAAAGGACTATACAGATATTTTTACAATAGAGAGTAGTTATCCAGAAAGCAAATAAATAGACAGGGATTTTCAAAGGCCTTGATTTCCATGGGCCCTTTGGAAAATTCTTGAAATAGAACAGGATATCCTGACTGCTGCTGTGCTACCTCTTAATCAAAACTGAATTGTAAAGAGCATGCATGGAAGGCATGTGAAAATTTAATGGAAATAACTGTTTCATTTTATAAGGGTAAGTAATAGAAGAACTACCACAACTGAAGTAGTCGTTAATACTTTTGTATGAACAGTTAGAAAATTTGGTTTCTCTGACCATTAAAAACAGAAAAAAAAACCCATTAACTTTTGCCTGCCTCAAAGGATATTGACAGTATTAGCATTATATATTATATATTATTTTAAAAAAGTATTTAGGGATTTTAAGTTGGGTCATTCAAAAGTGTCTTATTCTCAGTTAAATTATTCATTGTAAAGTCAGAAAAAATTATTTCAAAGTAATGGCAATGTTTCATGTGATTTTATTCCTTTTATGGCCCTACAGAGCATTGTCCATATGAAGACATGTTTTCTGCCTCTTTTCCTTCACCAATCTGAATTTAAAAATCTACGTTGAGGGTTTGTTGTTGTTGTTGCTGTCTTTTCCTAAAGAAAATGACAGCCTACTGTAAAAAATGACACTTTAAATGTACTGTGAAGAGAAATTACAATTTGCTTTTTGATTTCTCAAGAACCACTAGTGGTAGGGCACCGTTACATTTTCTGAGAATGAGTTTTAATGTTTCAGTGCTACTCATAAGAAAATTCCCTGTCCTTATATATTCATGACAAGTTCTTTGTGCACAGTCAGTGTCATGGAATGTCACAGCAATTTTGAATATGAAGAGAAAGGCTTAAGTGAGAGAACAAAATACTGGAGAACTATGATTTTTGAGTCATGGAAACTTTGTTGCTGAGAAGTGAAAAGAAATAGAAAATGAGGGCTGGAAATAACTCGGGAAGTCAGACTCTTTCTTTGTTATTCTTGATAAATGGTTGGCCATCCTGTTTTATACACCTCCAAAGGTGGAAGTACTGTACTCTCTGGCAATTTATTTCATCATTGTTTCACTGTCCTGACTGCACAAATGCTTTTCTAAGGTCTCGCCTGAACATTCTGATGCAATTTGAGCCCACTACTTCTTGTTTCATCTTTCACAGAAGTACTTTACAAATCATTCTCTTGCCCTTCCTCACAGCTGGTTTTTACATGTGAAGGTTGTTACTATATTCTGCCTAACCCTTCTCCTCTTCAGGCCACAGTACCCCAATTCACGCAATTTTCCTGAAAAGTCGGGTCCTCTGCGTTTCTGATCGTTCTGGTTGCGCTGCCGTAGTTCTTGCCACACTGCCATCCAGTGCCCAAGCGGTGTTCCCGCCCGAGTCAGCGCTGCTGAATAACTCAGGGAGTGCTGCCGATGTCTTGCAGCCTCTATCCATCCTCCTGGGGCGTGCTTTTCACGACAGCCTGTTGTTATTGACTCCTGTTCACATTCTGATCCAGTAAACACCCCTGGATTTCTGCAGAGCTTTTCCTCTCCTGGCGGTTTCCTGCCTTGCACGGCTCCTTCTCCTCTTTGTGTGCAGAGCTTTGTTCTCATCCCCAAGCGATTGCACCTTGTTTAGAGCATTTCTCCAGTTTGGTATTGCCCTTTTTAATCCTCCAGCAAATTTGCAGTTCCTTCCATCCCAGCCTTCAGTGCAAATTTAATGCCTGCTCCATTAACCAAGCCATTAATTTGAAATTATTTAATGACACCGGATACAAAGCAGATTGCTATGGAGACTCACCTGAAATATCCTTTCAGTAAGGCCATGAAATATTCATAACTAATCTCAGGCTAAAGTTTTCATTCTGTTTTTCCTCCCCTTGTAATTCTTTCATCTCTAGGATGCTTCTACAGGTTTTGAAAATGTTGTGGGAAGCAATGTCAGAAGCTTCAAGGGTACCAGTATGAATACGTTGTCTTCTCTAAAATTCTGGTATATTAGCTCTTTCAATCTCTTTTTTCTTTTGAATATTATTCCTGTGAGGTAGAAAAGAAACTGGTACCTTCTGCCTCCCAACTGCTTCTGCAGCACCTCCTGTAACTGCAGGGGAAGGATTCGGACACTCTTGGTCATTGGGCACCTCTTCTTCAGTCCTACCTGTTCTAATTTCACCTGTGCAGGTGCAGCTTAGGCCTTGGAAATATGAATTACTTCACACATCAGACTTTGACAACATCAAGAAATGCATCATTTGGCTAATAAATTTTGAACCCTTGCCTGATGTGCAGATTTACAGCCAAGTGGTCCAAAGTGCCAGGCATACAACAAGGAGTTCAGTGTCTTCAGTGTGACTCAGCAAGCCACAGACTTGGCAGTGCCTAACACAGGCCTGTGCTCATCAGGCATATCCATAAAACTCATGTTATTGTGTCTTTGTTCCAGCCTTGCAGCACAAAGTGCAGGAGCTGCTCTAAAGGTGTATCATTAAAGACAAGCATTATCTCAATTACAAGGTGAAGATAACAAAAGGCTCTTTATATATCCTTTATTTCTGCCTAGCTCTGCGTGTGTTTTCCATCTTTCAACTGTGCTCTTTTCATCTGATTTATATCCTCACATTAAATGTTATCACAAATCATGAATTGTTCTCACTTAATGTTTATTACTGCAGATAACTATTATCTCTTACAGCCCTGTTGGCTTTATCTTTATCTTTGTGCATTTCAGTGCCTCCTTTAATTATTTCATTTTAAGGTGCTTTACTCCTACCTTTCCACAGTTAAAATGTATGCAGTCTGCAAATACCCCTAATGATTCTGGTGAAGGACTCAGTGTGAGACTTGTAATGTTAAAGAATTTGACTCCCACTGTGAAATCCCAAATTCCTGAGTGGAGCACCTTGGTGCATCCCTGCAGTTACAGGAGTTAAGTACCTCTTCGCAGAATCTAATCCATTTGACCAAGGAAAGGTAAGATACCAAAGGCAGCTGCTGAAAGTCACACCGAAGACAAGATCTGAGGGTGAGCAAAGTCCATCTTGGGATTGCGGGAAAGGATCGGCTTCACAACCAGAAAAAGCCTCGGAATTCAGATGCCTTGTTCTCTTCCCTCAGAGGACTTCGAGGAGCACTCAGCCTCTGTTTCTGTGTCACTGCTGAGGGGATCTGTGCTGGTGTTAATCCAGCCCAGCACTGTGTAAATAAGGAGCAGTTTGATCCAAACGTGATATCAAGACTGTATTTTTAGATGTCTTTTGTTTGATGTTAGAGGGTCTTTTCCTCCTTTCAGACCCTTCAGCTGTCAGGAGTTCTGGCAGCACTACATGTGTTATCATGCATGTGCATCTCAACATCAGAATCCTTACTGGCCTTTCTGTGGGACTGTCCTGCCACTTCAGAGTTATTTGTTCTGGCCTCTGGTAATGTTTTTAGCACATCTCCTTTTCAGAAGCTTTGAAATCACAATACTGGTTCAGTGTTGCTTTTGACTGGCTGATTATGGAAGTGTGAATAATCAGATGAATCTCAATTTTCATTCCTGAGAAAATTGCAGGAACTCACTGCAAGGGTACCCAGTTCTGCCATCAAACTACTCACATTCTGCATCGCTTTGCCAGTGACCATCACTACAGTCGTATCTGTCAGTTCATCTACTTTATAAAATTGTGACTTGTCTATAATAATGAGGCATTTTATATGTGGTTTGTTATGAAGAAAACGAAAAAAAATAAAAGCTCCTTTTTCAGGCTGGGTCCTGGTGCTACAAAAGTGATTTGTTTCTTTCAGTTGCTTGTGTTGCATTTTTTCCTAAGCATCACATCCATCCACCAGACCTCACATATTGTTATTTATCTCAGTCCAACATGTCTAGCCTTCTGGATACAACATTTTGTTCTAGATCCCTGTGTTCCTGAGGGCGGTTTTGTGTTTGGCTGTGTGAAAGCAGGATTGTGATTTTTCTGCCCGTTTATTTGAAGCAATTTATACGTCCAAATAATCACATTGATTCTGGTGCTGTCTAGTGGCAGGTGGAGCTGCTCTCGCAGTGCTTGGCAGTTCAAACAGGGTGATGGATCACGGCACACGGAAATCTTTGTCTGTGGTGGATTCCTGGATTCTTTCCAAGCCCTGTCTTGAACCTGGCATACAACTGACTTGGACAGTGCTTTCTGAGATTTCTGCCTGTTACGTCCGCGATCTCGCAGTGCTGTTCTGCTCAGGATAAGCCGGCAGCCAACAGAAATTTATTCCTTTCCGCACATGCATATTTCCAAGCCTAATTCATGAGATTTCAACAGCATAAACTGGAGATCTTGCGAGTCCTTAGCAGTGTTGTTATGAAAACCTTCTCCCGGTGCTGTTACCAGTGAGCAGTAAGGGCAGGCACTGCTCCAGGGGAAAGGCCAAGGTGGGTGCAGAGCGTGTGCCAGCAGGGCAGGCAGGGGCATCACTGCCATGGAGACAGTCCCACAGTGCCTGAGCAAGGAAACAGAGCAGGTCCAGGGACAGTGACCTACCTTAACTGAGTCCAGACCATCAGACAAGCCTAGAGAGGTCAAGGCAAGAAGAATGACCTGGGGGACAGGCTCAAAGGGGTACATGGCTGGGCATGGACATGACTGCAGAGTAGCTCGTGCAGTGTCCAAGGAAGAGAGACTGAGCTTATAAGCAGCTCCTAAGTGAGCTGAGACTTTCCAATTGAGTTTTCCAGGCCACACAGCTGCACTATTTCAGCTGGTCTTGAGCCCAAGCAGCCAAAGCCTCGGGGGGGAAAAGAGGAGGAATGTGCTCAAGGCACTGATATTATGTCATTTTCTGCCCCAAAGATTCTCCATTCTTGCAGGCTAATTAAAGTTTTTCTTTGGAAATCCATAGGAAATACTGATCCTAATCACAAACAACTCCTGCAGTCTGTCTTTTTCAGGTATTCCATGTAATGGTTCCTGTCTTCAGTTTGTATCTCAGTAAGTTGTCACTCTGTAAAGGGAACAATAATCAGATTTGTACTGAATTTTTGACCAGAAAATGACCCAAAGGTAAACAAGTGAGAGAGTGGAAAAAATGTTTTGCATATGATTTATGAATCTCAGTAATCCTCAAACTGACCTGAATTCTTTAGTATGGTCCATCAAATCTTGTTTTTTGTTTAGGGATGGATTAACAGCCCTTGCAAAACTATGAATTATTCTGTGTTTTCTTGGAATTTTATCTTAATCTTATTTAGATCCTCATTCTCAACTCATTCTTACAAATATTCAAGACTGCATTAAGGACCTGCTGTGCTCCAACCTCAAACCTTTCTTCCATCCAGCAGAATACTATCAAGAACTGAAAGTCTTTTGTTACTTACCACAGGGAAACTGTTCTCCTAATCGACAGTATTTACCTTAAAAGGATAACAGGTTTTGTTAAACCGAGCAGGGTTTTGCAGAGGTATTTGGTAATTATCTCGTCTTAGCACTTTGTTTAAATTCCTTGGACCTTCGCAAATTCCCAGCTTGCCTGGAGTTCCCAACGACTGCCTTGTTATTTGTTTAGCAATGATGGATGTGGTGGTTAGGGTTTTTTTTTCCCCCCCATTTTCTTTATTGCTCCCACTATTTTGTTTGTTTGTTTTAATGCAATGGGTGTTCTGCAAGACAGATGTTGCACAGACTGAATTGTTTTATTTATTTCCAGGTGTAACATCCTTGGAAGGTGTCCCAGTCTTTGAAACACAACTTGGCAAATTTTAGCAGCTTTGCTATGGGAATACCATAGAGAATTGCCTGCTCTGAGTTATTTGTGTTTTGGGCTTTCTTGTACTTTATTAATAATTTCTCTTAGTTCCTAAGCTCACTTGTTTCAGCAGGGAGCTATGTCTCATGTATTTTTACAGTCCATACCTTGGTCTATGTACTCTACTATACATGTATTCTGATCATAATTTACATTATCCTAGTAGTATTATGGCTGTGCATCAGTGAAATTTTAATTTTATTCAGGTCAGCCCAGTTTGCCTTGGTTATTTGAGTTGGGGGTTTTTTTGTTGTTATTTAAGGGTAAGTGACACTCTACAGGCCAGCAGTCTCTGATGTTCTACCTCCTCAATGGCATTCAGTTTTCTGGTTGCTTCTGTGCCTGCCCTTGAAGCTCATGCCAGCCTGAGCTTTATAAACCATTTATTTATTTTTGTGCTGCCTTAATGTTGGACATGCAAAATCTCACCCCGAGTCACTGCCTGCCTCCTTGATATGATGCCTTTGTACTTTGTTTTTTTCATCTACAACCTTTGACATGATGTTTTCTCTTGCTACAATTATTGCTTCTGACCTCATACGCAGGGCATTTTCCATTATCATATTTTTCCTCTACAGTATCAATAGGTCTTCTTTTGCACTCTGTTTGTTTCCTCTCTGTGAATTTGCTTTCGCACTTAGAGTTTTGGCATATTTTCCCTTGTATTTTCATGTTTTCCCCATGCCCTGCTGGTGAACTTCCTCTGTGCCAACTCAACTCAGTATTTTGGACGGGATGCTGGACCTGTTTAAATCTAGAAAGACAGTTACCACAGGTTCCACGAATATTCTCATATGAGCACCTGAACTTTTCTTCCCTAATATTAATACACCACAATACATGAAACGTTTTTTTTCTCTGGTAGCTGGATGAATCAGCCCTGCTCTGCAGCCAGGCAGAACTGATGCATGTTGAGAACCTCCAACGCGGCTTTTGCGGAGCCTCTTCTAGGATTTTACACACCCTCCTCAATCTGCTGCTGTTACTTGACTGCATGATATTATTGAAAGATGTGAGAGCATTTGTCTGGGGCAGCTCAGAAGCACAGGAGCTCTTAGTTTGCCCCCTTTTTTAATCCAGATCTGCTACAATTCAGTATTTTTTTCTGAAGGGATCACAGTGAATATGTAATGTTACAACACCCAATCCCTTGCCTTCCCTTGCAACTCAGCTACCACCATGGTGGCATCTTTTTTGGCCGGTGTTTTGGGGGTTTGGTTTTGTTTTTTGGAGTTTTTGGATTGGTTATTTGGGGGTTTTTTTGTTGTTTTTTTGGTTGGTTGGTTTTTTTGTTGATTCGCTTTTGAGTTTTGGTTTGGATTCTTTTTGTTATTTGTTTGTTTAGGAAGGTTTTTGAAATATTCATTTTTTCATATTTCATGGGTCTGAAGGAAATAAGTCATTCCTGATGCCAGGTTCTGAGGGTTTTATAAAGAAGAAAGAAAGCCAAGACAATAAAACATTTAGTCTCTATTCTTTCTTTCAGATATCCTGTGGAGTTCTTAAATTTTCTAGGCATAATCTCATGCATGAAACATGTATCAGCCTGTTCACCTCTGGATGCTCAATTGGGAAACTGTCTATCATAACAGTGAAGAAATATCACAGTATTTATGTATAGCAGCTAATATTTAGACTTTATCAAGAATACTAATGTTAGTAAGGAAAGGTCACAGAGATTATGAAGCAATTTTTTTTTCTCAAGTAGTAACACTGCAAATTAATATTAATGCCTCTCACATTCCAAGTGAATTTGGTTTATTTTCTTTTTAAAACAAGGGGTATTTCAGTAGACCCATCTGAGAGTATCCTGGATCTGGATCATTGGAAAATATAGGCAATGTTTTGTAATGCATTTATTTTACCTTCTCTCCATGTAGTGTGGATTAAATGTCTTTTCCAATATTGGAAAACCTAATTGGTAACATCCATCTTTTATTCAGCTGTAGTGTTTATGATAGGTCTCAAAAACAACTATATCAGAAGATTTTATATCTTTCCTTGTATTTATCAATAATCTGCAAGCTTGAGAGAGCAAATCTCTGTCATGCTGGACAAATATAGAAACCTTTTCAGAATCATCTTCTTTATTTCCTTCCCTTATGCAACATAAACAGATGAAAAACCTTCTCAGTCAGCGTTTGACAAGACGGAAAGAAGAGAATCAGTGTGACAGGCCAGTGTGGAGCACCTTGGCCCCAGCTCAGGGAGCAACTTGTGTTCTGTCATTTGGGGTACACATGAGCTTTCTAAATAAGCTAAAATAAATTGTACAGTATACTCTTGACAGAATTGTTGCTAGATGGGGGAATTTTCTTTACCCAGGCAAAAAAAACATTTAGAGAGAATCACGGTCAAAAATGGAAATTTTAGGCCTGGACCCACAAATGTAGAAGATTGTTAGTGAAAATTTTTTAAGTCATTAGGAATATTGTCATCAGCTACAATGGAGATGGAATTCCAGTTTGTGTCTTTGTCACACAAAGGTATTGCCCTGATTGACCTCATTGACTGAATTTATCATTCAGTACAACAGAATCATTGGAATTAATGAGGCAGCAGATACATAATTGCAAGAAGGTCAAGAAAAGGGAAGATGGACGTGTGCTAACCTTTTCTAAGCTTTCTATTCACAGGTTGCAGTCTTTTCAATTGTCTTGATTAAGAAATGCCTCCTGTTCTGCTTGTAAAGAATTGGATTATATCGTGCATTTGTTTGTCAGCAGGAGCACTATCTCTGAGATGTTCACACATTAAAGCTCGGTTTAGATGTTAAGATAACTTTAGGAGGTTTGGGAATTTAGGATGAGTATCTGTAGTTCCTGTTTCAGTGGAGTGGATCCCAGGGTTTTTTCACTTACTTAAGCCAGTTTCACATTAGTGGTAAGGCCAAGGTTTTCTACAGATTTGTCATTGCAAAGTACAGGAAAGGAATTTGGTCTCTCTTTTCAAAAACTATAAATATAGTGCATAGTTTGGGAAAAGGGCCAGACCTGTAGCTAAGTACCTGTCAGCATCAGTTATATTTCTCCTTGTCTTTTTAAATATGACAGAATTCTAACCTGTGAAAGAGCTGTAGAAATTCAGGAACAGAAGTCATTTAATATGTCTCCTTCTGTCTCCCAGGCTAGTGAAAAAAGCTGGTAAATCTAGACCATCCCTAATGAATACTTCCTTAGTTAGTTTTTAAAAGATTTCCATGAAGGGGATATTCTGGACTCTCTGGATGATGTGTTTCAATGTTTAACTGCTCTGAACAGTTACCATAGTTCTCCTATATCTCACTTAAATGTTTTTTGGGTTGAAAATTAAACCTATTTGTTCTTTTCTAAGGTTCGGTTTAGATAGAGAGTGACCAATCACCATCTTCTTCATAATAACCTCATTTTTGAAGGCATTTATTGTGTCCTGCTCCATCTTTTCTGGTTCAGACAAATCCAATTATTTTAACCTTTAAAGACAAGTAATATTTTCTAAGATTTTAGTAATTTTTGTTGCTATGCTCAGAAGCCTTTTTAATTTAGCTGCATGTCTCCTGGAGTGAAGATCAGCTATTCTACATGAGGATTCCTAAAGCCTATAAAGAGCAATAATTATCTCACTGGTGTTCTGTAGGAGTGTCTCTTAACTACATCCCTGATTTAGATTTGTCTCCCTTTTTTAATCCAAAATATTACTTTGGTCAGGCAGAAGCAGTTTGTGGCCTGTTCTACCTTCAGCCACTTAATCCCCAGTTTTGTAATCCCAGGTTTGTTTGGCCTCCCTCAGTAGAATACTTTGTACTTGTCTTTACTGGATTTCATCTTACTGGTTTCAGACTGTCTCTCCAGTTTAGTAAGGTCAAAATCACCATGAATTCTGATAGTTAATAGATTTTCTTAGAACATTTTGGAAATAATTGATTGGATGTATATGTATTTAATAGATGCAATGGATTCAATTTATTTTGATTAATTTACTCAAACCCGTCAGTTCTTTCCTAATTGATGATTATTTTTCAGGACTTTCTGGAAATATATGTAGCCTGAAGAAGGGAAAAGAAATTAATCACAGCCCCAGCTGCAGGGCTATTAAATAGGACATAAACGAAACAGAGCTCACTTTATTAGTCCCGAGCACAGACCATACAGTTAGCGCTGCAAAGTAAAAAAATTCCCATTCAAGTTGTACTTCAGAAAACAGAACAGTTCCAAACCTTATTAGGGTTTGTGTTTTTTGAATTCCTTCAGCAGCAAGCACCATCAGAGACTGCTGGAGATTTAAAAGGACGGAAAATTGCACTTTTCCCTGAAACTAATAATGGAAATTTTTGTTTTTTTCTGACTTACATCTATACAGACTTTACTGGGAGAGACACAGATTGCTCAGGGAATTTTCCATATTCAGATTCCCGCCTGGCTCTGTGAACAGTCATGCATGGAGCATATGCACTGTATAGCAATAATCCAGTGACGTAGAAAAAACAGCAGACCACAGACAGACAATGGGCTGAAACACTTCTTAGGAATGATCCTTCTTATCACCAATGTTCATATTTGGGGATGCCAGCTCCAAAGATGGATTATGAGGGGTTTCTTTCCTGGGTGGAAGGGCAGTCGTTCCCTTGCAGGAGCGCTGCTCTGAAACTGGCCGTCCGACTGCCCAAAATTCAGGATGGACCAAGATTCCTCCCAGACCAAAGGTGCTCACACAGAAAGCTCTTGCTGTCCATGGAGTGCTGAGAGTGGCACACCAACTGCCTCCATTTGGAAGTCCCAGAGTAACACAGCTTAGTGTTGAGACCAGCGATGTCTCTCTTTATACCTGTTCAGGGCTCAGGAATATTCGTGCAGACAAACTCCCAGCTCCTTTCTGTGCTGTGGTTCTTAGTCTGTAAATTATGAAGCAATATTAGTGCCTCAGCCTCACCTTGTTGCTGTGAGAATAGAAGCACTGGCTGGTTAGAATATTCATCAAACCCATGAGGGGACCATAAAAAGGCTTTCTGAACCCACTTCTGGGGGGCTTAAGGAAGTAGAGAGCTTCCTAAATTCAAAAGTAAAGGAATTTGCTGTGGAGCTTTGTCTGGCTGGACAATGCAATGAGAAGATGGCAGTCCCAGCACGTGGGATGTACAGCTGGGTGATGGGATCCTTATCTCTGGCACTGTAGGACTATAAAGGATTGAGATCAGCTGCAGCAATCGAGTGCAAAAATATCACAGAAAACAATATCTGTGTGGTGCTTTGTGTCCTGAGTGAAGGGAAGTCTTGCTTTTCAGATGTCTAGAGCTGAGCAGAGTATTTATAAGTGCACCTGTTCAAAATACCCAACTGTTAATGCTTTGTACCAGGGCAAGATTTAGAGCCTCCTTTCCCTTTCTTTCCTGAGTTTTTGATCATATTTTTCAGTTTGTTTGCTCTAACATCTTATTTTCTATACCCTTTTCTGTGCATTTTCAGGCCTATCACATTAAGAAAATTTTCTTCCATTTCTGAGGTTTTTTTTCTTCTGGACTCAGGGTTTTTCACAGCTCTGACACCCTCAGAAGAATACTGGGCTGTGTGTGAGAGGGGACTGCTTGCATCAAGGGGACTTTTGTTCCCCTGCCATCACTATCATCAGCCAGCCCATTCCAGATCCCTGGATCATACCCTCTAGGCTGGCTGGAAGGCTGTTCTGACTTCCCTTCTCCCATCACCAGCTCTACACAATGCTCAGGTACAAAAAGAAAGCCATGTGTTAGCAGGGACAGTTATTGCCTGTTGTTTTCAACTTTGCAAGGATTTTCTGCAAGATTTTCCCCAGTATACTTTGATTTCAGTGTAAATCTGAATTGAATTTCTTCTGAAGCTTTAAAAAAAAACATGATTTTTCTGCCCTTCCACCACTCCACCTTTACAGCCAGGAAGGCACACACTCTCATCCCACTCCACCCTTCAGCTTTCTGGCAGCATCAGGAACCAAAGCACTTTCTTTCCATAAGAACACAGGCTGGAGTTGCTTCTCCTTCTACATCATTCACGCTCTTCTCATAAGATTCCTGCTTTTGTATTGCAGCCCTGGGATGTTGGAATATTCTGACTCTAGCCCTGAGTGTGCAGGTGATTATTCACTGCTGTTTATGGAGAGGGCTGGAGGACATAGCAGCAGTTAGTAAGAGAACCCCTGCTTTAAGGTGATTTAAGGTGATTTAAGCTGCAAATTAAATAAACTAGACAGGGGGAAAAATGCTGCTTTTCCTATTTTACTAGGGTGAAGAAGGATTAAGGGCTGACTTTTTTATAGACAGCTGCAGACTTAAGGAGTCAAGCGGCTGCTGTGGTGCCAAGAGGGATTTCCAAATGTATAAAGATGTCCATTTCCTACCTGAAATACTCACACCTCTGTTTCTTTAGGTATGTAAGCAGCTTTGAAACCTCTTTTTTTTTAAAGGGACTCGCTTGAAGCCACACACGCATTCTGGGACAGACCAAAGACCTGAATTCAGATCTTACATATCCTTGTCCTGAATCTTAACACAGGATCTGTTCTCTTGAAAAACAGTAGCATTCACTGAAATATCTCAATTTACTTAAACCTTTCTGGATGTAGCACCTCAGTTTATTTGTCTCTGCAGTTACAGCCTGTTATGTTGGAAAATGCCTTACACATTTGTGAGATAAATGTCAAGGATTTCTGTTTTCTTCCTCAGCTCTTCTTTTCTTGATGATTTACTTATAAAACAGCAAAAAAAAAAAAAATTACTGAGTTTTACATTTTTTCCTGGAACTCACAAGATTTGTGGTCATTTAATCCCTCCTGGGAAGAAGCTTCCTAGTGTGTCTTTCCATTCTGATAAATATTTTTCAGGTAGAAAGCAATATATTTGGATGAATAAAGAATCTCAGGGAGAGCAAAGGAAAGCCATTAGCAGCTGTGGATAAATCTCCTTCTCCTACAGGTTTTCTATTATACAGTGGGCACTTCCTCAGCACACCATGGGCAGAAAACATGATTTTAAGTGCCATTAAATGCTGCACAGTAAATATCTCCAGTGCATTACAAGCATCAAATGTAGCCCATGGGAGAAGGCACTGACTTTAATACCCAGATCTTTACTTGCTCTGTATTCCCTTCCATCTTTCCCCCTGGACAATGTTCTGCACTAAAGCATCTGAGCAACTCCCATTAAGCAAGCTATTGAGAAAGAGTCACAGGTTTGTCATGTGCTTGCTTTGTTCCCTCCTCTCACCAAGTAAAGTGACATATTTTGATAATTTCCTCTATATTTTTCATTTATTTCATTCATTTTTTCACCTGCTGTTTCAGGGGTTTGATTCAGGCTGGTTTTTCTCTCTAGGTGGGGAGATCCAGGGCCTGTACAGGGAAATGCTCTGTGGCACATTGGGATTCTTGATGCAGGTTTTCTGAAGGATTTCATGCTCTCTACTGCAGCTGTACTTTCATGTTTAGCTGGAACATTACCATTCTCTTTCATTCATCTTCTATATTCCAAACAAAAAAGGATGAAATGGGAGTTAATTAGGCCATCTCGATAATTCTGAGCAGTGAAAGCTGTGGAAGGAAGGGCTGTGATTGTTCTTATCCAAGAGGAGCAAAAAATAAGCAAGAACAAAGCTCTGTGAGAAAACAATCAATAGGCAACTCTTAAAGATCAGGGCTGGGTTCCTTGGTTCCTCTGGGCTCTAGAAGCAGAGGCTGAGCCCAGCACTGGCCTCTTGGGCCCTATAAAGAGTTTATCAACCCTGTGGCAAAGGCACCAGAATGGGAGTTGGAGTGAAGGCTCAGCTGCCAGAGTTTGCAGCCTGACAACTGCACCCACCACCAGGGTCAGTTTGTGCCAACATCCAGGTTGGGCACCGCGTGTCAAAGGAGCAGAGACAGCACCTGCTGCCCACTGCTGCTCTGGGGGAAGAGATCTCCGGAAGGACAGGAAGGACAGAGGGGTTGTAACCTCTTTGGCCGAGAGAAATGAAGCTCAGCTGGATCTTTATGCAGTGAGCGGGCACAGAGCAGGGGGAGAAAAGAAATGGTAGTGCTCCAGAACAAGACCGGAGTGCTCAAGAGAGAAAAAAATAGGTGTCAATAAATTTGTGTAGCAAAGACAGAGAATCTTAGGTGATCATGGAATTGTAATCTGAACAACATTGCTGTCAAAAAAAAGGGAGAAGCGTACAGTCCAGGTGCTATTCCCAAAGGTCTGAGAAAGCTGAAGGAGATTTCACAGAAAGTGTGAGTTTAACTCCAAACTAGAAATTGACCATTTTTAAAATTCCCCTGAGAAACTGAGTAATGTATAAACTGCAGTGAAAAGAACCACCGTTCTTTTGAGACTTTAAAGACTTGGGAAAATTACATATTTTTAAATATTTATAAATAAAACATAAATCAGGTTTCAAAATGTGACTTACAGATGCGGAAAACACACCTGAAATCTACTTTACATAGTCTCTGCATTTGAGAGCTGGTGTTCCACATATGAAAAGTGGAGTTGTATTGCTGGTATATCAAGATAGTCCCATCGGCTACTGACAGCTCCCATATTATCCTATACTGCAAGGAGAGCTTCTGATCCCAGTTATATGTTCTTCATTACAAATACCTGCTGCCTTCCTGCTTCCACCACAGGAGATGAAGGACAACCAGGATGACAGACTTACACCAGCACAAGGAGGACAAAATCAGGCTCAGGGCCATAGTAAGAAAAGAAGTTATTAGTGATCTAACACTGAATCAGCCTCTCTGTCTTTGATTCTTTTCTTTTGGATGGGTTATAGTTATGCATTAATATTTTTGCTTAGTTTACTAGGAAATGCAAATGAAAATAAAAAAAAAACAATTTAAATTACCTTGAGATTTTTCTTCATCCACCAGCTGAATGTATATACCTCAGAAACTAATACAACTCTTTGATGGGAATTGCTTATTTTCTGTTGACAGCTTTTTAGTGAAAAAGATAGAAATCAGATTGAATTTCGACAGTGAGAAATTGAGAGCTTGTTCTACCAGCAGGAGTCTCAAGGCCTCTAATTTTACCTCTGTGAGCAAAGATGAACCAAGAATATCAGCAACCTACTTTCCTGCCACAGAAAGAAAGCACAGCATCCTAAAAGTCAATCCAAAAGACAATCTGAAACAGAGATTTGTCTAAACTTCAGTGATTTTTACCTTGGTTTAAATATGGCAATATACAAACACAGCAGAGACACTGGACTTTATCCTTAGGGACCCAGCAGTGTGGTACATGGAAGTGAAATAAAGCACATTTTGTCTTTGCTCACAGGGGTGGGGTTTGAGTGTTGCACTCCCCCATGATCCCAAATCCCAGTCATGCATCAATCTTCTCACCACGTGGCACTGGGAGCAGGGCCTTGGTGCTTGTAGGGAATTTCTCCTGGCTCTATCTGTCCCTGATGAGGCCTTAAAGTTATTTATATCAGATGAATGTTTCAATTAACAGGTGTCCATACAAACACTGCTATTGACTCCAGCTCCACAGAATTAGAATGAGATCATTAAAATACAAATATCAAAATACTTTGTCTTCTTTCCAGTGCATGGCAGCATTTTTCTGCTTTGCCCATTTATGTGTTCCATTCTGTGTAATCCAACATTGCTTTTTGTCCCTGCAATATATCATCATAGGACTCCTTCCTGTGCAGCAGCATCAGGAACCACATTAGGCTAATTCTTTTCCATCACATCATATTTTCTTGTGTCCTAATGCTATTATTTCATGTTCACTTCTTTCCTCATGGTATTTTTGCTGCATCATCTTTCATCTTTATCATATTGTTTTACTTCCTTTCATCTTGTACTTTTTCTGTCAAATGATTGTGTCACCTCAATGATCAGACAGTGGCCTGGCACAGTTGCTTCACAGCATGTTTCCACCTAAAAAACCTCAACCATAATGAAATCTTCACACTGACTTATGATAAAATAATATGATTTCTTCTTGTGATGAAGTGCTAATTTTCTGTTTTGGCATAAAATAATGATTCCAAGAACTGTGAAATCAGGAGAAACATAAGGATTTCTCCTTCTTTCACAATTTCTAGTTTACAGACTTCACTAGAGATTGGCTACTGTTAAAAAACCTTTCTGTAACTGAGGAGAAAAATTTCCAGAATTCTCCAGAAGTGGGGGAGTTATACAAAGCTGAACCCAGTAAAGAACTGTGGCTCCTACAGTTGGGCCTCCCAGGCCATATGGAGGGGATCTAATTCTGGATCATGACTGTGCTTAAATGTAGCTTTGAACAGGCCAAACCTGTCAAAGCCAGGACTGTTGTCACTAAATGAGGTTACTGGGGATTTTTATGTAAGGTACCACAGAAGTTGGCAAATAAACCAGCAAATACTGTGGTGGCAGATTAAAAGGTTGCTGCCCTTGGCTGTCTTTCCCACCCTCCTGTGCAGTATTTTCTCTGCAGTAGTTGTACCCACATGTCAGCATGTCATTGTCTTCAGTGAGGGGTCTTATGAGCTGCAGAGATTCCAGTCATGCTCATTAGGGAGGCTCCTGACTGCTCCTGTCCTTGATTTTCCTCTGGAAGTATCACCCCTGTGACAGAGGTGACTGAATTCCCTTAAATGCACTCCATACCAACCACTGGATTAATTTGCACCAGATATGGATGTCTGTGAACTACAGCAGCTGAGAAATTAGGCACATTACCTATTGTGTTTTCTACAAGGACAGTATTCCCTTGAAGACAAAAGTTGTGGATATCAATCTAAATCCAGCCACAAAGCTCGTGAGTCAGAGCCTTTGAGCACCAGAAAGTCTGGCCGTGAAGATGTGAGAAGCTGAGTGGACATTGCAGTGGGGGCATAAACCTTTAGTGAGAGGAGCAGTAGAGGCTTGAAGAACCTTTGGAAAGTTTCATCAAGGGTTACCTGCTATCTACATCCTCTCTGCCCTACTGGGGAGGTACAGGTGCCTCAGAAAGCAAGAGCTGCTCAGCACTGAGCTCCATGGTACCACTCCAGACAGATGACAGCAGCAGAAAATTGGGTTCCACATTTACCAACTCAGTACACTAACTTAAATCAAAGTCAGCCTTGTTCTGCAGACAGGTTTTCCCATGTTCTCACACCTCTACTTTTAATTAAAATGCTGACAATCAGGGATAAGGGGAACAAAATACAAAGGTAATCATGTACAGAAAAACATATTTCACCAGAGCATAAGCTATTAGCACTTCCTCGGCTATCTGATCATCTGACAGGCTTAAGGGTAACAGTGATGTGAATTTCAAATCTCCAGCTGCTCCCCAAGGAGCTTCTGTCTCATACAGTTTGTAGTGAAGTGAGACAGTGGAATGCAAAAATGAAGGAAAGGAAAAGACATAATGCAGCAGGATGTACAAAAGTAGGAACAGGGCCAAATTCAGCCCTCTTTTTGTGCTGCTGACTTTGATGCATGCGATGGCTTATGAACATCTGTCTCAAAATAGCATAATCCCCCACCTGAACCAGCATTTGTCACTTCTGTATGTTTAGCTCTGTAGGACTCAATCCGTTCAGGAAATTAAGCAGATGTCTAATGCTGAACAGATGAGCATTTTCACTCAAGTCAAAACAATTACAATTAGATGTTCACCAGAATCCCTTGCTCAGTTGGGGCTGAGTGGGATAGCTTGTTTCAGGTTATCAAAGGCCTGACTGCATTGCAGGCTGTTCTTTTTCACCAAGACACTCTGAGCTGGCCACGGGCTTCTCTCAGGTCACTTTTTCTCATTCCTCACCTGTGTATGACTGATTTCCCCCCAGTCACTCAGGTGTTCTCTGTGACTGATCTGGCCAGTCCAGTCACCAAGTATGGGCAGCCCTTAAGAGCTCAATGTGCCCAGTTGCTTTCCATCACCTCTCCTACAAGAACAAAAAAGATGATTTTATGCCTAGGAAAGCTGCAGCCTAAAAATGACATGAGAGCTAACAGAAGGACTCTGATTGTTGGAAGAGAACAGTATTGGAAATGATACTTCCCAGCATGGCATGCAGCTGGCTCAGTGCTTTGCAACCTGCCTCCAGTCAGCTTTTCATAGGCTTTGGGAAAGGGAAGGTCCTAAGGAGGAAGAATTATACAATTTCCTATTTCCTTGATACTGTGTATTTACAGTGAGCTACCTACCCAGTGTGAGGGCAGCAAGGACTCCTTCAGCAACAGGATTTAGCACAATTTTTGGTTTTTATTTCACTGGAAGGTTCTCACACCCAGCCCAAGGACATGGTACTTGCATCACCCAGAGAGTACGACAGACTAGACCGAGCACAGGTCAAACATAATTACAGTTCTCATGTTTGCTCTCTGCCCTCATGTCAGTAGTTAACCAGGATTTTCTCCATGTGGAAATAATTTCCATGTCTTTACTCCTGAAAAAATTGAAACAGTGTATGAATCCATCTTTTTCCTTTTTTTTGTTTTTTTCTTGGAGTATCTGCAAGTTATTTACCTTTTGTCACAATTGTAGAGGTAACCTGATCATTGCAAACAGACACACTCAGGATATTATAACTGGCTTTGCTCTTTTCCTGGCTAACGTGCAGATTTGGGCATACTTCTGACTCTTGACCTGAATGTTTGCCACTGAATTTGTTGCATGTGGTTACATATATGTTCTGCTCCACATACCCTCTGCACGTCAAATATGAGCAATAAACTTTTGCAATATTCTGTGCTTCTTTCCTTGCCTCATTCCTATCCCAAGTTTTTTTTTCCTTGCATACAAAAACCCACTGACTCTTGTAAACTGTGCATTGAGCTCTGCTATGTTCCAGTGGCACATGCCACTCTGTGTTCCCTCTTTGCACATCTCTATCACATCTTGATTTGCAAAGAATACATATGGTTGAAATAAAGGCAAAAAAGGTGTTTTCCTTATGCTTGTCTTTTTGTGGTACAGCTTGTCCAATGCCAAATGGGAAAGCACAGGAGGTTGTAAGGTTGGCTCTAAGGCTCTTTTTCTATGTGCTTCATTTTTCATGCCCTGTAGTTTAGGACCTGTCTTTAGAAGGAGGGTGGATGGGATGAACTCTTTGAAAAGGCTGGTATATCAAATGATATTTATCATAAAATATCTCAGGTTTATGTCATTTATATCTGTAATTTAATTATACCTAATATGTTTCCCTAACTGTGATATTGACTATTTTATAGGAATCAGAATGAGCCTTTTGATCATCTGTGGGTACAGCTTCACTAATAGGCATAAATCAAAATGTCTTAGATCAACTTTGTACCCCTAAGGCATAATGTAAATGATGAAGGGATGGGACTTCATTTTGTCATGTTCTCTTCAAATATCAAGTTATATTAAAGAAAACACTTTTCTCAATCACAGGTGCATGTACGAAGAGTGAGTGACAACTCGATGTCATCTCTTTGATAAGTCGACTCCCTTGGCATTTTTAGATGTACTTTCATAAATGAGCTTCAATTTGTCTTGCACGGAGTGGAGCTGTATCTCTCTGTCTGCAAAGCTGTATTTAAAAATGTGCTTACTACTCCATAATTCAAAAAGGAGGGGGAAGGTAAAAGAAAAAAAAATATATTCTTCATGTATTTTGCTAGAGAACAATAAAGAAATGTGCATATTTGTTCCTAAAAACCAAAGCACTACAGGGAGGGAGGCAAATGTGAAGTCTGCGCTGTTCCACCACCAATCTGGCAATTTGTTATATGATGTTTTTACAGGAGGGGATGATTCTCCAATACCAAAATCTCTCTGCCTCCCAAAAGAAAGGCAAGTAGAGAACATTTATAAGCTCAAGCAAGTCTTTTGTACGGCAGGGACATGCTTGGACAAGCACAGACACATGCATAGTTTGAGGCAAATATACAGCCTGCATTTTATCTGCACACCAAATATCTCAAAACCATGTCCCTTTGTTAAAAAAGGGATTTTGATAGTGTAAGGATAGGACCATCTTTTGACACTAAGGGAAGGTCATGTAAGTAATGCAACATATTAGATATGTTTGTATATGTACATTATATATTGCATATATAATATATGGTCTCATGGAAGGCGTCCCTGCCCCTTGGAAGAGGGAGGAACAAGATGGGCTTTAAGGTCCCTTCCAACCCAAATCATTCAGTGATTCTGTGATTCTGATGTGAGTAATGCAACAAGTCAGATCTAAATATGATATAAATTGTCGGCTTCTTCCGTTTGACATATTTTAGGACTTTTAAAGTTCTGCATCCACAGAGAATATGCCCCATTCAGCTTTTGAAATGACCAAATACAGAAGCTTCTATGGCATCTGTAGAGTCAGACCCACCATTTCTTAGTCATTCCAATCTGACAGCAGTTATTGCTTCTTTGAATTTTAATCTGACATTTAACCCACCTCGAAATGCATTGCCTCATTTGCTTTCCGTGCTCTCCTCCCCCCCCCCATTTACTTCTAAATAACCTTTTTCTTCAGATGATTTTCGTGAAATTGCCACTAAAAAGAGTCCCGTTTGAGCTGCCTCATTTGAAAACTGTGAGATAGTGCAAGACATCTGAAGATGTCATTGTAACACATGAAAAGCACTTCAGCTCGCACATAAACACTATCAAGTAGAATCTGAACCGAAGTTATAAGCTCGGCTGAAATGATATTTTGTTAATAATTGTCAAATATTCCACAAATAGCACAGTCCTAAATAGCACTATTCTGAGCAATGAGAGCACCACGTAACACGCTGAATTTTTAAACAGAGCTGAACAGAATATAGAATTTCTATTTGGGAAGTGTGGACATCTTGAAGTTCAATTTTGTTCAGAAATGGAACAAATATCTTTCCGACAAAAGGAAAATTCTAAATAGCTGCTTCAAAAAGCAATGTGCATTTCAAACTCAAAGTTTAGGCTTAAAATTGTCTTTTTATTTTTTATTATTTCAGTGTCAGAGTCTGGTTAAAGAAATGACAGTGAATGGGAGAATTTGCTAAGAACAAAAGCGTCATCAGAGACTTTGCTGATTTCTTTATCAGTACAATAGAGAAGGAGCTGTTTTCTATATTCTTATGTAGGATACAGCATCACATTTTTTACTACTGACAGATCATGAAATTATGTGAATAAAAATACAGAATATTTTAAATTAAATTTTAATGTTGAAAGAAATATACAATTTTGATAAAACCAGTTCAAGTTTTCATAAGAAGTTTTAATGAGAAGTTCGTGATAAGAAGCGAAAATAAGCAAAGCTCCATTTCACTGATATTTTCAAAAAAAGGTTATTTTGTTGGAAATAAATTAAACCAGTTCTTTTGCTTACAATCTAAGGACACATTTATATTCAATCTCTGTCAAGCAGGCAGTGCATTGCTCTTACAGTATCCACTGTCTTCTTTGGCAAGTGTTTCACTCAGTAATCCTGCTTCTAAAATTATTATTTGTGCTCTGATGTTACCCATGGATACAACCGTGATCAAACCTCCTCCTCCCAGAGCCCTGCTGAGTTATGGGGAGACAGTTCCGCCTCCAAAGAGCTTGAAGCCACAGAGGGAAATACATGAAATACAGAAAGTCTGGAAAGGCAGTGAGGGAAATAAGGACTGTAAGAGTAAAACAAATCAGATAACCCCACTCTTTGCCCTGTACCATTTCTAGACATCCATGTTAACTCTTAATCCCTTTTTGCAAATTACTTGGTTTTTTTAAAATTCACTTGATTCCTTGCACAGGCAAGAAAGGTCTCTTTTCTGTGGGTTAACAAGACCTACAGTCCAACCTTATGGAAGAAAACATGCCACCAGGTGAAGCTTGGTCCTGTACTCCACGTGTCTGTGGTCTAACAGTGAAGGGCAGTAACAAGCACGATGCAGTTTCTTTTCAGTCTGGCTAGAAATAAAAGACAAATGCCTTAAGAGTTATTCATCAAGAATAAGGAGGAAAGAAAGCAAAAACCTGACAAAAATCTTGGGAAAGTCTCTGTTTCCCCAGCCTGCCCCTGATAAGGACTGTGTCCCATCCCTCCACACTGGCACACAGCATTGGCACTCTGCTGGCTCAGGGCTTAGCTCCCAGACACAGCAGAGCCATTTCCTCGGTGAACTGTCACTAAAGATTCTTTTCTTGGTTTTCTTTCTTTTCATGATAGCCCAAATTGAATGCTTGCCTCGCCTTGTATCTGTCATGTTAGCTTTTTAGATAGTACATGCTATACTCAATACTCCAGTGGGCTGCTGTCCTTCTGTAGGAGCTTGCCAGGCTTATCAAGTGCCTCTAATGGTGCTGGCCTGAGGGAAAACAGTACACAGCTTGCTTTTACATTTCTTCTCCACTTTAAAAATATGGGAGATATTAATAGTACAAAGAACCGTTCCCCACTGCTTTGATCTCTACAACACTGCTGCTCTTTCAGCCTCCATGTAACTACTGATGCCATGTTATATTACTGTTTTCATTATTCCAGCCCATAGTCCATATTCTTTTCCCATCTTGCTGTCTGCTTTAACCCCAGCTGTAGCTGGCCTTCCCCGGAGGAGAAAGGGGAGTGAGAGGATTGGATGTGCTGCAGCAGCATCTCCTGAGAGTTGTGATTGAGGGGCTGCATCAGACCTCCTGGGACTCTTGAGAAGATTAATTTCAAAGGTAGTTGTTGATCACAAAAAA
>VXAY01007096.1:199613-260351 GCA_013399855.1 Oxyruncus cristatus | reverse complement strand
AAAAAAAAAAAAAAAAGCCAAACTGCTGTTCCCCTGGAATAACCTCAAAGGAGATGTGCCTCAGGGACTTGTGCTCCCTCTGTGCTCCTCCTTTGCTTCAGGGCAGTAGTAATTTGCTGTAAGCCAAAGGCAGCAACAAATTCCACTACCCTGATGGCAGGTCAGTTTGCTGCCCATCATGTGAGGCAGAAGGGAAAGCACAGCAGTAACTCCTGTGGCTTCTCAGGGAGCACAGGAGGAGCAGCACACCATCAAACTCACCCATCTCACATTCCTGTGCTCCACACGGCTGACATTTGAGGTGAAGGGGGGAGGATTCTTAATTTCATTTGTCCCTCACTCAGCATGGAGTCAAAGTCATCCCTGAGTTTGAAACATCCCGTTTTGGTGACAGGTTACTAGAAGCTCTGGGAATTGTTTTCTGTTTTCTTATATAAAGGAACATCCAGGAAGAGGACATGGACCTGATTTGAATTTATTCTGTTACTATATGATTAGCACTAATTCAAACATTGTAAAAAGCATTATAATACAGTGTTTTGATTTAGAAGTGCTTAACAATTTACAGTAAATCACAAACTAAGCCATGAAGCTACAATTCTTCATAGGTGAGTGTGTCTGTGCACACAGACACCATTTGCAAACTATGACATATTGGCATTAGACACACCATGCAAAGTCAGTTACAAAGAAAAGTAGGTTTCTCTTCTTAATTAAATAAATCCATAAATAAATAGAAGACAGCAGGTCTACAACAGGCAAATTGTTCTTCAACTCCTGAATAAGACATTCAGTGGGATGAATACAGTACAATATCTCTTCTCATTAAAAAATGCATTTTATATACAGCTGACAAGGAAAATTAACTTAAAATTTTATCTCATACTCTGTGGAAAGCTGTGCTTGCTTTGTGAGCAAATGAGCAATGGTGCCCAGAGAACAGAGCACTCAGTTGGGTGCAGCAGCCTGGTTTTTCCCTGGGTTTTGTTTCTGTCCTGGGTTTTGGATATGGTCAGGCTTTCAGCTGGTGATTGTGTGTCCACTGCAAAGCCTTCAGAGGTCCATCTTTAAATCACATTACAGCTAGGTGAAACCATTATTATTATGCAAGGAAATATATTTTTCGTTGTCTGCAGTGCACGTTTTAGCACACATATTAAAAAGGGAAAACAAAGTTGTTTGCCAGTGTCTGACTCTGCTGAGAAACCTTATCTAGGGAAAATGAAGCTGTGTCAGACAGGTGAAGGACTCTCCCAAGTTATTAATTCACTTTGAATAATTCATTAGCTAACACTCTTAAACTCTGATAGTCCCAGGTAAATCCCAGAGAGGGGTTTTGTGGTCCCTCAGCCTTGCTCCTCATCAAATGCATTAAGTTTTACATAATAAGAGGATGCGTGAGTGTTTTTAAAGAGATAGTTATTCTGGAACTTGTAATTAGTGCACAGTGTCTAATTGTGTGATGGAAGTGACTGAGTATGGAAATAAGGGCACTCTGCACGGACTGGCAGCACAAACCCAGGTGTGCTTTCTCTTGATAAGTGAGTTCCTGAGTCTTCTTCCATCTGAAAGTGTCCTGTAGGTTTTACTTGGCATTCAGACTCCTGAAGTTTAATGCAGTATAAAGGAAAAGTCTTTTCTCAGCCGTGTGCTCCGGTACATCAGCGGGCAGTGAAGAGTCAGGGTCTTACCTGATGTAAACTGGTGTGTATTCACTGGAATCCATTAATTCACAGGCAGTGTGAGCCAGGGGTTAGAAACTCTCACTGAGTTAAAATGAAGCAGGATCAGTCTTTCAAAATGCAAAAGAGATGTGAATACAAAATTTACCTTTGAAATTCTCAGGGGGATTAATGTGGTGCAAACATATTGCCCAAAAGCACCCTCTTCCTCTAACAGGAAAACTGAATAGGCTGCAGTCACTATTTTTCCTATCTTCTTATTGAACCTAAAATGGTCACTGAATTAAACTTTAACAAATAGATCTTTTTAAAACTAAATTAATAAACTTCCTTATTTCTCTGCTATCTAAGTTCATAGCCTTTACTTAATGATGATGCACTTGATTAAATAAAATGAAAGAAAAATGAAAGTTCTTTCAGACATTAAAATTAATAATGAGTTTAGACTTAATCCAAAAGCGATTTAACTTTAAACATTCATATGAAATTAAATGAGCCATTGAATTTGCTATATAAGCAAGCATTAATCTTATCAATCTATGAAGACTGGAATGTTATACAGTGACCCATTAATTTCAAAGTCTAATACAAGGTCTGTTTAATGCCTTCAGTCTATTAAAAAGTGTGATCCTACAATATAACTGCTTTTTCATAAACGTTTAAATCCCAATTCATCCTTCTACTGCTTTGATAATTTGATAATCTGTTCTGACAAGATTATGGTTTCAAAAAATCCCCAAATACATAATTTCTTTGCATCTGCATTTACTCCAAGTTTGAACTTCAACACCAACAAAGGATGTATTAGAAAATATAGGGATTTGAACAGTTGGTGTTTGTTGTAAACAAATGTCCAACAAAAAAATAGATTTTCCTTTATCAGGTGCTGTTTAGACTAACAATCTTACCTGTATTCTGAACTCTATCTTTTCCAATGCGGTAGAGACCTGTGCCACAAAAAAAAAATAAAAAAAAAACAACCACCACCCTGCTCATTCAAAACATCTCTAAAAGAAAAAGGAAGATTTTTGTTATGTGTTTTTGGTGTGTTTTATTTCTGTTTGTAGTAGATGTGTTGACTATAGTGCCTGATGCAAGCAGAGAGAAAGACCAGAAAGTTTGCTTTCAAGGTTTCTTTACCAAAAGTGCAAGTCATGGTGATTTGCAAAATTAGAATTCAAAAAACCCCAAACCTCACGTTTTTTGAAAACTGCCCTTTTTAGTTAATGAGATGATTCAATATCAGAATTTAATGGCATGACATCTTAGCTCCTGCCATGGAAGGTCATGGTTTGAAATTTCTGTTTCTAATCAGTAGTTGCTCCCACAAAAACCAATCAAAGGGAAAGGTTGATATTTAAATATGTTTATGTTACTAAACAGGTGTTCCAGTTTGACATACTATACCTAATTCTACCTAATTTTCACAAATCTAAGGTCAATGAGAAATTATGCTTCTTAAAATAAGACAAAAACAGTTCCAGTGTGGTTGTTAAATGCAAAGAATAATAAACAGTTTGATGAATGCTATGTTCCTTGAGCCTGCACTCCAGAAATGTCTGCAAAATGCAACCAGCTTTTTCTGTGTAGGAGTATATTTTCTTTGTCTGTAACACCTTCCTTGACTTATATCTGCTTGCAGAAGCCTGAAATATGGATATGGTAGTACTGTATCCTTGTATAAATAAATGACTGCTATTAACTTTTAGGAGTCTCCACATTTTGGCCCTGTGCACTAATTAGGAATGCAAGGCTATGAGCAGATTACTTGTGTAAACTCATGGAGCTCATTGGAGCATTTCCCAATTTACACTGGAGACTGTATTAAAATCTGACCTGCTAAATGGTAATATATTCCTTCTCAAACACATTTCCGTGCATTAAGAACAGAGGGATCCTATTCCAAGGGCCAGGAGGAAAAAGTAAAAGGCTGGTTCAGTACTTCTGTTACGGTACAACAGTTTGAGTAAGAGGAAATACTGAACTCAAGAGGTTACTCAAGCAGAAGCTGAATTCAGGTAATTACACATTTAATAACAAAATCACTGATTTTCCTAAGGGTGTTCGTGTCAGGATGTTACTCAAAACAGTGGTTGGGAAACTTCTGAGTCTCTCTGCTATTGTCCATTTGCTCTCATCCTCTGCCTTCCCTCTTGGAATCTTATCCATGGTTGTGCTGGAAGGCATTTGGAGTGCTACCAACTGTGGCAGTACAGTACACACAGCTGCAGCTGTGTCCAGGAGTGTCTGTTGGCTTTCATATCTAAAGGGTGGAACATCAAGAACTAATTGATCAGAAAATACCTAAGGTATTTTTGAAGTGTTTATTGAAAGTTTGCTGGTTTTTTTGTTTGTTTGTTGGGGTTTTTTTTAATTTTATTGGGAAGTGCATTTTTCTCATACCTAAATGCTGTGAAAGATTGTTAATTTTGTTGCATTTTAATTTTGGCAACAACAGAGGCATTGGCTGATGAAGCGCTTTTTGATTTGTCCAGCTTTTATATTTTCTAACAATATTATTATTTTTCGTCTCAAATGAGGTCTTCATTTCTATTTTGTATTCTGCACTAAAGTGCAGTTGCAACCAAATGAAGCATTTTGATTTTTGTCAAAATAAAATCCGTCAGTAGCTGGCCCAAGACAGTATTTTGGTTTGTTACAGTTGGAATCTTCTTTCATGGAGATTTTTGAAGTGATAGGATTTGCTTCCTGATGGGCATGAAAACAGTTTTGAAATTACAAATTCTTTAGAAAAATGAAAATGCCATTCTTGTCACAGATCTGGTGCTTTTTAAGTTGTTCCCTGTTCACTTGCCACATGATAAAAATAGGATGTTGAGAACATTTCCACAAGTCAGTGCTAAATGTAAGCAGAGCAGATTTCCTTCATGCAGTTCTGCTTCAATTAATACTGTACCCTGATATGGACTGGCTGAATTAATCTTCAGCATGTAAATTTAGGCATCAGCATCACCATCAGCAGTCAGAACTGTCATCATTGGTTTAGAGTAATTAAAAGTCGACAAGGAATCAAATTTCAAAAAACCCCACAACATACCCCACCTTGGTTATGTTTGTCTTCTTAACAACTCTAACCTAAAAGGCCATATCTCTCAGTTTTGGGTTTGTTTCAGGCATTCAGATACAAGTTCTTGCCTCAGCCCCTCAGCAAAATACAAGTTACCAGATAAGGGTCTTATTCTCCATCTCATTTTGACTGTTGCACGTGAAAAGTATTAACAGGTTGTGTAAGCAACAGGTGATCTGGTGCAACCAGGTGAAAAGTGAAAAAGAAATCCTACCTTTGGATTCATCCTGCAAAAATGCTCTTGGTCTACAGTTTCTGCCTTGGCAGTGACACCATAACCTCACGCAGCAAGTTTCCAAAAGAAGTGCCAGACCTGTGTGTTTACTCCCATCTGCCTGATAAAGGCTGGTATTCCTGGAATACAGTATTTGTTCTGCAGCGTTCACTCACCTGCCTCAAAAGTGACTCTTTGGCAAGAACAGACTGAACCAGCAAGCCTGTGAAATGAAACCTATTTTCTGGAGGGATTGTGCAAAATACCAGCAGGAATTTGCCTGAGGCATTGAACTGGTTCTTTTACATATGAAAGAACTATAAACATACTAAAACCCTGCAGTTTTATCATGTTCTCTCAGTCTTTCAGCTCACAGATAACTGAGTGTAGTTCAAACAGTACATCTCTCAAGACTGTAACCCTGGAGCTTTTACTATTCATTTATTTATTATTTGTCAGCTTCTGCTTTAGGTGTGGATAAGTTTTTACTTATTTTTTTGGATCCTTTCTTTCCAAGAAATGCTGATGGCAGAGTCAGCAGCCAAAGTCCCACGGTCCATAGAGCTGAGAGTTCCTTTCTAGAGTGACTCTTTGTGGTGCCTTATCAAACTTTCAGGAAGAGTCAGGTTGGGAGGGATCACAGGAGGAGTCCTGCTCCAACCTCCAAATTCAAACCGGGGCAGACTTGAGAACTTCCACATTTGGAGACTCCTCTATGTGATTCCTGTTGCAGCAATAAATTATCCTTCCCGTGATTTTTTTCTTTCTTTTATCAGGTCAGAATTATGTCTTTTATGTCATTATGTCATGTTCAGGAACAGTATTTCCAGACCACTATTAATAAGGAAGGAATTCCCTAAAGAAGAAAAAGGAGAAAACAGTCCTCACCTCTACCACCTGCAGGATTCGAACTGTACGACGACTTGCCTGGAAAACAGTACAATTCATCACACAATCAAAGCCAAGTTTGGGACCCAGCCCGTCATCAGACCCCAAGTTGTCACAGCCACAGCCCATCAGCGTTTCTGCAGTGTGAATGACCTTAAAGGTTGGGGTTCTTTTCCCTCATGGCCAAAGTCCCTCATGTAGTCATGACATGTATTCCCTCATGGCGACATAAACTGGTGAATCAGGACAAGTACCCAACAAAGCTTGTTCCCCAACACATGCCAAAGCAAGAAAACATTTTTAAAAGTGTTTGTATGGTTTTGACTACTCAGGTTTGGATATAATAATCACTTTCAGACACATTCCTGTTTGCTTCCATAAATGTATTTGCATAGCACACAAATTTGACAGATGGATTTGGGGAGTTCACTTTGCTCTGCAAGCAAAATACATGCACATCATAAAAACCACCTCTTTTAGAGAAGCACTAAAACGAGAGAGTTTTCTAAATAATTGATTTCTAAACCAACAATTGAACTCTTGTAATAATTATTTTGAAGACAAGAGATAAGGTTCAGTTACTGTCTATGCTGGTTGATAATATAAAAAACTTAATGGAAGACAGTCTTTCTAATAAGAAAGTGAGAATTATAAGCAATAAAACCCAGCATGGGATGTGATTATCATGAGGCAATAATACCCTTGGGCATTTTGCTGTATAAAAGCTGAGTGCTCCCCATAAATATGTGTACTTCTTATTAACCACACCCCTACAAGTTGCCTGATTGATACAGAGGTTTGGGGGGTTTTTAGATTTAAATAGAGATACATCATCTTAGGAAATTGCTTTGGGCTGGAATATTGTAGCCATGAGATTAATAGAGTTCTAAGCTGGAGATGTTAATTGCTTTATTTCTAGTGGGTGATATTTGGACCTTCCCACCTCCATTTTCAGGGGAGTAAAATGGTGGTGAGCATCACTTTGGGACAAAATTAATCAATCTCTTCTTAAGAATGAACAATCAATCAGCATTAGAATTGTGGTAGCACTGCTGCTGTCTCTCGTTTCTTATTTCATTACTTACCTTGCCATTATGAGTAAAATAACTGTCTTTGAAAGGCTGCAAAGTGGCCTTTTTTCTCAAGTTAGTTCCCAAACCACAGTGAATTGGCTGATGCCAAAAGCCTGTCGAGACTTTTTAGGAGGCACAGAGTATTATGAAGTCCTTTGAAGAGGAATAGTGCATAAATGTTATCCTCGTGTACATCACCCGTCATCCTTCGTCTCTTCTATTCATTCCTTTTTGTCCCACCTGACCCTGACCTGCTTTTTTCAATTTTACATCATCCCCCATTTCCACAGAACACTCCCTGCTCTCCCTTCACCTGCATTAGCCTTAGGGAGTGGTAGTGAGGAACAGATTGTACATCTTTATCCTCTACATAGTAAGGACAAGATGGAAATGTGTGGCTTCACAAAGAGAATTTGTCCCAGAGTTTTTTTTTCTAAGAAAGGTGGTTTATTCACTCTGAGTAAGGATTATTCAGCCCTGTGACCTAGCCATCCTTTCTGCACTGAGGGAAAGAAAACTTACATTATTTTTAGCAGAAGTCTCCCAAGGCAGGAAGGAGAGTGAGCTCTCTACAGCTTACTTTGATAGCATACAAATGGTGCGTAAGCTTGTGAAGAAGCATTTCACAGCTTTTGCTTGAGGGTTTTTTATGGAGGAAGTACTAGTGAACGGCCCAGGAATTTGTCTTCTTCATCTCTCAAACCTGAGCCAGCGCTCGAGGCAGAGCCAAGCCCTGGATGTGGTCATGGGTGACAGGACAAGGCTGCCGAAGGATATGAGCAACCACTGCCAGGGCCAACAGCTCTGCCTCCCGGGGTGCTGCACACAGGGCTAAAATAAGCTGCTTTAAGAGTCCTCCCCATATTCCATGACACTAATTTCTCCTCCACCAAGGATCTGACCTGCCAGATCCCCGACGTCTGCAATTAGGACACAGAATTCCAACCATATTATATCACAATAGGTATAATTACAGCTGAGTGTAAGTGCCTGCTGTCACATTTGTTGCTTTGTGCATATTAATTGGTTAACCTACTGATGCCTGGCTAAATTCCTTCCTTGATCAAAAGGCACACTGAAACACTTAGCAGAGAATTTAAACAATGGACTTTATTAGTACAGTGTCAGCAACTCAGCCTTTCTTACAGAAAAAAAATTGTATAAGGAAACACAAGGCATAAATTCTTACTGGAAATCCTTCTGGAATAACACAGTATAGTGGCTTATACATCAATTATTTTTTCACAAAAGCCTTTTTTTAAAAAGAAAGAAAGAATGATATCAAGCAAGAGGAAACATAATTTCTTTAAATGCTTTTTTTCTCTCTCAAGACCAGCATTCTGATCAATGACGAGAGATGGACATCAGACAATTTAATATTTTTAGAATCTTCTTTGTCTTTTGGTATATTTATTTTTCTGTTCATTAGAAAATCCTAGACTGACTGGCAACAACTCACATATAAATTAGCATTTCACCTACTAGGTATGTGCAACATTCATGGCTTTAAACAGAAAGAGAGTAGGTTTAGATTAACTATTAGGAAGAAATTCTTGGCTGTGAGGGTGGGGAGGCCCTGGCACAGGTTGCCCAGAGAAGCTGTGGTTGCTCCATCCCTGGAACTGTCCAAGGCCAGGTTGGATGGGGCTTGGAGCAACTTGGGCTAGTGGAAGGTGTCCCTGCCCATGGCAGGGGGTGGAACAAGATGCTCTTTAAGTCCCTTACAACCAAAACCATTCCATGATTCTATATGTCTTTAGGTTTAAAACTTCATTAGCTGTTTGTTTTTTGTGTCTGCTTAAGAAGTTCTGAAAGATTAGGTCACCAGCCTAGTGGAGATATACAACTATGGTGTAGCAATACATAAACTTTTTAGATTGCATAATTTATTCCGTATTATAAATTATCTCAGAACTAAAATGGCAAAGAACATTTTATAGATTATCAAAATTATATACAGTGAGCAAGCTGTGTGGAAAATTATGTACAGTGGACCACCCCTACTTTCATTGTATATCCATAACATCCATAGCATTCTCTTAATAAATGCTTAATTAGAAATAGGGCCAGTGGAGTTGTTCTAGATTTAGTCACTGTAGTGGAAACACTGATGTGCACAGATGTGCAGTAGCAGCAGTGGCATCTGGCCAATAGATCACTTCAGTCACTGGCTCTCAAGTTTAATCTCTGAGGCTAATGCTTGTGATTTTACTGATACCAGGAACTGCTGTTACAGACATAAATATCTTGGGGAGGGGCAACAATTTGAAATAGTCTCCAGGCCTTCTGGAGCTCTTTCTGCTGTAGTTTCCCATCGTGTCACTTTCTAAACTTTCCATTTCCACGTTCCTCCCCTTGGACACTGGTTCCAGTCACCATCTCACACCTATCACTAGTGCAAGCTGTGGAGTACTACAACAGGTCCCTAAGACTGATGGTGCTCACCTTAAAAAGGGCAGTACTTTCTCATTTATGTGTATCTTACTAATGCTCAGGAACTATTTGAGTCCATGGCCTCTTTATATCAGTGTAGCAGATTAATGTCATTTGACTCTTAAGGCTAAACTGTAACAGAACAATATATTAAGTAAAGGTTATATTCAAAAATATCCCACTTTGACACTTGAGGAAATGTTCAAGTTGTCAGTGTTATTAATACCACAGAAGCAACTGTTTTATGGGTAGCAATGATGGACACAGGTGAAGTTATGGGGGCTCTGCTTTAGCTATGGGAAACTACATTTGCACTCTGGGGTTTCTACACTGATGGAATATGTTCATTTCCAACTGAAAAAAAATTCTGAAGGGAAGCAAGAAAAAAAAATAGTTCAGGGTCCCATATTTGTTCTGTCTGTGTGTAGACTATCTATCAGCTTGGAAATTACACAGGTGTGAACAAAGCCAACCATTTCTCAACAGTGACATTCCCCTACTGTCTCCCAGCAACTTCCACCAAGCACACACTTCAAAATAAAGCAATGGCACGTTGCTCATACACTTCTTGCTTTCTGTGACAAAGTTTGTATCATGTTTAATGGTAAAATATACATGTAAACATATATAAAAGATTGTCAATTGCTTGCTTTGTTTAAAGATCAGGAAGCTTGTACTTGTCAAGGCTTTCTGCTGTTGGCCTCAGTCTTGCCCTTCCCACCTCACCAGTTTTAACTTAGTGGTATGTCTGGGCTACATAATAAGAGCCACGGGAGTAACTTTATAAAGCCAGGAAATCAAAGGCAGATGTTAAACATAAATTGTACCAATCAAACAGAGCTTACAAAAGAGTAGAATTCTCTCCTGTAATTCTATTTGAACAAATGTGTCAAATACAGGGACTGGTAGAAATACTGTCTTCATCAGGTCCCACTCTCATCAGCTGCCCTGCATTTAATCCCTTCCCTGCTCATCAGTGCCATCCCTCCATTGCAAAAATCACCTGGAAAGACACAATCAAATGTAATGATCCCTCCCAAAGGACTGCAAGCTCTGAACTGCCCACCAGCAGCTTTAGTCTGGCAATTTCCCTGATGGCCCCTTCCCAACAGCTGACCTTAGGAGCACATTCTGATTTGCTTGTGTCCTCCTCCTCGTGCCAATCATCCAGACAAAACTGCAGAATGCTCTGTGCTCTGTAGATGAAAATGTTATGGAGAGTGGGCATATCCAGATGGATTCCCAAACCTCCATGCTGAGGTGACACCAGTGTTAGTCCGAGGCTGTTCGGGTGCTGTGCCCATGTACATCCTGATTTCCTCGACACAAGCCCTGCACCCCACTGTCCTGCAGGGAGCAATCTCCTTCAGCAACTTTCAGTTCCAAACACATTTCCCATCTTCTGGAAAGATGGAAGGCTCTGCCTACTCAGTGTGCAACCCAGCCCTCAATCTGGCATTTACTGATTTGTTAGTTTGTCTTCTTTTGTTCTGATAATGTTGAGTTTGCAGCAGGTTATTTATACCAAGAATATTATTTCTCTAAAAAAAAAAACAAACTTAATAGTTTGTTCCAGCAAAGGGTCCTAGCTGACCTGACTTAGGTGGCTTTTTCCCACAGGGACTGTTGGTCTGTCATCTTTAGGGAGCTGGTTTAAAGACTTCTGAAGTCCACAGAAACACTGGCATGTAAACAAAGCCAAGCAGTGAACTGTGCAAACATCTAGACATTATTAGAGTGTTCTGTGTTGGGGTTGCTCCACCTCTAATATTTATAGCATTTCTGAGGATTGGGCCTGAGAAAGCCAAATAAAACAGACACAGCTTTTTAGCTGAAAGGCATTGAAACTGGAGGGGGTTTGTGCAACCTGAAGAACTGGCCTAATCTCCTTTGTGTTTAGAAACATGAAGACAAGAGAAAGTCAAACCATGGCTGTCAGCTGCATTTACCAAGTGTAATGCCATTTGGCTGTATGGAATAGAAGAAAGCCTGAGCTATTCTACATGTGTAGAGCTATAAAAATAAGATTATTGCCGTTCCATGGCCTTACATGGCATCCAAAACTTGAGTTAGTGTTCTTGTAATGGTAATAGAAAGAAACTGTAAATCCAGTTGGTTTTGGTAATATGAATGATGCCTGTAAAACACTTTTGTTCTATGAAAAATATTTACTAAAACAAACAGAAGGAAAATGCCATTCCAGAATGGCCATAATAGGAAACTGATTTTGAACTCCCTTACACAATCATTGCCAAAACGTAATTTCAGTAATCCCAGTTCTGATTCTACCCTGAATCTCTACAAGTATAACTCCATTTATTTCTGTGGAACTATCTTGTTTTGTTCTCATTATACAAATCTAAAATCTAGTGAGACAGAGAGTTGTAGAGCTTTATTCAAAGCTCATTGAAGTCAATGAGATACCACCCTTTGACTAAAAGCAACCTAGATAATTTCAGAATTTGTTCTAATAGGTGATACTAGTTATACCAGTTGTATACCTCTTTAACTTCATTGATTTCAAATGCATTACTGAGTATTAGCTTTATTATTTTTAGAGTGAGGCGAAGCTTTCAAAATTACCATGGGAAGAAAAAGTTCAAAAGCAACAGAAACAGTAGTTGAAGAACAGATTTCTCAATTTTCTTGAATTTAGCATCAGTCCTCATGTGACCCCATCCTATTGCTTAATGCACTTTAACAATCCACTCTGGTTTCCCAGCGATGAAAGCAAAATAACATAGCATAGCATAAAGTTGTTTTGCTTTAGGTCTGGTCAATGGCAATATGTTTTTAAAAACTCTAAATGTGTTGTGTTGAACTCACTGCAGTTTTCTTTTTCCTCATTTCTCTTTCCAGTCTCAGTGATGCTCCTAAGCTAAATTCATGACAGCTCCCAACCTCTCATCCTTTCAGAAGATGTCCATAGGAAAAGCACTTCCTAGAACACAGGTGTTTAAGCCAAATATGAGGTAATCTGATCTTTTAGCATTTCATAGCAGTGGAAAGATGCCCCAAATATTAGACAGAATTAACAATCACACCAGGACAAACTTGTGATGTGCACAGTGACAGCCATGTAGAGCCTGATCCTGCTGTTAGGCTGGAATTCCATCCCACAGTCTCCTCAGTTCATGTCCTGGGAGCTCAGGATATAGATATATATATATATATAGATAGATAGATATATATATATACACTTGAGGTATTGCAAAGTACTGATCAACATTTTCAAGGGGAAGGATAATGTACCTGCAAGCCAAAATCTGCTCATCTACACGTCTCCCATCCTTGCTTCAAACCTGTACAAAATTGAATAGACTGATGAATCTGCACAGCTGCTCATCGTAGTGCTTTGGCTTTATACGAAAATACGCCTGAATTTTACTGCCAGGATTGATGAAAATTTGATTGAAAAACAACACTGCAGAAAATCTCCCTCAACAGCAAGACACAATCTCCCCTCCTCAAATCCTTTCCAGCCAACCAGCCCCATCCCCTCGTGTTCTTATCCAGATATGCCTCTTCCTAAAAGTATGTGCTGTTCTTAAAAAGGGAAAACTTTTACAACCGGATCTTAACTGTAGATAGTGAAAATTAATGACTTTGACCAACCCAAAATATATCAGGCTGCGTTTAGAGTGAGGTGTTTTCAGACTCCATAGCACCAACCCAGCTTCAGCAAGGGCAAGGCTGTGCATCTGTACAGCAGCTGCAAACAGCTCATATACATAAACCCCTGATTCTCTGGGCAGAGCAGAGCTTACCTTCCTGAGCCTTTTGTAGCTTGCCTAGTAGAAGGTCTCTAGATAATGAGGCAGATAACATTTTCCTTCATCATACAAAGTTTGAATGTTCTTCCTTGCAATTTGATAAACATTAGCTTGGCCTGTCTGACAGAGGAGAGTGAGCCCTTTGTAACCTGTTCTCCATCTGCAGGTGTAACTTCTCTTGACTTTGGAAGTTTTTCTTGCATAGGCATCTTGGGATTTTCCCCTTAAACAATGAATTGCACTCTGTTGAATGTCAATTAATGGTACTAGTATTTAAATAATATATGTTCACGTTTTTAAAATTTCAAATGTGTCGTGCTGGTGACTCAAGATTTACCTGGCAGATAGTTTAAAGAAATTACTTTGCATGCAGTGATTCATTTAAATTATAAGTACCCATTACTCTCTATTTCATTTTTAACAAGTTCATCATCCACTCAAAGAAATGCCAGACAGCTCGGGTTGGAAAACTGATTTATCTGGCATATGCAAAGATGGACTCCTTGCAGTTGGGGTTTCATAATCAGAGCAGGAACATATTAAAGGTAGGTGTCATATTCCTTGATGTTTGCAAAAACTGTCAGAAGCCTGCATGCATTATGGACTCTCCTTTTGTTACATTACAATCTTTCAGCTCCCAAAGCAATTTATGTGCATATGCAGGACCAGTTCCTGAGCTCTTAACTCAGGTAAGCCCTGTGGATTTCTGCAGCATCTTACCTTAATAAGGACTCCCAGATTCAATCCCTGAAAATAACAGGAAAAATTCTGTGGAGTGAATATGTTTTACAGTGAATAATTATTTAGGGAATTCAATATTAAAATATTGGTTTAGAACTATGTGCACCGCTGGAATACCAAACCAGGATCTGGCTAAGTAATATTTGTATTAGCCTAGCACTGCCATTTCTATACACTAAAGAGGTAAGTGGTACAGCCAGCCTTTATTTCTTTTCTTTTCCATTTCTTATGCTTCCTCTAAGAATAGCTCGACTCAGAGGACATTAAGACAAAAGATATTTGTTTTAATCTTTGATAATACGGTCCTCTATGTTGTAGATTTAAGGGAGACTAAAACATTGAAGGAAGATTTTTAAAAGTGCAAATGATGTTGCTGGGTCCCTGATGAGGTTCTCAGAAGGGCTGACTCAATGTTTTCTACATTTCTCCTTCTGGAATTCAAGTTTATCCTCTGCAACTCCCGGTGGATGGTAGGGCAGGTCCTGACCTTCCATCACTGAAAGGGATGAAGGAGCAGAGTAAAACATAATTTTTTTGGATTCTTTGCAAGAAATGCCTGCTGTAATTTTAGGGGCACTTAACAATCTGAAGAATTCATCTTGTGTCAAGATTCAGGGAAAATAGGAGGCCTACTGTCTGAGATGGACCAGTAAAAAAGTTATTGGTTAAAGAAAAAAAGAGTAGATTTTTAATTAAATTTTCAGTGACGGAATCACCACCAAACTTTGTAAAGTGCTTCCTTTGGCCAGGGAATCAGTCGCAGAAAAATGACCACAGGAGCAGTAAAAAACCTCATCAAACAGCTTTATTTGTAACTGGATATTGTAAAACTCATAGGGTCAAAGAAATATGGAACAGTTTGGTTTGGAAGGGGCCCTAAAGCTCATGTCATTCCACCCCCTGCCATGGGCAAGGACACCTTCCACTGGACCAGGCTGCTCCAAGCCCCGTCCAACCTGGCCTTGGACACTTCCATTCCATTGTGTATAATTTAAACACCTGATGGCACAGAAGCTTTAAAATTCTGCTGCTGATTAAGTTCATGGCCAGATTTCTGAGACTTAGTTATCCTTACAAACAGAGTTTCTGCTTTTCCTGTCAATGACTTCCATGTAACTGCCTACTTACCCACGTAAATCAGCGTCCCAGGGTTCAAGTTAACGAACTGTGCCAATTCTTTATAAATAAAAGCTTGCCCAGACTTTCAATTGGTTTTAAGACCCCCTAGGACAGGATCAGCCACAAAACTCATGTAATATCCTGCTACCTTGGGGCAGAGAACCCTCCCATTCCTCTGCCTTTACTTTGCTGCTCAGCCACGTGCAATCTGGCCTTAAATTGGCAGCGTGATCCTCATTTTCCCAAAGTGGAGGACTTTTGCAATCAGCTGCTTCTATTTATGTAGACAATAACAGACATGATCAATGAACAACACTTAGGCTCTCTTTTAAGACAGATCTATTTTCAGCTGTTGCACAAAGAACTGCTTGTCCCCATCTTTCTGGCGTTTGCCAGCTCAGCATTACCCAGCCCAGGCAGCAAACAGGAAACAGCACAGGCTTGTCCTGTTTGTGTCCCTGCACTACTCCTGGGGGGAAGTTATTTACAGAGCCAGACCCACATTTAGTGGAAAATCACAAACACAAGAACATGAATTCTACAATACTGAAGAAGAGATCAATACATGTCCCACGGACAGATTCAACGTGCACGTAGCACTGTGGCATTAAGAGGCCCAGCTGGCCATAAAAGGCCATGTGTCCCATATTAGAAGCAGCCTAAGCAGCCTTTGATTGTGGAGAGTTCTTCCAAAGGGTAAATTAATCCTGTCAGGAAGCAAACTTGGGTACCTCTCCATTCCATGGCAGCCAGGGTTTAATTCCTACCCTTGCATTGGCAAAAGGCACTGTGTGCCTCACTGATTTGTGGGTGTAGACAGTAAAACAAGCATGTTGTACCTTACCTGTCTATCTACTTATCTTCTCTCCCCCCCACCCCCAGCGGAATAAGTCCACAATCTATGCAGTATTACAGATGAACTGCAGTGTAATTCTCTTTTTTTTGCAATTATTGATGTACAAGGCAGTCATTGCTCATACACGTGAGAGTGATGCAGAATGGACAGAAGGCACGTGGCTGAAAATGACAGATTATATGATTCTGGTTGGTGTAAGTACCCATTAGACTCATACTGTCTTGGTTTCAGCTATGCCCAAAACATATGTATAATTCATTAGTCTTCATCTTACACATTCAGCTACTGAGTAATTTGTCGTTTTTTATTCTTGGTCAATATATCAGCAGTAATGATGTTCTGTGCATAAGATTAAAACAGGATAAATGGTATTTAATGATAATTTAAAAAAAAAAATCTTCTGTGGGCACAGCTTCTGTTCCAATCTGTTCTGGTTTTGCTTTTGGCAATAAAATTTTATTGTAGCTTAGGACTCCTCTTCTGAAAGAAATAGTTTTATTCATCTTCCCTCCTATTGGCAGCACCAAAAGCAAGTTTAATGCCTAACGCAGAAAGTTAATTTCAGAGAAGTTACTTAAAAATAAACCAGATGAAGGTACAGATTCGAAAGTCAGTCCCACTTCGGGTCCTGTTGTGTAAAACCACCAGTTCAGGAGTCATCTCGAAACAGGGAATGCTGCTGCAGGTCTGTCCCAGCTGGCTCCACACCAGTCTCTCCTGTCACGTGCTTGGAAAAGGAGACATTTCTTGGTAGCTATGTTTGGTTACAGGACAGAGAGGTTGGAGCATCACAAAATGCTGGGTGTGGGGTGTTCTTCTGGGGTCTGACCACAGGTTAAGCCAGAGGAAGTCTGAGTAAAGGTGTCATGGGCCCACCCTGCCTCTAGGACTGCTAAGAGATTTACTCAGCAGACTGAGGACCCTCGATCTCATTTCATAGAATAAGCAGAAAGTCTTGAGAATCCATACAGTTTTTGTGTGTGAACATTCAGGGAAAGGTTATGGAATAATGACCCATTTGTGATGGCTCCAGACTGATTCAGTTCAGTTGTGGCAGAAGGTTTGGCTCACTTCTGTCACTGAATACCCAACTCTTCATATCACAATTTCTGTGGGAGATCTGTTAACACAATTGCTAATAAGATATTGTTCTTTCTTCTTTGTCAGTTTTTCAGAGAAAGGACAGAAACTCAAAAATTAATTTTTTTTTAAAAAAAGACTTTCTAAGAGAGTACAAATTAATGTGGAATCTATCAAATGAGAGGGAAGCTAAAAAGGAATGAAGGGAGGGAAGTTAAATGTGCTTGCAGTAGGTTTTCTTTTTCTTGCAAAGAAAGGTGACAGCTCAGAAGGGAATAGCTCTGGGACATGATCCTTGCAGGCTCTGTATGCAACACCTGCTCATACACGAGCACACAGACATCATCTTGAAGAGCCTGAATAAAGACCAGGCTGATCTGCAGCCTCTATGATAGACTGGCTTCAGTGTGAGCTATTTATAAATCATTCTTTCATTCTCAACAATGCTTTGGCTGGAGCCAGAAAGGACAGAACTACTGGCCGACGGGCCCCTTGCCTAGTGTGCTGTGACTGACATGTAATCTGTCACTCCCCATCATCTGTGGGGTGGTGATAGGAAAATAATGCTCCTCAGCTTGCCTTAGATCACACATTACTCTCCTGAATACAGCTCCCTAAAGCTGTGAAATGGCCTTTAGAAAGTGTCTTTGTTCATTTTTTTTTTATATAGGAGAATAGGAATAAATGATAAACAGGCTGGAGGGAAGGAAAGCGAAGCATACATTAGAGACCTGATGAGAGAAATTGGCTACGACTGAGACTTGTGTGATCCGATGACCTTCCAGCCTGGAACACCCACAGTGTGTACCCGACACACGGAGGGTGCAAGAGCTGGGCTGGGCACTGACCAGGGCACTGGCTGTGAATGGCATTTCCTGAGCTTTAATTGGGGCTTAACCAGCCATGTTCAATATATCCCCGGGAAATCAGTCTCCTTCCATTTCTCCACAGTTTAGAAAATAAAGTTCCCCATGTGACATCCCTCTATAGCAAACGTGTGGCATAACAGGGTCCCACTTCCATCTGGTGAATTGGGAGTTACAATAATACAAATACCATAATATAACAAATACAATGCCCACAGACACAGATCTTTTGCTAAAACAGATTTTTTTTTTGGATGAGTTGAGGATCACAGTTCTTCTTTAAAAAAAAAAAGAAAAAGGACATTAAATATTCTTCTTTCAGGCCACTTTATTGTGATGACTTGTTTACACACCATTTATGCTATGAAAACTCCCTAAGATTTGCAAAGATGCCAAATTAACTTCCTTCTCTCTCACTCCTACAGCAACCCCCCAGTTGCTGGGCACCAATCCTCTTTGTTTCATGGTTTGTATATAGAGAAGTTGCTGATGATCTTTAGAATATTATAATGCTCTGCCCGAGGTCTAACCTTGCTGCTTCAAATGACATTTATGTAAATTGTCACCAGAAGTTTAGGGCAACTCTCTTTTCTTCCTTAATAACATGTCATACTGATGTGGCTTTATTTGTATTTCATAAAGGGATGATTGATTAAAGAGGCCAAAATTAATTGAGATTGATATTCACTGGATTTCTCGTAGAGACATTGCAGTGTGAGGCCCTCATATTTTGCATTTTAATTTGCTTCTCAATAAACTTTATGTCCCCACAGTCTCGCTGACCCTTTCTAACCACCTCTCCCTTTTACCCACTGTAACACTGATGTGTTACAGGAGAACTGGAGCCCCAGGAAGTACATAAGATGCTGTATTTGCACCAGTTTGTCCCAGCAGAAATTAGCAGGTGCACTGCAGGTGATGGGATGTGTTCCCATTCCTCCCAGTACAGACAAGGCAGTGTTGCCAGTGACTGCAATGGAAACAAAATCCAGACCAGACCCATTTTATTCATGCAGATGAATGCAATGTCTTCTGAAAACCTATCTCAATTATTCATGTTTGAGTCTACTTATCCTCTGAGCTCCTTTCACATTCTTTATTGTTCTCCCTGTGTAGTTTGCAAATACATTTTAGCTCAGATTTATACTGGCACAGACATCAAAGCACTGACCCAGGAAGCCCAGTGTAACAGGTTGTTTCTTTTGTATACCAATAAAAGACTCTGATTTATTTTCAGTTTTCCTATCAGGAGAGAAGAAAATATGGAGGCTAGAACCGCTTGGGTGCCTTCCAAAAATGCGAGTGACTCTACTCAGGTCAGTATCCAGAAGCAGTGCTTTAGATATTATTGTTTTATGGTCTATGTCCCCATAGCCCTGCACAGAGCTGAAGCAGCTCAGGTGGTACAGCAATTTCCAAGATAACTAGAACCTTGTCTCAAAAACAGGGTTTCCCAGAATGTCTGGGAGCAGAAGAAATTCCACTTTAAAACTGGTCTGAATGATCAAAAATGTTACACAGAAATAAAATTTCCATAGAATAGAAGCCTGGCCATTTCTGGAAGGCATTTATCATCTTTCCAGACACTTGACCACAGAGGGAAGAGCCACTAGGGCAGTTTGTGCTTGGATTTCCTCTTCATGCAAGAAAATTCTAGAGATTTGCTAAAATGAGTATTTTCCCTGCCCCCTGGCTTATTAAGGACCAGTCTGTTCTCCATGCCATAAGTCCTGTAAAATTCTTACTTTCTCTTATTCCTCCAGGACCCTTGAGGTTCCCTTTTCCCTCCCTGTGTGAGGGGTTGCAGGTAAGAGGGATACACTCACTACTGGGGACAGCTCTGAACACATGGACTGCAGCCATTCCTAACGACAAAACTGATCCCTGGGAACGTGGAAATAACTAACTCCAATAACTAGTCTGGAGACAGACTCAGTAGTTGGCATGCAGGAGTATTCTGCATTTCTTCCTGTGATTTGCAGGATAAATCAAATATCTTATTTTATGCTTCATTGTAGCCTTGTAAAAGGCTTTCTATTGTGTACAGCTCTTCACACATAGTCCTTAGCACTATTTATGGATTATCTGAGGGCCCATTACCACCTCTGGGCAAGGTAATGAGGGGATGCTGGAAATTCTCACACTACTGTGCTCATGTGGAACAGAAAAAAAGGGTCAGCTAAGTTACTGTAGAGGGTTCCCTATGAAAGAGAAATGCGGGTTATAGGCGCAGGATGAAAAAGGAGCTACCAAAAAGAAGTTATACATTTGTTCAGGCTCCTTTCATTTAAAGAAAAAGACAAAATCCAGCTCTTTCCAGAGGCTTCAAGGTGAGGACCTACCTATTGTCACCGGAACCCACAGGTTAGTGTGGAGTTGCCTCATAAGGAAGCTGGAGGTTTTTCAAGTCCAAAAAAAAAAATTAGGAATACGATATACTTTCAGAAACAGAATTGAGGGGAGAAGGGGTTTGCTTACAAATTTATGTAGGAAGTTCCTGTTCAGGCCTGTGCTTCTCCACAACCTTCATTTTTCTCTCTATATGTGGTTAACTTTCCATACCCAGAAGGAAGCAGCTGTACCCTGCCAGGGACCACAGCCTTGCTCCCGCTGGGCTTTGTTCCCAGGGATGTAAGGAGACCCAATTGCTCCTGATACCCGGCTTTCAGCAAGGACCACCTACATTCTCCACTTGGATGATGCGTCATCGTTCACTTTGACAATTCCATCATGATCACAAGAGCTGAGGGCAAATTTAACTCCCTTGGTGTCTGAATTTGAACCGTGTCACACCTGTAGTCCCAGATTGGATCTGGGTTTTGCTGTGGTAGGTCTGAGTGACAGATTCACAGTGCTCTCTCACAAGGACAGTGCTGACTGAAGCATCACGAACAAGAGTCTGTCATACACTCTGTTATTTCTTAATGCCAATGTTTTAATTGCATATTTCATATTTATGACCCTATAAAGAATAATTTTAATCTGACATTAACATCTGAATTTGATTGCCTGAAAGACAATAGCAGCAATGACAAATACTGATATAAATCAAACCAAGTGGTTTTCAATTTCTAATTAAAGACGACACCGAAAATTCAAGATAAGAGACATATGGAGACAAACACAGTTCTTTGCAAGAAGAACCAAAACCATATGGAGAAAAAGTGCAAGGATATCAAGCTGAAATCTGAACTTCTTGGCATCTAAAATGTCTGTAAAGGGAATCCTAAACTGATCATCTTCCTATAAAAACTCATTTACCAGGCTCTTTCACAAGCCACTGAGTAAGATGTGAGACATCTCAAGCTGTTCGGAACAACTGGGAATTGATTGTACGTAAGCCGCGTTGCAATTGTTTCACCAGTTGAGACCACGAAACAGATGGCATGAATATATTTAAAGTTGGGGACAAAGCTGATGTGACACTGAGCGAGCTTTCTGAAATGAACAATGCGAGTCACAGATTTGTTATCAGATGAAAAGGACTCAGTTCAGAAAAAATGGGTGCCCGTGTAGCCAGTGGTCTCCAGATGCTGGGGATTGGGAGAATAGCCTGCTACTCCCAGAATCACCCCCACCATCTGCAGTCCCAATAATCAAAACTTTTAACTGCTCCCTCTGTGCAAATAAGCCTCGGAATAGGTATGGCTTTCATCGTGGTACAAAGGGGGTTTGAAATGTGCGCAGAGGGCCAATAAGGAACAGCCTCGCTACAGGCTGCCGATACAACTGTTATATTCCAGGCTATTTCACAAGTCAAATATTGGGAATTGCCTTATTAAAGTGCCAGTGAAAGAGGGAGAGAAATTTTAAAGGTTTTTAGAGGCTTTAAATGATCTTGTGCAATATTGCAGTCTTAACTTGCCTGTTTGTAAAGAGCTCATACAACCTCAGCGCCTGATTTTTGCTGCGAGTTGGCATAAAGCCATTTGCAGTATTGAGATTCACTTTTGCTGTGTTTATTGTATCATCAACTACTTGTTTATGTGGGGTGGAAGATGAAGTGGTTAGCTCTACTACTTGTTTGCTGGGCAGGAAACAACTCTATCTGTAACCTAACATCTCTCTTCCTTCCTTTTAATGTTCCCTTCTCTCTAAAGGCCTTTATTTTTTCGCTTTAATGACAGTTTAAGCTGCTGCTTTAAAAATGAGTTAACTTCACGTTTAGATTAGTTCCCATAAACCTGATTTTTAAAGGGACCTGATTATCTTCCTCGTTTGTAAACATAATTTTGTTGCAATAACAGAAGATACAAGTTCTGCCAACTCAAAGCCTAAAGACCTAAGGAAATGAGGAGCTGAGCGCAGGGACTGTACCAGGACACTGAGGACAAGCCACGTTTTTATTTAGGCCAATGTGAAGCCATTCATAGGAAGGAAAACATACTCCTCAGAAGACAGGAGTACCAAAGGTCATATATTAACCTTTAATTAAGAAACCTAAAAATTTGTATGACACAATGCCCAAGAATTAAGCTTTTACTATCTGGCAAGAAAGGCAACTTGTTCTTACTGCAAAGCTGAGGCAACTGAAAGCCACAGTTGGAGAAGGATGACATCCAATTGCCTCAACATGTGGTTTTACTGTATTTCCATAGGAAAAGAGCTTTTTCCAAACCCACGTCAGTCAGCACTGCTGTGTGAAGCACAGCTCGTATGGTGTGGCATAGCAGGAGGCTTTGCCACTGCTGCCTGGGGTTGCCACGGGTATGTTGAGGATCAAAATGCCTCCCTCCAGAGCAGGGTACTGGGCTGACCCTTCGGGTAGGTGAAATTAATGTCCTGCCACATACAGATCAAATTGGCCCAGCTGCCTTAAATTCTGTGAATATCAAGAGAGTGGGGAGAGAAGTCAGTCAGTGTCATATCTGTCCTTCAGCAATGTAGGCTTTCTAATCAACACTAACTACATTTTCTGCACAATTATAGAACAGTTTTTCAGTAGTCCAGTCGGAACCAGGCTTTGTAATAATGGAGTCTAAACTCCACTCCTGCTGTGTTTCTTCTTGTCTGTTCCCTGTGCCATAGGCAGGTTTGTGCCATAAGGAAGAAATCACCTTAAAATGGAACATCTAATCAAATGCGTATTTAGCATTAGAGTATGTCATCAGAGAAACGTCTTAGCTCTACAGCAATGACCCAGGTCCTGTGTTTGATCACATTCCAGTTTGCTTACTGGCATGCTGTGGGAAATTTTTAGGAAAAAACTTCATTTTTTTATTTCCCATCTTAAGCATTGTTTCAGGTTGCAAAAAATAAGCCATGTCCCAGCACTTCATGAAGTTTTGATGGTGTATTTGTAAACACAAAATTACATTAATGGAACAAAAAATAGCTCCATTACCATGACTAATTGCTTATAGGTATCAACAGTGAACGCTCCTAAACAAGCACTCCAGAAGAGCTTAGGGCAATGTTAGATGAGAGAATGAAGAATAAAAAATGAAGTAGAAGTTGTCCACTGCTTTTATTATGTGCTGGGAAAGAGGTTCTATTTATTGCTCAGGCAGTTAAGCAGACTGGCTTCACTTCTCTTGTAAGATGACAAGTTCATAGCCCGAGGTAGAAAGTCTGCATCATTCCCTTCTGTTATATCTTACCGGAATAGTCTTAATGACCTGGCATCCCAGATAAAACACATCCAACTCTCTCTTTACTGCTTCTAGTTCTCAGCAATTCCAGGGTCAACATTATATAATCTGATGGGTGAATAAGCATCTGTGAAGGAGTTTGATATGTGTCATCCCTGGTGTGGCTGGAATCAATCTCTGCCAAGTCTTCCTGGGACACTATGGGAGAACAATTCAGCAAATGTAAGTCACACTCTCGGCTAACAACTCTCAAAGTTGAAAGAAACTCTGTTTTTTGTTTTCTGAAAACCTTGGGATGGCAGGGGAGGGAGAAGTGATTGCCCTGGATGTGATAATGGCAATAATTTGACAGAGTCAGGTGTTACCTCTAAGCTGACAGATCTCTAGAAACACTGAGGTTAAGGCTTTGAAGATAGTTCCATAAGAAAAAAGGCACTTCAATGAGCTAGGACTTTCTTTTTTTTTTTTTTCCTTTACAAGATGAAATCCTCCTGAAGTCCCAGATGAAGGCACATCATCGTGTTAATGTAATTACAGAGAAATAAGGACTTGCAAGGGATTGTGTCAGATGTATTAGAAATCATGCTGAAGGAGTGAGAACAGGAGAGGTTAACAGTGCCTTGTGCTAGTCAACATTAAAACCCGACAGAACCAGAAGAAAGTGACACTATTTAGTACGCCAAGCAGTGTTATATCTCCACAGAGATATCACTGCCAGATAAATTGGGAAAGCCGGTAGAAATGGGTAAAATAACATCACCTCTCCAGAACTTTTTTAAGCCTGGGCAAATTCTGTGGGTTTAAATTCTGTGTCAGGAATAGGGATATAATTTGTAGTGTTTCCACTCTTTTTTTTTCTAAAGTGTGTTTGGCCATCAGCCTCATTATTCTTGTTGTACAAATGAATTCACATTTATTATCTTTTGAGGGTTGGGGTCTTTTTTCCCCCTGATTGCAACTGATTTACTGAAAGGTCCCAGGAATATCAAAGCAGAAAGGAAGATTGTTAAGTGCTGCTATTACCAGAAGTATAAAATAGAGATATCAGCACAGCCCAGTGCAAAGAGCCCACAAACCTTTTTGTCAGTAAGAGTTCAAGGGAGCATGTAGACATGTATTTAACTCCTGCAGATTTATGTCTTAAGCACAGGCTTACTTAGGTGTCTGACATTTGGTTTGTGCCTATCACAGCATCCAAGATGCAGTGTTAGTGGAACACACACTCAGTGAAATACACACTCAGGCAGGAATTAAAAAAAAAAAAAAAATTAAAACTTCATATAAACTAATAGGCAAATAAAGGATTTACATGCTGAGAAACAAAACAGAATAGAGGATGAAGAGACATAATTAGAGACTTTGCCAAATGCCTGGATTCAGCAGGAACATATCTGATGTGAAATATTCCTTCCAGTTTAATAAGGGATAAGGGCAGAATTGGGAATTTGCCTTGCTGAAGACAAAAATCTTGCAGACTAAATGAACCTGGGAAGTTTGTTGAGAGGTTCTGACAGTGTAGTCAATCAGTGGGTAATGGGAGAATACTGGGAGATCCTGGAGGACTGTGTATAGGAACTGCAGTGGACTGGGTTTGAACTGGGGAGTGAAACTCTGAAGAGCAACCAGCTAAAAGAAATGAAAAGAAAAGGACAACCGTTTTTGTTGGAGCCTTTCATTAAAATATTGGCAGCTGCTGATGCATAACAAAAGCTCTGCTTGTGCTATGAGATATTAGAGAGGAAAACCAAGGAGGCAAATGTTCTCTTCAGTTGCAGTGCAGGAGTAAATGGCTCCCAGCCAGCACAGAACACCTCAGAAAGGCAAAATTTCAACCATGTTCTGATCAAGTATTCTAATCTTTCTCCATTTTGTTAAGGAGCAAAAATTCTCTCATTAACTGTTTCCAGATTATTTTTATGGGGTGTTTTTTGGTCTTTTAAAATTTCTGGGTTAGTTTTTATTCTAAAATTTTTGCGTAACTCCAGATAAACTCTGTAGGGAGCTTCTATGTTATAATGATAACTTCCCATATGAAACTGGTCATAACTGGAGGGGCAAAACAGGGTGGACTTGGAACCTACAGCAGGAATTCAGATTCTTTATTCTATTTGAACTACAGGGAAATGTTAATTTTATTTAATGGCCTTTGCTGTCCTTAGTACTTGCAGATGACTTCTAAGTGTAATCTCAATGCTGGTATTCTTGCAATGTATGTCTTAGGGTATTAACAGTACGCCTCTGATATTTTATATCCTTAAATGCCTGGTTCACCTGAACCTGAATTTTATATCCATGTGATTATTCATCGGGAAGCAACACAAGATTATAAAATAAAATAAAAGCTAGGTCAGACTTTTCAAGATGAAAAATGCTTCTTTTAATGAAATTATAGGAAAATATAGCATACAGAGATTTTTTTTTATTATTATTTTAGACATTACTAATTCTTACGTTATGTCTTTGTGAGATCATTTCCTTGGTAAATTATTTTTCTCCATGCTCTGGCCAGAAGGAAATAGGATGTGAAACCCTGCTCATACAGCTTCTCTGCTCACTTTGCTTAGCTCTCCAAATTACCGGGATAACTTGTATTTCAGACAGACAGGGGCCTCCTCAGTGTCAGCAGTATCAATTTCCATTTACTCTTTGCTGTTCCACAGCTCCTCAGCAGAGTGGGGAAAATGCAGCTGCAGAGGGACGGCAGAGTGGGCTCTGCTGGCCAGGAGCAGTGCCAGCAGTGCCCAAGGTTGTGGCTGGGAAGCAGGAAGAGGGCTGGGAATGTCAGCAGTGAGGCTTAGGGGGTTCATGACAGAGAAAGGCTGGAGGAGGGAGGTCAGCAGAATGGCTCTGGCTGGAGGAGTGTGGCTGAGGGGTCCTCAGTGCCCACCTGCTTCAGAGCTTTTGTGCTCCTCTCCTCTGTACTTAAGGGAAGCTGCCCCACATCAAAGCTTTGAAGTGTTTCCTAGGCTTTTGGAAAGGAAAGGTGCCAAACTGGGGAGACTGCTAAAGAGGAACTTTTTGGGGCTGTTGCTGCCAGGATGGAGCTGCAAGAGGTGGCTGCCAAGGCTGGCAGGGAACGTGGCCTGTACCCGAGACTGTGGTGGCAATGCAGCATCTGCCAGAGCAGCTCGGGCTGATCCACTGCTGCAGAGTGGAACAGACAACAGCAAAGGGGAGAGTCTGGCACTTCTCTCCGTCTGTCTTGCTTGTACCTTAAGCAGGCCTGGCATTCTGAGCCAGGACTGACAGGAGCTGACAAGGGGCTCCAGCGCTGAATATTGGCTCTTTTTTTTCTTCAGCCTTACCAAAACGTGCTTGAAGGCAAGTTCAGCTTGTTCTAGTTAACGGCAGGTCATCCCTGTTTTAATTTCTGGTTTCAGTTAAAATAAATAAAAGAAGTAAAAGTGGGATTACATAGAATTTAGAGAAAATTATCAGTTTTATTATTCACCAGATATTACTAAAACATCAGCTAAGCTACTGAAATTACAATATTTTACTGTCATCTGCAGCACCTACTTTGACATAGGATGTCAGAAAACATCCTTTAGGTGATTCACAATTCCTTTTCCTTTTTTTCCAGAAATCAAACAATCCATTCCACAGGTTGCTGATCCTGAATGCATATTGTAATTCCTGATAACAAACATTTCATCCAAGTGGTTTCCATTCAACACTCCTGACAGGGTTTCTCATGAGACACTCTCATGGAAACTAAGCTGTCACAGCATAAGAGGGAAGGTCCTCTCACGTATTAGAAACTGGTTAAAAGACAAGAAATAAAAGGTAAGAATACATGGACTGCTTTTCCATTGAAGGGAGGCACTCCAAGGCTTTCAGCTGGGATTTGTACTAATCAGTGTATTATCAGAGATCCTGGGGAGGAGGTTCGAGTGTAGCGGCAATAAAAAAATTATCAGGATAGTCAAACTGAAAACTGAAAAGCTTAGACCCTAAACTCAAAGAACTAATAAAATAGCCAATAAAATTTAGTACTGAAAAGTCCAAAGCAATGCTCAGGGCAGAATATTAAAACAGGAGAAAGGCAACAAGAATGCTCAAAATGGAGATCACAGAGATTTGCAGGTCTTTGGCTTAGAAAATAAATGGAAGGGATGCATGTGATGGAAGCTGATAATATCATAAACAATATAAAGGAAAAGCAGCAGGAATTATTACTTTACTGCTTTTCAAGATAGGTGTGCAAGAACATAACCAGTGTTCCTACAGGTGAGCACATTTAACAGGAAGAAGAGGAAGTTCTTTTTCACAAACTGTAGAATTAATTTGGGAAACTCATCGCTACAGATTTTTAGAAGATGAAATTAAACATGGATTCAAAATGTGATTAAACTCTTTAAGGAGAAGCATATTAGTGAAAAGACTGTTCAAACCTTTTGTCACAGACACTGAATCATTAAGTGCAGCAGGGAAAGCATTTTCCTGTGCATTCCCATTGCTTGTGCTCCCTCTTTGGCTGCTCCCAGAGACTGAGAACAGAACTAGGCGGGCTTTTCACCTAATCTAGTGCAGTAGATTCTCATGCCTGGGGAATTGTGCAGCACAGAGTAGCTGTTCATTGTTTCTCCTCTGTTAGGGTTTTTTTCCATGGATCACATATCAGGCAGATCTGTGCTGATTAATTCCTGGTGATCTGGGCAAGCAAATCCAGCCTTTCTATTCCCAAATATGTGCACACCAGCTGAAGACCCAACATTCACTGACAGGGATTTTACCTTCATGGTAGCACCCTTTGTTCCACTTTCTGAACTAATGATCGTTACCCCATAGACTTGACTAAGAAAGGCTAAATTTAAAAAAAAAAACAAAATTCATCTCCTAGAGCCAAGCACAAGGTGAAAGCCAAAACTACAAAATGGGCTTTTTTTTCATGTCTGTTACAGAAAAAAAGATTCAGGTATTAGTATCTGAATGTGTGCCATTTCACCTGTGATGTGATGCTCATCACACTTTAGGTGTGATTTCTTTCCCTTCTGCAGGAATATATATAATTGTCTGATCTTAATTTTTAATGGCCTTTCAGAAATTCTATTTAGGGAGAAATATCTTTGACTGTGAATTAGGGATTATCATAAAGGGATTTATTCCATGGTTGGAAGATGATGCTGCATTTCCCACGGCAATGATTCCGTACTCAGTCTGTGTTTTGCATTGCTGGCCAACACTGACAGGTGAAGCAAACCCATCCACCAGCCCTGGAGACCTTGATATCTAAAGGCATTTGGGAGCATTCCAGGGGCTGGGAGCAGTGAAGCCGAATGCTGGTGAAATGGCTCTGGAATAGGAGAAACTGGGAAAGGAAAGGGCTCTGCTGACCTTCCTAGTGGCTGAAAATGCAGCCTGAATTTGGAGATTTCTGATGAGGGGTTTGGACTGGGTTTTCTGTTTGTTTGTTTGTTTATGATCTTTCTGGTCACTTCCATTCATGGATTTTCGAATGTGCAGCTAATTATCTTCACTTGCTGTCCTCCTTCCTTGCTGCTTTCTGTGGTTACCCAGCTGATGCCATGCCCAGGTGGGTTTGGGCAAGCTCAGGAAGGGGCTGTGGGAGCACCAGGCAGAAGCTGTGCCAGTGACTGAAGTTACATGAGAGAAACAGGTTTCAGGGAGAGCAGGAGGTGAAGACAGCCCCCCACATCCCGTCCCAGCCTATTTATGCAAGATAGGTGTATTTTCCTCCTTTCTTTTGTTATGCAAAGTTTATCTCATTTTCTTCAGTTTAATTAAATCTTCTTCTTTATGGAACTGTCAAAATCTCTCTCTGCATCTCCAGCTTCAAGAGAATCAAAATCACTGGCTAAAAAACTCTCTTTGTAGCTTCCAATTGTAAATAGATCAGCTGATCCTGTTGTTGATTCCTCTCAGGTCTTGTGTTTGTGGCTGCCTCATATGAAGTTGGCCATTGCATGTTGAGGAGGTTCACGCACTGGTACCTTGATTTCTCGGCTGATGATAATTGAACAAATATTAAGCATATCAGTGCTTCAAATAACACACTATCAGCCAAACCAGGCCTGTTTGCATCAGTCAGTTTAGCCACCTGCTGCTTTGCAATATCACCCTAATTCTGTGAAAAGAAGCTGCCATTGATTAAAATCAAGTGACCCTCACTGAAGGTCAAGTGGGGGCTAATGCAGCAAAATGCATGTAAATGTCACAGTAATGTTTGTGGCAGTTTTTTGCCTATTTCAGATCAGAAGCTGAATAAAGTATTATGCCCTCCATGAATAGTTTACAGAGGAAAACAAAAGGAAGAAAGAGACGAGGAAATGGCACGTCCAAAATCGCTGGGCAGTGACGCGTCCAGGTTTCCTGATACTCTGCCCTGAACCACCTGCTTCTCCCTCATTGCTCGTGATGTTATTGCTGATAGTGGTATTATAAGTGTGATTACAGTCATCATTATTTTTAGTCTATGCCACTGCATGCATGACCATGTTTCGCCTGGAAAAAAAAGTAAATTATTTAAATAGCTATTTAATTGGGACTTCTGGTGACACAGAAACTCCAACAATTATCTACAGCATGTGAGAATACATGCAGCCCTCAGCAAAAGAGAATGGGCCCATCCCCAAATTATTCCATCTGGCAGAGTCAGTACCTGCTGTAGTTCACACATGAATAGCATTAATTTGCATGTAAATAGAGGCCTACATGCTTCTGTGGAGCTAAAAGCTGTATTTCAACATTTCACAGTGGAATTAGGCAGTGGGCACATCACTACACGATGGTTCAACCTTGTAGTGACGTGCCAGCTAAAATCATTTTAAATGCTCCTCTCCATATTTCCCAGTAGGATTATTTATTGAAGTAGTGTGTAAGAGCTCAGAAGAATCCTCTGTTGAAATGCTGCCAGCTCCCAGCTACGATTCTGACATTGATGCTGTCAACTGAGATTAAACACTGGTCTTAATGAATGATGACAGTCATGTTTCTTAGGTATGGTCCTGTACTTCCTTTCAGCAAAGAACCAAAATAGAAAGGCTGGACATGCAGAGAAAGATGCAGTAGCACTGATGTTTACCTGCTACTTGAGCTTTTTTTTTTTTCTTTTCTGCTTCTTTTCCTGAGAGGTAGCACTAACAGCTAACATTTTCATATCAAGATGTAACAGCAGATGTTCCTGTATCACTTTCAGGTAAAATAAATATATACACTGTTCCTCCAGCAACGCTTTCAGAGGAACTTGGAAATTCCAAACTGACTACACAGAATAAAATCATTCCTTCCACTGTGTTGATTCAGTATTTCCTTTGAGAGATTGGTTAATAATTCCCTCTCCTTGCCCACAGAAATTCTAGCTTTGATCACGTTGCCATTAAGTTTGTCTTTTGACCCTTTTCAGAAATATATTTTGTTGGGTTTTTTTCTGAGTCTCCACTTCAGTTAAGTCCCAGTGGTGTTTAGACAGATCAGTGCTCAACTGAGGCTCCATTTCAGAGCCTGAACCTTTATGTGTTTTTAAATTTTAGTTCATTGACACCTATCCTTGGGACATCCACAGTCTGGAAAGGTCCCTGTCTGTGATTGCAGGGAGTACTTTGCCATTGTACAGACGTGCTGTTTAGTTGCAAAAGGAAGGTGACACTGTTAAATTCAAAAGCATCCCTTTCATGTTAATATCCCACTGGGCAAAATCTCGGGACAAACTCCTCCAGTTACTAAGCATGGGGAAAAAAAAAAGGCATATGATTCGTGATAGGGACTGGTAGCTGCAGAGTGCAGGGAACTGTGCCCTGGGGTAAAGATCAAGGGTAAGTGTTTAGCTCTGGAAGGAGCAGACAGGCCCATCAGTCTGAGTGCCAGCAGTGAGGAATTCTTCACCTTGGAAGACAAAGAGTAGTGAAGGCAGATCGCAGCCAGGAACAAATCCATCTGGACTGACTGGCAGGGAGGGACTGGATGCACAGGGGGATCCGCCTGCAATAACTCAGACAGTGCTCCCACATTTTCCTTCACAAGAAAACTCAAAAAGAAGTTGCACTGAGGCATCAAGGATGTGTTTCATTGCGAATTTTTATTGCGGCTCAACAGCTGAAATCAAGCAATTCAGTGATGGCAGGATTGAAACCTGAGTGCATAATGTGTGCTTAATACTTCTCCAAACCGCTGAGCAGACATGCTCCGTGTCAGCAGCTGGAAGTGGATCAGGACAGGCTTTTAGGTACATCCCTTTAAGTAAAACAAAGAGATTTTGTAGCCCTTTTCGATGCTTTTTTCCCTTGTGTTATTTGCAGCCTTGCATATCGGAAAAACACAATGAAGGAGAAGAAAAAAGTCAGCCTGGCCTTCCAGAAGGAAGGCAAATATCTGTGAGGGGTGTAAAATGGCCCGTGTAAGCACATGGCCATATCACTGGTTTACTGTGAGATGTACAATCCAGAGTGAGATAACGAGATGACAAAAAGCAAACAGCAGGGTTGTTGTGACGGGAACTCGGAGTTAAAGGACAATCCGAGTCTGACTTCCACTTGACACTGAGGTGCCAAGCGGTTGAATTTGGGCCATTTCTGTACTTCACCGAACGCAAAAGACATCCTCTCCCTCTTTCCATTACTTTTGTAAGGACAGGGGGAAAAAAGCTGCCTGGTAAAACCCGGTGAAAACGCGCACATTTACAGCCGGGTGTGCCTTCCTCGAGCACAGGAGCAACAGGCCGGTGGAGCAGACCAGGCTGAGAGTGAAAGGGCTGCTCTGTGCACTCCTGTCAACGGGCTCTTGTCCCTCAGGATGCTCTTCCTGCACCGGCACTTACTCGCATTGTGGCACAAAGTGACAACCTTGGGAGCTGCCCGAGAAACAAATGCCCCACCCACAAAGCTGCTTCTGTTGTTGTTTATCGTCATTGCCGATCTGTTTCAGAAGGTAAGTGGATGAACGAAACCCAGTTATTGACATTAAACTTGCGGGAATGCCACCAGGTTTTCATTTTAACGAAATTCCTTCAAATGCAGGGCAATAATTGACTGTTCTTTAATATATATCTTGGAGGCAAGCTCCAGGTCCTTACTTTGTTTTCTCTAAATAGATCACACCATTGCAGAGCCAGGCTATTTTCACAAAGAAATGAGTTGTATCTTTATACCAAGTGCTGTTAAAGAGGATTATAAATAGGCTTTAGACTACAAGCCATAGCTTTGCTTTGCAGTTGAAAAAAAAAACATCAATCACCTGGCTGAGACTAAATCCTAACATCTCACCTTCCTAACAGATTTTAAAGGTCACTGATATATAGAAATGTTCGGCTTAATCTTAAATGCATTGACTAGTCTGGCAAAAGCATTTTAGGGTCTTTTCCTTTTTATTTTCTGCCAGCTATTTAAAATGTGAAAGAAGTGTCACTTATAACTAAAGAGTGGATCTTGAAGAGAAGGCAGAGTATCAGAGATCAGACTTGAATCTCAGGAAGGTCTCTGCAGCTCTGCTCTGCTTTTCAGTCAATCTGATTCGTAATGTTTGCAGATTGCACTGGCTCACCCCCACTCCCCCAAACAGGTTATCAGCAATCAGCTACATGCTGGGGACACAGAACAACCTCAAATGAGCTCTAGCCTAAAAATAGCCATTTTCACATTAAACTCTTGCATCAGGCAGGAGAATGGGTTGCAGCTGGGACATCTTGTATTTGCTTATGTCACCAATGGCAAACACCTACAACAACAAAAATCTCTCCTCTGCCCTGAAATTGTTGGGATTCTGCTTATTAAACATATTCCTTGTTGCAATGATGTAACAGATACACAAATTGAGCTGCAAGTTGATTTCAGATGCCTGTCAGTAGAATAAATAGGACCTTTTTCAGTGTGTACTCTTCTAGAGACAGCTATGATTAATGCTCAAATTTACCCCACAAACCAGCACCTAGGTAAGGAATTTACCTGCCCTCTGTGCACTGCTCTGTGTTGGTAGATACAGAGAGGGACCCAAAGAAGACTCAGAGCCTGTGATCTGAGTTCTGATGTTTGGAGTGATGGGTTTGTCTTCCCAAGTCACCATTGACATGATGGAGCACTGTTTTCCTGGGGATGCCTGAACTGCCTGCCCATGGGAAGTGAGGAATGAATTCCTTGTTTTGCTTTGCTTTTGTGTGTAGGTTCGCTTTGCCCATTAAACTGTCTCAATCTCAACCCACAGTTTTCTCACTTTCTCTCTTCTGACTCCCTCCCTCATCCTGTTGGGAGGAGTGAGCCAAGGACTGCGTGGTGCTTGTTGCTGGCTGGGGTTAAACCACGACACACTCCTAAAGTTCAGGGTATTATTTTCCAAAATTTCCAGTGGGGCACAAGGCAAATCTGAGATATTTTCACATTCTTGCCCTTTGTCATTTTGTCTTCTTCACTCCTCCTTCCAATTTCTGCTTTGCTTTTCAAATTTCTCAAAGTTTGCAAAAGAAATTGGGATAAGATCCAAATGAGAAGTACTTCCTTTGTGGATCGTGATCCTCTTGTTGACTGATTTCTTCCTGTTATCCCAGTCATCATTTCTGAAGAGATATTTAACTCCCTGAGTAAAGGCAGAATTCTGGCACGGGGTAAGGGCAGTGTTTTATGTGGAAGTCTGTCACAACAACATAAGTTTACCTTCCCATCATAGCTGGATCAACTTCCAGCAGTAGGAAATGGAAAAGAGGATTGCTTATTGGGCTCTGTGCCTAACCTCACAGGCATTATAGGATGGAAGGAAGCTGGATGCCCTCCTGAAAGATAGGCTGTAATTCAGCCACAACTTACTGGGTCTAAGGATTGCTTACATGGAAGAAAGCAATAATTCCTTTGATAGCGGGACTTACTGGATGAAATTCTTCGGCTTGGGCAATGCAAATCAAAGTGGGTAGTCACAGCTCTCCCTGCTTGCTTTAAAACCCACAAATCCTTCAGGCTGATTCGGCTTGTGTTTGGTGAGATTGTGTTAAATTTCTTATCTGCAAGACTTGCTGAAGTAAGACGTAAGGAGCTGGCATCTTGAGCTGTGTGTGATTGTGTAGCATCTGTTTAGGAGCATAGATTTATCTCTCTGGCCTTATCTAAAATTCCCTCTCTTTTCACTTTTGTTTTCTCTGATGTGTCTGAAAGGTTTGGTAATGGTTACAATATGGACCTGTTAAGAGTCTAAGTGAAAATATTCCGAGCCAAACCATAATCCATTGAAAGCCAAGTTACACTGAGTAACAGTACCAGAAGAAAGGCTGCTGGCAGTGATGTTCTGTCTACTTATCGAGGAGCAGTTTGGCTGTGGTGGGGTTCTCACTGTGCTGCTCCAAAATGGGATTCATTCAGTATCAGAAGTGGGTTATCACAGATATTCTCCCCAGTTGTCTTTTAGCAAGCACCAGATCAGGTCAGCCATGCAGATGGCAAAAGCACCACGTGAACTTCCTCCAGGATGGTCTGTCTGTCTAACTGGGAACTATAAACAAGCACTAGTAATTTGCAAAAAAATGCAGCTTCAGGTTAATAAACACGATTGCTTTCAACTTCAGAAGATTCTCTGTCTTAAAAAACAAAAACCATAAAAAAATTTGGGTTTTATTTCTTACATCTCAGAAAACAGTCCTTCGAATTAGTTTACAGATAAACATAATTTGGAAGCTTATGTGGAAAAAAAAAAATCCTGAAAAATAAAACCTGAAACATTGGTGTTGTGAAATGAACTAAATGTTTCAATTGATCCAGGAGAATTTTGAGAAAAAACCCCCACAAACCATAGATGATTTACATTTTTCAACTAAATGGGAAAGGCATTCTCTCTGGACATTTCTATTTGGGTAGAACTTCGCCAGCTTTAAAATATTAATGGTGGGAAAAAAGAATGTAAATACTGTGTAAGAAGCATGCAGTATGAAAATGAGAGGAAAAATAAGAAGAAAGGGATTTTTTTGAGGAGCTCCAGCTTCCTTGAAAGGCAGAGCCAAGGTGGGGGAGATCTTCACCGGGTAAAGCACTTGCTGCTAAAGAAAGAGGTCCTTGACCTAAGAGAGGGAGAGGTGTGAGTTGACTACAGTCTTCTCTTAAGTGCAAGGCAGAATATCTGATAAACATGCACTGAAGTGTATCATTAAATAAGAATAAGCATGTAAATAGACTGCCTGAGTTTGGTTTTATTTTAAGTTGCTTTATTTTTTTGCTACATTTGCTAATAATGTTCTTGCTTAATAAATGTAGCATTGGGAACAGGATCCTGAGGAGGAAAAAACACATATCTGGTTTGACCTTCACATAGTAGTCAATAAAAGCCAGGGCATATACAGATCCATATGAAAAATGAGATATCCACCCTAAAGGGGAATAGGTACAGGCATGGAAGTCAGTGAGGAGATGAGCAGGGTAATTAGTTCTATAACCCCAGTGCTTTACTAAAGGCATATTTAGAATATTTATGTAAACAAGTAGTTGTTTAGATGCCCTCATTTTCCACAACAAGCTCCCAGCACTACTAGTTCCTGGTACACTCATGGAATAAAAATGGATATAGCCTTGAGCTGCCATCAGTTGCCACTGCACTTGGAGAACTGGCATTTGCTTTGCAAAGCAAAAACAACATTGCAGTGCCCTTAGTTTCGAAATTACCCTTACAACCATTGTACCATGCTTGGGTCAAAAAAGGTGGAAAGGCTCCGTTTGAGGTTCTGTCTTCTCTCATTCTGAGGGATTCTTCTCTTGGTCGTATTGATTTCCACACCCGGTGTGTGGTAAGTGTGTGTGTCAGGTCAGAAAGGGGTGATTTCATACCCATGGAAGGGGAAAACCACTTGGATTGACTTAACCAGCTTAGTCTTCTGGCCATGATGCAAACTGTGTCGTTAGTGTTTGTGTGTTCTGTGTCATGTCCTGAACCAGCTGTTCTGAACTAAGACACGATACTTTTTATAGGAACAAAGCCTCTAAACCTTAGAGGAAAGTCATAAAAATAGCTCTTCCTTCCCTGCAAATCCTCTTTGCACTATATAACCATAACTGCACTTGCTTGCTAGATATCCCTCATGAAATAGAGCTTTCCTCTCTGCTCTGGGCTGGAGTGGTAACCTCAACACAAATCCTCTCCTGTGAAACATCCTGTCTCCAGAGAGAGCAGGGTGGAATACGGGGCAGTTCAAGGAATATGTATGTAACAGTGAACCTTTTCCACTCATCCAAGGGGTTGAACTTGTGGCTGTTACAAGAGGACATTTGTATTTAGTCCAATACAAAACAGTCTGTCTGTTAGACAGACAAACACCACTGTCTTTCATATTCTCCATGACATTAAATGATACTGAACTCCATAGAGCAATTGAGCATTCTGTGGACCAGTACTTTCATTTAGTCTAAGAACCTGCTGCCAGCCTGATGAACCACTGAGTATCCAAGTCTCTGGTTGCCTTTTCCATCCCTGGTTTTCTCTCTGGTCTGCCAAAAATCTTGTGAGTGGACCTTCAGCAAACTACTCAGACTCACTCTAACTCAGTTTCTCCAATGGAAATGGAGGTATTAGCAGGTCCACACACCAAAAGAAAGAATAGTTTATTTACTGTGAGGGAAAATAAGCCAGATGACTGCACCACTCTTAACTATGAGGGATTTTAACATATGCAAGGGATGTGCTCACTAATCCACTTAGTACAGCCAAATTGTGTGCCAATGACAATGGACTGAAGTCAGATTTAAAGTTTGTAGACACCTAATCCTATCCAATTCTCCACTTCTTTCCAACAACTGGTGATAAAGGCTGTAATAAAGGGAGAAAAAGGAGCAAGAGATGGGATGGAATCTCTAAGAGGTGATGGGAGAGTCATTTGCTACCCTGTCATGAACAGTCTACATGCAAACCTCAACGCCTGGGGGGGTCCTCTTATTCCTGGCATGAGGCAGCAAATTCCTGCGGAGAGGTGGCACAAATGGCTGGAAGCTGTAGCTGCCTTGCTTGCCACAGGTTAATTTACAGATGGCAGTGATGCTGAGGTGGATCTGTGCAGGCTCTCTGGCAGGAGTCAGCCAAAGACACTGAATCACACGGTAAGGAATTTATGTGCTCCACCGAGCAGCTGCTACCCTGGGTATGTCTGTGGCAGCATTTCCTCAGCAGCTCAGCTCTCACACTGCTTGGGCAGTGTGGGCTGAGTGTGCAAGTCGGGGTTACTTAATGTGTAAGGAGCGTGAAAAACCCTTAATAAACCAACTAGTTGAGTCAGCCTGACAAAAGCACATGAGACAGATTGGTTAACACACACACAACCTAAAGGTAAGGTAAACTCTGCATTAGTGGGTGGAGCAACACATGAGTCTATTGAAATGACGCAGCAAAATGAGCATCTCTGTTTTGGTAAAGTGGCCTTTTGCAGATCCTGGTGCAACTGGAGTCAATCACAAAAGTCCTACTGCCTGGAATAATTCCTGGATCACACTCAGACTAGTGCTACATTGCTTTACCCAGCCTCCTTTAACTCTTCACTACAAACCTGTCGTATCGTGGAGAGGAAGAGAACAATCTCATTTGCTCACTTATAGAGAGAAATGGCTGCAGTTAATTGGTCTGTTACACAGTTAATTCAATAAGTGGGTGTTATATACCAGCATTCAGGTTATATGAGGTAAATTGTCTCGAGCTCAAAGAGGAGCTGTGGTCCAAAATGTGAGTTCATGTCCAGGCCCTCCAGGAGCGAGCAGTGCCACCACGGAGCACAGGCAGAGACAGACCTCTAGTGGTGCCTTGCCAAAAATGTGTGACACAGAGCTGCTCTGCACAGCCACTCCACCAGTTCTGATAGCTCTCATTTAGCATTTCCACAGTGCCTTCAGCACAATACATCAAAAAACAGCTATACATTCTCCAGTATAGAATTACTAGCCAAAACTCCCATTTCTTCTCTGCTGCATAAACACCACTGATGATACGAAGCTGTTTCATCAGAGAAGTCTGGAGTAGTCCTGGGGTAACTGAGAATCACTAACAGAGAATCAGACATATATCTTTTCAAGTAATTCTTCCATTTAATGTGGGATCTTAACATGAACACATTACTATGGCTTGTTTCTTCTAGCAAGCCATCAAATTACTGCCTTCCTAAGTGTGGAGGTTTTTCAGCTCAAATCACTGCAGCAAGATATGGATTATAACAAACATTTCTCAAAGCATTTTATTTTTAAAAGGCAACTGTGCATACTTTTAAGTTGGGTAAAAGGCATGATCTTCATACTCCCTGTAAATGGGAACAATCTTCTGTGTGAAGTTTATCTTGTGGTATTATCTGCATAAGAAAACTTGGATATTTAGCATTTTATAAGCTTACATGGAAGCTACCAGGACTACCTTGCTCTTATTGACAATAATGAATGTCTGCGTTGGCAATTTTCAGAATTGTCCACCTCCTACAATGCCCTGATGTAAATTAAAGGTCTGACCTTGATCCAACAGTGGAGATATATATGAATAGGTGCATAGATGAGTATAGAAGAAAGACATATTAAGGGGATCAACATGTTCTTCCATGTTCAGAAGACATAAAGAAGAATCTACATGAGTATTGAAAACACCCAAGTGATATTGACCTCATAACAAATTCTTACCAAGTTTTATCAACACGTGTGTCTCCCCCTGCTGAGTGTCAGCAGTGGTGCCCTGGCTGCTGTGTCCTCTTTGCTCCAGAGGTTCCCCTGGGGATCTCCTGTGGTGAGAAGATGCTTCCATGTTTGCCTCAGCATGAGCTGCTGAGAAGAGCTGCGACAAGACATCATACCAGCTTTCCTAACTTTCCCAACCTTGTCTCGATGCCTTCATATTGCTAAGGGTGATAAGAAAATGCATACTAAACCCCTTGGAAAATGGATCGAGAAGGAGGAGGTGAGGAGTGTCTTAAAATTCAAATAGCTCTCCAGGATCCTGTTGAGGACTGGCTGTTAGTTTTCAGCCCCAGTAGTCTCTGTTAATTCACTGACTCCCACAGCTGAGGCTTTAGATTACTCAAAACCCCTTCAGGTCAGCAGAGTTCCTCTGCTAGTTGTGTTCTGTAGTCTTGGGCAAATGCTTGGTTGATCATCCTGATTGACCATCCTCATTTTAGAATAAAGTAATTTAATTCAATGTGAAGGTGAAAAATCCCTTTGTGCCCTAACTCCCTGCTTCTGTGAATACCCTGAGGATTTGTTTCTTATCCTTTGGAGATAACTGCATTTAAATAAATCACTGAACAGGAATAAAATTTGCTTATGATGCAGTTACAGGGGATTTTCTTAACCCACAGCAGACTGGGTGTTCTGCTTCCTTAGAAATGTGCAAGTATTGTTACCAATTGAGAGAAGATCTTCTATTACAAAGGGAATGTCATCCTGATATTTTCAATAGGCTGATGGCACGTCTTGGAAAGTGAGCCTGGTTTTGTTTGCATTCACCCAGTGGTGATGTCACTGAACGGTGGGTCGATCATTGCCCAAGTTCTAATACTGGGGAAGCTCAGCTGAAAACAAGGATGAAGTATGAGAGAGAGTGAGCTGTGATGTGAACTGGTAGCTGGGGGACAGTGAGGAGCTATTGCTACTCCTAAAATGAAATGTCATCAAGTAAATTTGGCTATTCGTGTTTCTAAGAGTGTGGTTTGTTGAGGGGTAGGTTGGTTGTGTATTTTTTGATCCTGAAATCTCTCCTGTTCTTTTCCTGTTGCGTTTATGGCTTTTTGTTCTTTGTCTGCAGGTGTGGAATTGGTAAGAAGTGTTCAGAGGTGAACAATGGTATGTGGACAAGAAGTCCCGTGGCATTTCCAAAACAGGTATCTGTCATATCTGTCATATGCCTCAATACCTCCAGCCTTCTGCCATTCTGTGCTTTTAAATATACTATTTTTAGTAAATGAACAAACAATTGAAAAGATTGGAAATGTTTTGGAGAAGAATCGTTGAGAGTCTTTTCCTTTTCCTCTGTCGGATGCTTCTGATGGGTTAATAACTCCATCTACAGTTCATCACTGAAATAGTTCCAGAAATACTGGAAATATGAGCCTGAACCAGGTGATTAATAAGATACAGCCCAGATTCTGTTCACATTTTAAGCAATGGACAGTGAGGAGAATACAGTAGTGTGAGGGTAAAAGTGCACAATTTTGATGTGCTTTGCTGAAACTGCTTTTCATTGGCACAGAGAAAGAGCATTCACACAGAGCTGAAGGTGTTCTGCAATGGGTTTGGGGCAGTCTCTGTTTTGGTGTTGGAGACTTCAGGGTCTGTGGACAAACGCCAGTGGGAATGGTGCTAATGGGTGTTCTCCCAGGGGAATATGAACCCCCTAAGTTACTCAGGATGGGCAAGAGGAGCAGATCTCATCCCAAAGTCCAGGGGCAAGGTGGGAAGGGAAAACGAGTGAAAAAAGGCTGTGATCAGCTGCAGAGAGATGCACATCTGCTTTTCCCATGCCTTGAGGGGCCAGACAAGCTGGTTCTTCCTGGCTAGTCCTCATTCCCAGCCAGCCAGCTCATGGACTTGTCTGAACTGGAGGTGCTCCAGGCGCTGTGGTCCAGTGGAAGATGAGCAACAGAGGTTCTGATAAGGTTCAGGGATATTCTCATCTTACATAGAAGTCAATTTTCACAAATTATTCTTCTGGTTTTGCTGGTGTTACTTGTGGCAACAAACCAGGGTAGCAGTAAACAAACATAAAGTCCTTGTACATGAGCTACGAAGACAGTTTGTGTGATGTACTTGTATGTCAGTGTGTTTGTTCATCTGTTTGTGACCTGCTTTGCCATATCCAAACCAGACATGTTAAAAATTACTGTTGCCTATTAGTGTAAAATAAAGAGGCAGTGACAATGAACTCCAAAAAGAAGCTTAACTACTAATCAGTTATTATTATGACAGAGACATGACAGACTTTGTGGGCATCACTTTTAGTGTGTATGCCCACATGTGGGCAGAGGTACTAAAACAGCTCTGCTGTCAGAGCTTTCACCCCCTTCTTTGGAAGCTGTGGGAGCTCTGTGCTTCTGAGAGCATTATTTTGTAGGGATCTAAGTAGGCATTCTGATCTATTCATTACTTCAGGTTCCTACATAACTCTTCTTTTAAAAATCATCTGTCAAACCAGCCGTAAATTTATTAACAACAGGCTTATTTAGTAAGGGAGTTGCTTTAAAAAAAATCAGCTAACAAATTAAGGGCAGAAATAGAAAAATGGTTTCCTAAGCTCAAAAAGCATGGAGGAAAAAGAACCAGGATATCATGGTACTCACAGTATTTATAGCATGTTACAAATATAAATGTATTTTCTGGCACAGCAGAATTTTGCTATATGAACCATATTGTAGGTGTGGAGGTTAGATCCCTGTAAAAACCATGATCCAATGCCTTTCATCTTTGTGACTGGTGAATTCTGACTGTTACACCATCTTCTTCCTGTGTGATTGTCATTCAACGCTGTTTGCTGGCACCCTTGACAAAATCTTCTGTCAAAATAACTCCAAAACCAGTATTTGAACTAGGCATTTAAGAAAATAATGTAGTTTATTCTCGATGATCGTGATAGCTAAACATTTCTTTGTGAATCAATTTTTTCCTAGTGTTATTTGCTCTTGAAATCTTTGGAGATTATATTCTAGTGACATCTGTTAACACTGCTACACTTAACATGTAATTAGGAAAGGAGAAAAAAAGAAAACAGAAAACAAAAGCCCATGCCAATCTAAATGTGCTTGAAAGGTGCCAGATTGATAACTCTGGAGAATTGAGTCCTCTGTTTATCCTCTGAATTAGTGCAACAAAATCAATGGCAGCACAAACTCGCTCATGTCACCCTGAAATGTCTTGTGCTCACTCAGCTGTGAGGGCAGCCTGGGCTTCCTTTCACCCACAGCCCTCAGGATCCCAGCAGGAATGATATGAAGGATGCCATCCCATGGTGGAAGGGCTGTACTGAGAACCCTAAACTCATTTCAAATAAATTTCTGACCATCCACCTAAGGTCAAACTTCTGGTTGCACTTTGCAGTTCCAGCATGGATTACAAATGGTGATTCTGAATTAAAAGGCTTTATGGTGCATTTCCAATCTCTTAACTATCTGATTCCCTTGTGTGTTTGATTTAATGCACAAACTTCTTCTGACATGACAGAGCCAGAGGCATTACAATCTATCATGTCAAAGCTTCATACATTAACAGCACTTGTTAGCACACACTGGCACAGTGCACTGGAAGAGCTCTGAGTTATGCTAATGATCCATGGATAATGGGGCACAGGGAGCTTTCTGAACCACACCTTTAAACCAGTGCCACAGTGCTTTTAGGACGAGTCAAAGTGCAGGGAGGCTTGGCACTGTAACATGCTTTAATGCATCTTCAGAGCACCTTCTCTTGTATGCTCGGCTTTAATTGAGATTAAATGGCTTTGAAGGTCCAAACACAATTTCAAGGACAATGCAATATCTCATATTCTCCGTGAAAGGTTTTTAATGTATTTCCTTAAAACCAAGACAAATATACCATACAAACACATTACACCAGACTGATGTTAAAGGTCTGTCTCGAACTAAGAGGAGCCAATACAATTTGAATTTAAAACATGGCATTGTATTCTCAAGGCTCTGACTGGGATGGGGGGTGAGAGAATTGCAGAGGAGCTTGGGTTCTGCAAGAGCACCAGGCAGCAAAGTAACAGCAGAAGCAACACTTTTTTAAAAGGAAGATAGAGGAGCCTGGATCCTGTGGAAAGTGAGATGGAATTTGTGCCAGGGAAGGCTTGTGAGAGTATTCTTCTGGGGGTACGTAGTCTGAATTCTTTGCACAGTGTCAAGGCATGAGCAAAACCATCCTGATAGTTTGGGTTAGTTTGTCCCCCTTGTCCTTACAATATTTCTGTAATGATGGTTTAAGAAAATTTAAATAGATGTCATATGAAAAGAGGAATGACAAAAAAAAAAGAGACTTAGCCCCCCTCCCCTTTTTTTGTAACTTCAGTTTAATACTTAGCATTTTCTTTAGTTGCAAACTTGCCCTCTCTGCCTTGCTTCAGTGATGATATAAAGGTGCTGCAGTACCTTGGAAGATGCTGCTGCATTCCAAAAATGATAACTGTGTAGTTTCATGACCCTCCTGAGCTTACATTTGAGGACTCACTGGAAAATCTGCCATCATATCACAAGGATGTGAAGTCTAATACTGCCAATTTTCTGAATTATTCATTAGTCTGAAGGAAAAAGAAGCAACAAAGACGCAGGCGGCTTCTTTTTATTTATGGTTTTACTACTCTTCATATTTTTTAAGTGAAGGGAATACAATTCTTCCATCTTTTACACAACAACAACAGAAAAGAAAACAAAATGCGTATGCTTGAAAAGTTGGGATTTCTGGGAATACATTTTCCTCTTTTAGCTAGCATTTTAACATAAGGTAAAACATTTTTTTGACAAGGTAAGTAGAGTAAACAAAGATCAGTGAGAAAGCAGAAATTATTGAAGTACTGGAAAAACTGCTGCAGGCTACTTTTTCACACATTGCTGCTCAAGTCAGGATTATGCTATGACAGTTCTAACTCTCCTGCTGACATCCTTATAGACTCTATTACATTATTTACTTCTTGTAAAATAACATTCTATTACAGCTCCTTCATGTCCTGCTGCTAGTCTAAGTTCAAGGGGAAGAAATTCTGCTCTCCTCACTTCCAGCTCGTTAATAATATAGCTCTGAGGAGATCATTATTAAGAAGACTTATATGCAGCCCCTATTTCATGCCCCATATTCTGTTGCAGAAACAACTGTATTTCTAGGGTGTTGGTCTTCACCTAAATCAACAGCACAGGTGAAATGTGTCAGCCCCTGTCTGGAAGGATCAGGGAATTATGCCCCACCCTGTGCTGAAGATGTAATGTCATTTTTATGTCTCTGAGGGGGGAAAGCTTTCAGATATTTCTCTTGCTTTTTCATTGCAGGGAAAAGTGAAGCCAAGCGTGCAATCATACCTGATTTCAAAAGGAAAGAGCTGATTCTCAGTAGACTTGCAGGAACATCTGTGGATAAACCAGGGTTAAAGGCAGACAGGTTGCTTGAATACTCTCTGAAAACTGGCTTAGGTCTCTTTTTCAGTGTCAGGAGATAATCAAACACATATCACCGAGGCCCGCGAAAGGAGTCTGCTGAAACTTGTTTTCTGGGAAGACATACTTATTAGGGCCCAGAAAATGAGTTTGCCTCCTGTCTTTGAATTCTCGCTGTAAGTTGAGCTAACAACTGGGTGTACCACTAGCAAAATACTCCCACAGTCTGGTAGAAAGCTCCCAAAGCATCAGCCTTTGAAAAGTCCTACTTTCGTCACTGCCCGAAATCACCCTGGCAAGTCAGTCCTCAGCCCTGCTGCTTGCAGTGTGAATCTTGAAAGCATCACTTGACACTTGAAGAACTGGCATCAAACCACACAGCAGTGGCCACATGCTTTGAGACAGCCAGAGGACAGGGAACCCCTGGCACTGCTCACACAGTTCTGAGCAGTGCACTTCATCAGCCTTCAAAACCTGTTTGGACCATCCCTAATGAAATTTAGGTTGCATTTCATCAGTAATAATAAAGATAATGTGATAGTTATCTAATTATCCAGTCCTTGGGAAGAGATACTTAAACTTTCCCAGTAAAAAGTGAATCATATGTGCTCTTTCTTGAAGGCAAACAGTGAAACAACTGGAAAATCAGCACTGGTGGCAGCAGCATTTCCTTATGGATGTGATAAGTGCAAAGCATTTGGCCACTGATATCTGAAGTTTGGCTCTGACTGTGTGGGAATTAAGGGTGATTTTTGCCACTTTCCTCTGCCAGGACTTCAACCGCTGTCTCTTGTATTTTCACAGTGCAGCTTTGAGTTATGGCACTGAAATCAGGGATAAAGTTACAGACATAAGTGTGCTGTGTCAGGAGCTGGTGATTGTTAACTCTGCTTCATGGCCATGTCCATGGCTAATTAAATATCTTATTCCTCATGAGAAGATTCTCTGATGATCCTTCACAGAGGCAACAGGTGAAAGTAGCAGGAGGTCCAGTTTAAACAGTGTAGTTACCAATTCTCCCAGAGTAATCACACAGGACAAACACTTGATATTTCTTTCAGTTTGTGGCTATTGGTTAATCTAAAAGAATTATTTTGATTCTTGGTACCCTTTGATTTCAAGGGAGTTTTGGACAGACTGCCACTATTTTGCTTTACAGCTTTATTGGTGTGTTGATTGTGGAGTCCCTGGGTGGGTCACACAGGCACTGGGATGCGCCACAGGTATTTACTGGCAAAGAAAAAAGCAGTTTGTTCACTAGTGCTGCAAAATTTCATTTACCTTAGGTGTGAAAGGTGATCCTCTTCTTCATCCCCGTACTCTTCTATCTCCCCAGTCTGACCTGCTTCTTCTGTAAGAAGGGTTGATTATTCTCTGGAAGACATGTTTTGAAGGAATTTCAGTAAAATACCGTGAATATCTGACCAGCTGTTGAAGTCATTTAGTTCAAGTGCCTGTGGAATGTTTTTAAGACCTGGTGTCCTAGCTCAGTTTGCTAGGACTGGTAATTCAATCTTTGAACCAGGGAGTCATTATATTTATCTGTTTGCATTTGGTTTTTATAGACCCCCAATTACTGTTATCAAAATATGTTAAATTAACTGTGTTCTAGGAAAGAAGATAATTTCAGTGCAGACTGGTAAATATCCGATTATAAATGAAGCTACCTTTTATTTATTGCAAAGGCTAGCACATTCATCAGCATGCCTAATTAAAATTTAACAATTAATAAGCAGTGGCAAACCCTGTACGAAGGTCAGTAGCAACCTAAGCAAACTTATCAAAAATGCAAAGGGGTTTAGAGTTTTTAAAAAGTTCACTCTGTCCTTAATTAACAGATCTAATTACAGCTCTGCCATAGCAAAATGCAAAATGATCTCTTCAAAAGACAAGAAGTCAAAGGTTTAATAGTGCAGATAACCTTCTTCTTCAGTACATACCGACCCAAGTGTAGAAGGGAATTTCACCAAGCAGTCAACAGAGTTGATTGGATGGCTTTGACAGAAATTTAAGCTAAGCAATACATAGAAATCCCCAAACAACAAAGGAATTGAGAGGGAATAAAAACTCTCTTGTGTCTTGGGATTTGAAATAACACCAAGTCAAGACTTTGGATAATCTTCTTCCTTAGCAAGTTGTCAATGTATTTATTCTGTGACCTTTGCGGGTTAGTTTTGAATAACACTTTCTGTTCAGTGGACTGCGTGTGTTTAATTATCACCTCATTCAACAAAAATGGACAGTGCAAAAATCAAGGATAATCTAGAATAGCAGAGCTAAATACAAGAGAGCAAAACACTTAAAATTCCTGCAGTTTATAGTCAGCATTTAGGGGCTGAAGGGCAATTTTCCAAGTTTCACTGAAGGGCTTAGTTCTGCATTACTTCTTCAAGAAGACCAAGAAAAAAGTGAGCATTCTGTTCTGAGTTTTGCAGGAAGAGGCTGGAAATGAACAGAACTGGGTTCATCAGTAAGGGAATTAAATCTTCCTGGCTGATTTATGCGGGCAAGGGTCATTACATGTGGGTAATAGAAAGTGGCAGAAAGAAAAACTAGACTGCTTAAAATTAATAATATGTGGCTGAAAAGAATTGTTACTCTTCATCTTCACATTTGGATTAGCAGAAGGAACGCTGGTATGAGAGGCAAGATCTCTGCAGGGAAGCCTGACCTGTGTGAGTGTCCTTGGTGTTCCCTTTCATACCCTGCCAGAGACAGAGGGAGTGCAGACCTATGAACACAGGTACATAAAGTAGAAGCAATGGAACCTCAGTAATTGTCTTGGACAGGCTCAAAAACACAGGAGCCACATTCATCTTATACTGGAATTGCAGTGCAGCACAACAAATTTTTCAACCAAAAGGCTCATTAAATGCAACAGGAAAACAGAGAGTCTGTTCTGAGCAATCTCCATGAATTGGCCTCTGGCTTTACCATGGCACTATCACGACCTGAATTAATTTCATGTGACATGATAATTTCCTATTGGCAGTAGGAGGGGCAAAAAAATGAAGCCTGCTCAGGCAGATGAGCATTTTAAGACTTCTCTTTAATTCCTTTTCTTAAAAAAATACAATATCATCTTGTGTTTTTAAGCTGCCTGGCTTGAACTGATAGGTGTCATCACCCACCAGTAACGTGCTGTACCAGTGTGGCCTCGTGCCAGTCTTGTGCTGCATATTTGAGAGCAAAAATGGAGAGGCTTTTAAATTTAACCAACATACTCTTTTTCTACTCAAAAGAGCCAGTCACACCGTGACATGGGCCGTGACATGATCCCCACCTCACCTTTAAAGAAATTACAGTGATCTATTTAAAATGTGTGTGCTCAAGAAGAGTTTTGGCTGATATTTGGTCCTTCCCTGCATCCTGCCTCAGTACAGGAGACAAAACTGGTCCTGCTACGAGGCTCAAAAACACAGATAGTAGCCAACATCCCATTATCACATTCCTTTCTTCAGTAACACTTGCTTTAAGATAAGAAATGAACATAATTACTTGCGTTCTGCTGATGGGAAGTGAAATATCAGAGGTGGGCATTATTACTGTTACTGGTGTTATTATTACTGAAGTAGCAGGAAGTGCAGTGCTATAAAAACTCCTCTAAGCAGTCACTCCCTCTTACAGACCATTAAATGTTCACTTCACACTTACATCTCTTTCTTCCAGACTGAATCCTGAATCATTAATTTTGCACTTGACGTTCCTAAAAGAAAGATTCTTTTTTTTTTTTTTTCCTTTGGAAGCAAAATCCTCTCTTGATGTCTGAATGCACCCTGAAGATGTTAATCACCAGAGACATGCATCCAAGACAAAAAGTCATCCAGGTTCCTTGAATTTATTGAGACTTGAAAGCAGCAAGATGTGGAGATTTTTGTTTTATTTTCCAGAACTGCACAGTGTCCAAGCTTTAAACAACATCCTTTTCAAATAGCAACCTGAGGAAGAGTGGTTGTTACAGGGGTATGTGACCCAGGACACTGTAGGAAAGTGTGATAGATCAGATTCAAGAGCAAAGAGAACCAAACTAAACCCTTCCTCCCTTCCCTCGTCAGACTCTCAGTTTACAGATCAACTGGCTTTAAATAAAAATCTTATGGAGAGACTCAATAGTAGGGAAAGTACAATCTTTGGGTCATGCAGGTAACATACCTCTACTGAAGAGATTAATTTTTTTAAATTCTACCTATCTCTATCAACTTTTTCTTTTTTCTCTTCCCCTTTTTATTTCTCTTTTTGTTTTCCCTTTTCCCTGTTCTCTCCTTTCCTTTCCAAGACATTTTTCTCTGTCAGTGCTTCACCAAAATATAAGTTCTCTAAAATGTCCTTTAATATTTTGTTTGGAAGAGACACCCATTCCCTGTATGCAGACCTCCTTCCCCGAAGAGTTTTTCTCACTTCCTTTAAGAATATCACAGCACTGTGAAAGCAAGCAAGTGATATTTAATTTTTGGTCTTCTGTGAAGCTTTTTCTTCCTCTTTCCCTATCCCAGAACAAGTTCTTTCTAAAATAAAGCAAACACGTGAAGCCAGTGATGAATTAACAAATGAAGACCACCCATCTCAGATATTCCCACGCTCAGAAATCCTGAATGTCTCATGCATTATTGCCCTCTAGTGTTACTGCAGGATCTGTGTAGAAGAGTCCATCTGTAAAACTGAACAAATGCACATTTCATAGAGGTCAGAGCTGACCCTGGAAGAAGTTACCATACATCCACGAAAAGAGACACTTTGCAGTCCCTTGATTTGGGTTGGGTCAGTCATCCAAGGGCTTGACTGAGAACCAGTGCTTTGAATATTCACTCCGACACAAAGGGAGGGGGGAGCACAGGGATCTTTGCTCTCCACAGCTCTATTTGTACTCCAAGGAGGATGCCCCTGGTGCCATATGGACATTTTGATCTAATTCCAGTTTTCCTGTGGCCGCAAGTTTCTCTGGGGGTTTAAAATGCTCGGTTTAGCAATGGACCAATATAAATAAAATAAATAAACGTGGCAGTGTAAGCTCAAATCAGCATTTTTGTAGAATGGCATGAACAAGTTGGAACATGATCTGTTACTATGTCTGGTCCATGAGACTTAGATGTGCATCAAAAAATGAGAAAAGAAGCAAATAATTGTAACTTTTTATGGAAATATCCAAGGTTTTCCAATATCCAGGGAAGATAGCAAGTTGAAATGGGAAGAAAATTACTAAGTCTCAGTGGGTTCCTTATGTCTAAAAAAATTCTTGATGTAAACAGTCCCAGACTGTGAGGGACTGTGGATCCAAATCTGTCCTCTCCATGAAAGTAGGGACTAAATAACTAATAACTGTCCCCTGCCAGAGAAAAATTTTATATCAGTAGACAGGCAGTTTGCTGGAGTGGGTGCTGAAAATTAGGACCTTGTATCATTATTTCAGTAATTCCTTAATTTTAAGTAAAAGTGGTCAACAGTTCAGTTTCCTTGAAAATGAGACCTCTAAAGTCATGGTTTGGTTGGTATTTAAATGGTGTTCAGTATTATTACCAGACAGGTATCAAACACTGCACATTTCCTCATTTGCTGGAGGTCTGCTGGAAGGTTTAGTGGGCAAAGAGTTCAAATTTGGGATTTCCTGCATCATCTTATTCTCCTGTGCTTCACTTTTTCCCATCTAGAAAATAGGATGATGAAATAATTCTCTTGTGTAGAATTCTTCCTGCAGATGAAAATGGTCCATCAGAGTTTGGGGTTTACTACATAACATCCAGAATTCCTCTGAAAGCTCAAAACACAACAGAAAAGTTACTAGATTTTTTATTTAATACTGTCCAAAATCACATTAGCTTTTCAGAAAAGTTCACTAACCTTCCTGAAACTGTAGAGCTCAGATCAGCAGGTAAATGCACTTTCCTCAAACCATGCATCACATTCACTTTGCTGCCATTTAGGGGGTGGTTTGAGAGAAAAATCCAGAGAACTCAAATCAAGAGCCCTGAAGGGATCCATGGAAAATACAGTGTCCAGTTCTCTCGTGGGTGTTTTCATCCTGTTCTCACGCAGGAGCTCATGTGCACCTTTGGAAAAGATTTTGCTGGGAACATGCTGATGAAATCCAGCAAAGAACTGCTCATTTCTTAGTCAAAATCCTGAAATCCCCAACAAAAGGTGGATCATGACAACCCACTGAGTTTACAAACAAGAAGTGTTACTGTGGCTTTTACATATTCATATTGGGCCTGATTTTTGTCTCATCCTGGTTTCACAGCTGTATCCTGCAGTGAGCGCCGATGACACAACGTGATCCTAATAAAAGAAACAGAGTCAGAGCAGTGCAAAGCATCCCATTACATTTTGTGATCTATTTATCTGTTGCTTTAAATCTGTAAGGGGTCTGTTCTACTTGTTCTTTTGGCAGCCATTTACAGGCACTGAAGATTAGACTTTTAAAGTCACTTGGGCATTTGCCATGCTCAGTAACTCCTGGAATTTTCAAAGCAGCTGAGATGCTTCTGGGTTTTAAAAGATTTTGACAAGAGTGAGACACTAAAATTTTTCAAAACTGTCAGTAAGTATTTATCTGCATCTTTAAAAATGAATTGTCTATCAAAATGTGACCTTAACTCCTTTTTGAGAAGAGAAGGCCATGACATCCCAGTACCAGGTCTGTTACATCACACTTTTGAAACACATTTGCCAACAGTTTTCACATCTACTTGACCTGCCTGTAAGAAATCAGCATTCAGACAACTTAAAGAGGATGATTTAAAGTCTGATCTTGAACAAGACACTATTTCTCTAAAAGATTGCAAATGTCTTTAACTTTTCATGCTCTGAAGCTCATTTTTTTAACGATCCTCATAACTGGATTTTTATGTCAAATCTTTATGATTCAGAGAAATCAAATCTCAGAGTGATTTGTGTGTGTCCCCCTTGACTATGGTTACAGCTTTATAGTAATTTTAGGTTGTGCACTAGTTGGGATCTTTTATATTCCCAGACTTTTAAAGGATTTCTCTCTGAAGGTAAATGGGCGGATGTACCGCAGGCTGCAGTGTCCTGGGACATCATGAGGCTGATGGTCTCCGTTTATGTGACTGAATGGAGGGGTTTTCCAGAGAGGAGTTCCACTGGAGCAAGGGAGAACTTCAGAGCAGCAGCAGCAGGTCTGAAGATTTAATTCACAGCCCATGGCCACTGCAGCAGATCTGTCAGGGTGAGCCCAGCCCAGGGGTGAGCACTCTGAACTTACTATTGAGCCAGTCACAGCAGCAGTTTAGGTAAGAAAGACTGCATCTTTACCTCTGATTTGAACTGGACACAAGTGGGATATTTCTTATGGTCAGAATACAAGAGTTGTTTAATTTGGGGTTGCTCAATTTTTGCATAAGCAGCCCAGAAAGGTGAGCTGCTGAAGAATGTGAGAAAGTTCTGTAGAATCCTGTAGAATCAACTGAGTGGCAGGGAAGCAGTTCTGATAATTTTTCTCTCTTACATTAACAGTAGAGTTTTAACTAAGATACAACTTCAGAAGAACAGCAATCAAAGGAGAACACAACTGTGACTTTAAGAATTTGCAGGGCTGTCAGTGAGAGAAAATGCATCTCCAACTGTAAAGCAGGCAAATTTATTCTGAAAGACTTTGAGAGAAAATAAACTTGGAACTTCACAATGCTATTTATTCAGTCACTTCTCAGCATATAACCACTGCTGAAAGTTCTCATCAGAGTCAGTAGGAATCTCATAAGCATCTCAATGCACCTTACATCCCTGCCTCTGTCAAGAGTCAGCAACCAAGTCGATAACAAGACCCATCTTCTTTTATTTTGCTGGAGAGACTCTTAATCAGTTCACAGTTGCCTGGTATGTGTCTAATTTTATGTAGCAAGATAAAAATGAGCATATCCATATCCGTACTGACTTAGCAAGTTCAGAGGTATTTTGCTTTGAAATTTACAAACAGGTAGGATCCATGACTGGAATTACAAATGTAGATAAGCATAAAACATTTTGAATTGCATTTCTTTTCTTCTTAAGTGTTTCTCTGCAGCTTGTCACTACTTGTGTAACACATCAGCAGACTCTGGACAGGCACAGTACCACGACTGTCACGGGGTCACATTCCCAGGATGCAAACTCTGGTTTCATATATGCAAATACATATTTTGAGATTGTTCACATTTTAAAAGAAAGCTGTCCCTGAGATATCTGGGAGAATAACAAGAAACAAGAAAAGTTAAGCATTTAAATGCATTTTGACCTCTCTGTCTGGAAAATCTCCACTGCATTCTGGAGAGTTTAAATCTGTACTGAGAAGAAAATTTGGCCCTGGAACTAGCACAGACTAGTGGGTAGGTCTGGCCAGGAGCATGCTGAGCTAGGAGAATTGGGTCTACGTGGCCTGAGATGATGGTTTCTGCCTTGAGTCCCATAAAGCAGAACAACAGAGAAAAGCCTATTTTAAGTGTCACTCTTTAGCTCAGGAGCTCATCTCTTGAGGGTGGTGGTGGTGTTATGTATAACTCCAAGCAGATCCTCAGCCCCTCATGCATTTTAATGGAAACAATTTGATTCAGTACTTTAATGGTTAAGTGATAGCTCATACAGGGTTTTGAAGTAACTTAAACCTTTCTGGGTTTGGTACCTGGAGTCAAATTCCTCTTTGTGTTCTCAGAGTCATATCTGTTCTTGCTGCCTGTGAGGGCTGAACACAAGTGTGAACTGATCTCCATGTGCCTGGGTTTCCTCTAACTGGAGAGCAAGAGAAGGTTCAACATGTAGGGCTGCTCCTGTCATAGCAGAGTCAGGGTTCAGATCCGCCTGGGGACGTGGCTTGCAGCTGGCATGAGATGCAGTAGCTAATAGGTATTTAGGCTTATTTAGGATCTGGACCTCAAATGTTGGCTCTAATTAGCTCATTAAATCACTGCTGAATGGAAGTGCAGAATGAAAAAACCATTTCCCCCTCAACATAGTCCTTTCCAAATTAGGATGAGATGTTTGCTGAGGGTCGATAATACCTTCACCGTGCAGTCCCTGCACTATACCTGCTCTGAAGCTACATAGAGAACGTGCAGTTCTGGCATCTCTCCCAGACTCTGCAGCATGTTCACTTTCAGTTTCAACCAGTTTAGTAGTAAAAGATCCTTCCTTGGCAGTGGCTACAAATACCAGAGTTCCCACTGTGAGGAAAAGTTTAAATATTCAGACTTCACCTTCAAAGCACTAGTTGAAAAGCACCGTAGGAAATTCTGCACGTCTTTGGCTTTTGTTCTGTGGAGAAAAGCAAACCCACAAAACCGTAAGAAACAAAGCCTGTCTTTGGCCTTGCCCTTGCCTGTCTTGGGCACGTATAGAATGAGGGCCTTGTTAGTCAGCAACTGAATGTTTACAAGGTCAGTGGTATGATGTACAGCCTATCCAATTACTATACTAGAACTTATCACACTAACAACAAGCTCTTAGAGATCTGGAAGCCACGTTCTGCTCCTGCTTCTTTTCTTTTTATCTGTTACAGTGCACTTGGGCATCTGCTGGTTTTGGTAAATGCAAGCTGACGTTGTCTTAGAGAGGGAAGAGAGGACCACAGCTGCATGCCCTAATGGTAATTCCCTGAGAACCTGAACTGAGCCAGCTACAGAAAATGAAGTAATTCTCCTGGTCCAGTACAAAAAGGATCTGAAAAGTGCTGTTCTAGTTGACTGTTTTTATGAGGAGAGGCCTTTAGGGGAAAGCCTTTAGGCAAAAACACTATTAGTAAAAGTTTTTCAGATATTTTCAAGCTGTATGTTCTGATTCTCAATTACATTTCTTTAGTGTCCCTTTGTTCTTAACTCTTGAGTTTAGAATATAGGAAATATTCTTGTCTTTCCACCAGGCTGTAACTGTAGGCTTGGAAACTGTAGTTGACTTGATGTGTTCTTGGCTTGCTGACTTTGCCTTATCCTCTTAACAGAGTAAGTGCTCTCATGTAATAACAAACCCGACAGATCTTCATAATTGATCCCTATTCCTGACATATGAAGGGCACAGGATGCAGAATGAAGCACTCTAAGTGTCCTGCAATGGAAGTATTGATTCTTTCAACAGCAGTACTGCCTTTCTCTGTAAGTGCCCACCTCAGCAAGAAGAAATTATAGGGGAAAATGGACATGGGAAGTAAAATTAGACTTAAATGAAAAAAAAAACCTGATAACTCAGTGAGAGCCTGCCTAAGGGTTCAGTTTTACATAGAGCCCTTAACTATATCAACAGATTCCTTTTGGACTATTGAAGGTTAAAACAGATATAAGTGGGGGAGGACTAATAAATCAACCCTGCCTGTACTAAACACAAGTTAGTAGTGTTCAAAACCCCTTTGTACAATTGGAATGATTTCCAGATGAGTGATTGGCATAGGCTGAAGGTGCTGTGGGTAATGGGTGAAGTGATGTGAGGGAGGGCTGCTCACACCTCTTACAGCAAAATTATAATCAAGCAAGTTGTTCTTTCAAAGCCTGATGTCCTTGATAAACAAGGAATGGCAAGACTTATTAAAGTGCAATGCAATCATTGTTATACCCTGACACTGGAAGAGATAGGTGTCAGGTTCTGTTATTGCTGAGGTTTTCACAGCATCCAGACGATCCCTTGGGAGGTGTGTGAGGAGGCACTTTGGCACATAGTATGTGCACACCTATTCCCAAACCTGCAAAACCACTGCAGGAACCCTTTAACCTGTTCTTTCATCTTCTTTTATACATCACTGTTGTCTCACAATCTGCTCCCACTGAGCATGCTGCAGTTGTCTGATGAATTTCACATTCAGATGGTTGAGTCACATTACACTCCACAGGGTCATATAAATGTTCTGAAGCTGACAGTTGTGATTACAAGTTAGTTGGGTAAGAAGAGGACCCCTGGGCACAAATCTCTGATGTACCTGAAAATTTTTTTGGCAGGAGTGACTAAATCTATCCCAAGCCTACAAGGTCAATTTGCAGCTCAGTTGCCATCCATATTTATCTGCCTCACACATTGAAATTTTACTATGACATTGATAGGATCTCTAGGAAATACGTCAAGTAGTTTGTTTCCATGGATAGCCTCTAATCCTCATTCTCTTGAAACAATCTTCCAGGATGTGTTATTCTCCTGATGATGCCATCTTATGCTAAGTTTAAAAAAAAAAAACAAACCAAAATAAAATAAAACAAAACAACAACAAAACAAAAAACAAGCAAAAAAACCCCAAACAAACAAACAAAAAAAAAAACAAAAACAAAACAAAAACAAACACCAAAACAAATCAAAACCAAAGCCCAAACCAAAATACGTTCTTAAAGCAATAGAACTCCCCTTAATTTCAAATCTCAGTGACTCATAACATGGTAAGCCTTGTTTGCAGCACTGTCACTAAAGGTAGGAATTGTTCTGCTAAACAATAAAGGGAAAGGGTTGGCTGCTACAAGGGACAAATACAGTGTGAGAGCACTAAGTAACTTAAATTTCTCGTGTTATCTCATACTGTGGAAGGACTTAAGAAAAAATACCAAAGACATGGAAAATCCTGTTACATACACAGCCTCTTTGCTCCTAAGCACTTTCAGTTTCTGATGACCTCTCAGTAGGAGTTCCTGCTCAGAACTAATATATTTAATCACAGAACTAGTATGATCACATCAGACAACTGCAGTTACAAAAGGAATTCAGTCCTCCGTGTATCGTGTGGATTTTAGAAGCAATAGCAATTTTAGGCACACGTGTTGGTGGTGGGAAATCAGACTGTTGAAACTGGTTTTAAGGTATTCAGCATTTAGCAAGTTTAAAGGTATTTAAGCTGAGGTGATATTTGGGAAGTCTTCAGCTGAGTCTCTGGAGAGAACTGCTTCCCTTGCTCCATGATCAAGGCAGTGGATGCCTTATGTGATATAGGGACATGCCCGAGATAGAAGCAGGTTTTAACTAGGATTTTGGAATTTACAAAATGAAATGGCTGATTCTTTTCATCTCTCAACACAATCCACTTCTGAAGTGCTAAATATTGGAAAAAAGCAAGACAGCCCTTGCTCTGAAGTAGCTGTTTAATATTGAGACAATGCATCTGATAATTTTGTCTGACTTTTTTCCAAGAACAAAAGAATGTAAAAGCAAGGACAGTTGCTCAGTGGGTTGGAGAAACTGGTGGTTTATTGTGATGGACTGTAAAATGAGCACTGAAAGCAGGCGCTGGGGGTGGGGGGAATAGCTTTCTCTAGCTCTGTCTTTTTGTTCCTTAAATTGTGAGGTATCCACACAGCAAAAGTGCTCACGAACTTCAGCGTTCAAACTCTGTCACTGCAACTAACTGCACCGAGGGCCCAATATAATGTATGCTGAAGTCACCAGGAGTCTTTCCACCAGCTGGAATGGGTGTTGGATCAGGTTCAACACGACACAGAAATGCAAACTCTGCAGCCCTGGCTCTCAGAGGAGCTCTTTAGGATGTCAGCTGAAGTAAACTCCCACCAGCTGAGCTGGTATTGTCACCAGATACTGAACACAGAAGTGATTCTGCAAAATTAACCATATGCTAAAGGGTGGCCATGGCAGCAGATGCAGGTCAGTCCATCTCTTCAGAAGCACTGAACTTGTGCTTTATAGGTGCCATGGTGTGCATTGTGCAAAGTTTCTGCTCAGCAGAATTAGTCTTTTCTGTATTTAATTTTGATATTTAACCAAAAGACTGCATTTCATAGTTACTCCACAGAGTGTTCCCTAAGATAGGTAACTAATATACAGGGAGATGGAGACACAGAGGTTTTTGCTCAGCTCCTACACTGGTCTCCCTTGGGACTCAAGGCAAAGTAGCTGTAGCTCCCTTCATCATTATTCAATTGCTAAAACAGCCAGAAAGTGATATCAGTGTTCTATTGTAAATGTGTCCTCTTGCCACTCACAACCTGAATATTAGTTTTGCAAAGTTTTGCTTTTTATTTACAGCCCTCTAAGTACATTTCCAGGGCTGGATAATACAGTCTTTGTCAGCAATACAAGCAGTAAAATATTACTGTATAGCTGGCATCTCTGGAGCTAGAATACAACCCAATCAAACTGACACAACTGATAAAATTCAGTGCTGCAATTCTTGCAAAGTCTTTGCAGCGCTCTGAAATGCTTGAGTACGGAATGGTCTGGAAATCAGTATGGGTTTGCCATAAAAACCCACTACTCAGTGCCAGGGAATAGTGTTCTTTGTTGCACTGATTTAGTGCTCCATGCCAGCCCCATTCTCATTAGGATTGGTCACCAGGGACAACTCAGAAGTGTTTCGCTGCTTTTAAGTAAGAAATCGAAATTAGTGAGAGCTTCAAGTGGAGGTGTGTGTTTTCTTTTGCTGCCAGAAATCCTTCTGTCCTTTGCATCAATAAAACCTATTGATTCTAAATTTGCTAATCCTGTTGAAAATGGTTTTCTTGTACTCTCTCTGAGTCCAATAAATGGGGATGGAAAGTGATAGTTACAGCAGATGCAGGGTCATGCAGATGGTGAGTCAGAACTCCTGAATTGTTTGGTTTTGCTTGAAGACGTAATCCAGGGCTGCATTATAAATATACATATATGTAGAGAGAGAGAGACAGAGAGAGAGAAAAAGAGAGAGATAATATGAAGATGCTTTATCTATCACTTATTTCTTGAAGAACTAACTTTGTATTAGGTACCAAAGTGCTCCTTCCTATGCAGAGGAAGAAAAAGTTTTGGTCTCATGCTAACCCTGCACATTTGATAACAGAAGGAAATATTAACTCTCTGTATCTTTGCACTGTCTGGTGATGTGGTTCATGGCATCACAGGCACCAATCCTCCTATAGAAAACCCGGTACAGAATTTCACTGACTCTATTGAGCCTGTAAACTCATTCAGTAGCTACCAAGCTTTTAATCACTTGTTTTTTGTCTTCCCTTCTCACCATAGGAGCAACATAAATTGAAATGGAAAATGATTTACAAGGTTTTGAAATAACACAGTATATGTTAACTTGTAAGTGTCAAATATCATTAGACCCGATGGGAAGAATGAAAAACCCTGTATCCTGTGCCAGGCAAAAATGTATTGTTTGGAGCACAAGCTTGCAGCCAAAATCCCACCCCAGCAGTTCCCTCCTGCTTCCCCACATTGCTGCAGGGGATACTTGAGAGAGGGGGAAAAAGAAAGAGATATTATTGATTCAAAGCTACATCCTCCCTTTATTCATCTCCTCTCTGCTTATCTCTCGCTGATCTTCAGACCCCCCTTTAGGAGGGAGATTAAACAACAATATGGGCAAAAAAAGGAAACACAAGGTTGTTTTATTTTAAAGAAATCTTTCTCAGAAGTGTCTGCTTTCAAATGCTTTCCTTCAGATTTTAATTTTGTTGTTTCGGTTTTTTGTGTGTTTAAACACATTCCACCCTGTCATAAACACTCCTTGTGCCATTTCCAGTGTCAGGAAGGGAGATCTGGGTCTTGAGTTGGTTTTGTGAAGGTACAGTTATGAGGAGAAGCAGATGGAAGATAAAATGTTGGGTGAGATTTGCTGTCTGTCTCGCCACCCGCTCATTTATTGTCCCTTTCCATCTGTCTTTGCCTGCTTTCCAAGATTTCATTGTGTACTCCTCTCACTGCTCTTAAGTGCCAGAGATTTAACTGAGAACCACTCAGCTACAGAGCTTATTTCAACAAGAAACACTACTTAGTTTTACTAGTTTGGGTTAGTATTCAGTGTTTCTTATCAGTTTTTTTTTTAAAATACAGTCGTTCATGGGTCTGCAGGAGGCTTTTATGACAGATGTGTAGCTCATCTTAACCAAAGATATCTACTACCTGCTTCAGAGGGGTTTTTTCTTCAGTGCTCACATCTTTATGTTTTGCAAGTTTTTAATCCTTATTCTCACTCAGCTGGTTGCCTCTTGCTACTTTTTTAATCGTTTTCTTTAATATTCACTCAGCAAAATGCTTTAAGGTTTTGTTAATAGGGAAAGGATTCAGGAAGGTAAGTGGGATTGAATACAATACAAGGTTTTAAGGTGACTTTCCTGAGCTCTAAGCAGAGCTGATCCTAATGGTAGATGTTACTTTAGGAGGGACATAAACTTCTTGCCTCTGCCTCCCCAGCTGGAGCACGGAGATGCCAATGCTGCCCTCTCGACTGCAAGTGGCTGGGGGAAAAGGATAATTAAACATTAATAGCTGCTGACTGGTTTATACACCATGCTGATAGTTTCAAAGTGCTGCAGCCTCAGAAAGACACATAAAACTGGTGTTTTTAAGCTCACTTGACATTTTGTTCAGATAAGCACCAGTATTTTCCATGTCAGGGGAAAGTCTGTGTATGTGTGCGTATAAATCAGAAAGCAAAGTCTGTTGTTCCATTTACTGGCAGCCTCAGGTTAGAGGACTGAAATGGCCCAAAGCTAAACCACTAAAATGTCGTAGAATCCTGCTTAGAATAATGATGGAAATGCCCAGTGAACTGCATGATGCTGTTCAACTGCTAACAATTCCTGGACACGGAAAGCGAGCTGTAACTACTGTAAAGGCAAGACAGCCTGAGGTAAGGACCAGGTGCTGGTGCCAGGAGCTTTCAGGAGAGGGCATGGAAAATGATCCAGGTCAGCTCTGCCACTGAGAGAGGATGTGTGTTTTGAAGAAAATATTGGGAGATGGAGGTGAGGGTACTTCTCTTTGGGTCATCAGAGCAAGATGGTCATTTTAAAGGGTTAAAATACATCCTGACACCTTTCAACACCTAGATGTGGTTACTGGTTTGTTCTCAGTGTGGTTCATTTTTCACTGTTCATCCATTCATTCAGCCTTTCTCTGATTTATTGTCCTGAACTCACAATTGTGTGAATTGGCTCCATGAAGTTATATTAGGTTTTAACAGATCCTCAGCCTCCAGGGGGTGGAATCCTTCTTCCTCTCTATTTCCATCATCCCTGTCCTCTCTCCCCTTCAGGATAGGTGCATTCATTTCCTCTGTTAGCCATTTTAGTGAAATAGTTAAATGCTGCCAGCCATTGAATCAGTTCACCTGTGGTATGTCACACAACCCTGGCACCAAATGCTATCCTGCTGTGAAAAAAAGAAAAAAAAAAAATCATATGCAAGTTATTTCTTATGTTTCCTCCAAGTTAAACCTCTCATTTACTGTCTCAAGACAAACATCTATTTCTTTGCGAAGCTTAAATTATGTTACTAGTTTTTTCATTATTATTATTATTTTTCACTCACTTAAGAATGCTTCTTTATGCAGTGGACTGCAGTGAAAGCCATTTGGGTAAGAATTACGGGATGAAAAAATGTAGGATTAGAAATTTTCTTAATAAAAAAAAAAAGAGGTTGTGGGTGTTTGGTTATT
>VXAY01007096.1:145372-199551 GCA_013399855.1 Oxyruncus cristatus | reverse complement strand
CTTTCCAAGCAATTATTTTATTGGAGTACAACTGGAAGTTCCTCAAAACTTCATGCCTAAATTTCTGAAAAAAATAATTCCATCATGATCGTTCCCATATGTTTCGTAAAAATAAATAGTTGTCTGCACTCAATTTGCTTCAACAATAGGCATTAAAATATTTGTTATATATTTATAGTGGACACAGATACAACATGTGTCTTCATGTCTTGTAAATAAATGCTTTTTCTCTTTGCTGGCCAATTCCACACTAGAAGCCTTTCTGAGATACCATCCTGTTGAAATCTTAGCTGACATGTTTTCTTTCCTGTCTTTTTATAACATTTCAGTGGTCTGGGACCTGAATTAAAATACATTCCTCCGTCTGCTTTATTGTGTTATTTCATTTTTAAAGTTGAGTGGTCACCGCTAATATGGACAGAGTGAAAAGGAAAAGAACCTAAAGCTTTTCTTCAACCTGTTTTGCAAACTTGGCAACACCAAGCTGCACATTGGCATCAGCATGTGCTGTTCTCCAAATATTCTCAGGGGTGGTTATTGGTGTAAGGAGTCTCCAGTCTGTGTAAAAATACCCCAGCCAGCTCCTTTGCCAGTTTCCCTTAGGGAATCAGAGGAGTAGGAAAATTGTGTCTGATGTCTGCTGAGCTCTGACCATCTGACTATGGGGGATGTCGCGCTGGAAGACACCCACTGTAGATTAGACCAGTTGCTTTGGCTCCCTGACTGTCAAGACCCAGGAATTGTCTTGCTGGTTTCCCCAGCACAGTCTGCAGCCAATGGTTCCATGTAATGCTCCCATCAAGCTGTGCAAGAGCCAACTCCATCACCATTTTCCTTGGCAGAGATAACGGATGCAGAGATAACTGTGCTATCTAGGATGTTCCTGTGAGATCCCTTAGGGTAGGACTGATTCCTTAATGACTACCACAAGTTATTCCAATAGCTCATTGCCACGTAGCGAGACACAGCTCACAGTCCCTGTTTCCTTTTTCAAAGAAGGGAATGTTTCTGTTCTGAGAAATGCACTGGATTTTCCGTCAAGTGTCTCTGAAAGAGCAGGACAAAGCCATTACACTGTCATGTAGGCTGCTCTTCCAAGCCCACACTTATCTGGCAATAAATACTTGGATAGGAGTAAGATGAAGTTGTGAAATTGAATCATGATATCTCAGCAGATGGTAACAAGCAGCCTAAATATGAGGTGAGTGCCTCAGATGTTTGACTTGACTCTGAGAAGAAGATTTATGCAGTTATATTCTACCTTCAAAGGAAATACCCGAATACCTTTGCTAATCTAGATCTGTGCTACATTAACTTTCACAGGCAGACAAGACCTCTGTTGCACTCCGAGGTAGATTATTGGTCCTTCTGAGCCAGGAGGCACGTAAAAAATGACAAGAGGGAATAGGCTTCTCCTGAATTTACCAGACAAGTTGATAAATTGCATGTGAAAAGGGAGGTTGGAAGTATAAATATGTTCTACATCCTTTCCATGACAGGCTATGGAATATTTATTATAAATGGAGACATAAAGCAGGAATAATCTTCCCCATGACCTCACTGTGACAAACTGGCTTTCTAATTCTTGCTGAGTGCTGATTATTACTTGGCTAACACTCTGAGCTGAAGATGAAGCATGTGCTAAGTTGCAAGAATTCTTACAAATAGCCTGAGCTATTTCCAGAAGGGCAATTTTAAGGACACATTCATGTTTTTACTTGCTGGAATATTTTTTTCTTAAGGCATAAGAGGAGATCCACATATGCTGAAAACCTTCAGGCAAAACCAATCTGAATGCAATTGCTCATTTATGCATTGTGTATTGCCTGGTCCAGGGAAGCAGTTGGGATTAGTGGGATTGGTTACATGCTAGGAAAGGCACTCTCATTAAACACCTTTTGGAGGTGTGTATTAAGGGAAAGGGTATAACACTAATAAACTTCCTTCAGTTTTTGTCGACTCAGATGGCAAAGGTAGCTCAGAAATACACAGGTATAATATATGAGTAGAGGTAAGGGGTTCCTTGTTGAGTTTTATCCCTTGCTGGGAACATTTGAGCTCTGTTTATGTATGGACTTGGCTCATGCTTTGCAAACAGCTCGAGCCACTCACATCGACCTGAACAGTCGTCTCATTGTTCCGCACCTTTCTTACGGTGCATGATGTGCTTTTTCCAAACCTCACCCCAACCCCTGATCAGCTCCTCTAACACACAGCAACAAGCTCCAGCCACAGGACCTCGACAACATCTTTGTTGCCCTGTTTTCAGGGCCTGTTATTGGGAGCCTTTTGCAGTTTTGTTCCACAGCCCTCCTAATGTCTCCTTATAGGAACAAGGGAGGAAAAAGGTAAAACTTTTCAGGTATTACTCCTGCTAAACAGCAAGGATAGCACACTTCTGAGGATGGTTGTTTATAGCATTTCTTCTAACGTAAAAAAAAAATGTATTAATGAAGGATTTATCATTCATTTTTCTAATAATCTAAACACCTGTAACTTGCTTTCAAAGATTTTCCATATGACATAGGACTTTTTCTACAACTAATTCTACCATCTCACCACACAGTCTGCTTCTGAGGTACAACAATTTGGTGCTGAAATTAGGACCACTGGGGGAGATCACTGGAGGGGACTGTCTCACATGAAGAGTGTAAAACATCGATAGAATGAGCAAATGCCTCTTTTAAATTCTAGATGAGCTGTGGGAAGATTTTTGCTTCTATGAAGTTTCACAGGCTGCCTGAATTTAAATCACCTAAATCTGTGAAAACAAAGTAGGTTTTTTTTTTTTACTTCTTTCAGATCAAAAATACGAGGCTTTCTCCAAAACTGGATAGGCTTAGCACTGAGCAGCACTGACAAGAAACACTGTCTGCGGGCTCAGTAGTGTTCCATTGGCTCTGTCATCTGAGCCCTGAGGTTTTATCAGTGCAAGCACAGTGCTCATGCAGGCAGTGGGATGAACCAGCAGGTGTATCTTACTTTCTCAGATACTTTCTCCTGTTTTACAAAAACTGTGACAACTTTGTGTCTCTGAGGTTGTTTTCAAGAAAATGGAACAAATCGGTTTTTTTCAAGCAAGTCATCCAGCAAATGTAAGGGTTTGTTTCTTGTGTTCTTGAAACGACTTTGAAACTTTGCTTCCTCAGGCAAGTCATGCCTGCAGAGCACCTTCTGCCTGCACACACTGCATTAGGGTGGTTGATTGCAGCTCACCTGAATTGGTCAAAAAACTCAAGCCCATTTTAATAGTCAAATTTGTGCTCTTGTGTACCTCCTGTTCAATATCATAGATTGACAATAACAGACACCTGTACATGACATGCAGTGGGGATATAACCATATGCTCCCCTACTGCCATTGGTTGCTCTGCCACAGTCTGCCAGCATGTCAGATTTGAAAAATTAAAAGCATAGTAAAAGAATTTCCAGTACATGTTTTATTTCACAGGCCTGCGAGTGTTCAGTTGATGTACAACGTGACTCCTGTAAAATGGCTTTACTCTGACATCAGAGGTGAATTTCTAGCAGTTCAATACTTCAAGTTTTCAACAGCTTCAGCTGTAATGTTATGTTCTTGCCTGCCTTCAAAATTAAAAAGTTAGTTAATCAGGGATAGAAACAATAAAATAATCCAAACTCAGTTTTATGAAAGATTTAAAAGGAATGTTTTTGTAGTTAAAGATCTGGGAAGCAATAAAAACCTACCAAAATATCCTCTGCAAGAGAATTCATGGCTCTAGTTTTGCCAGTCTACTTAAGAGTATTTTCCAGATATTGGAAAAGCTTTGGGGGATAACAATTTTCAATTTCCAGAGGTTGTTCACAAAAATGATGGTAGCATTTCGTTCTAAATTAGAAGACCCTGGAGAGATATTTTTACCCTGAATCACTGAAGGTTAAACCCATAATCACAAAGGTATTCAATCAAGTTCTGTCCCTATTTTCAAACAACAGACAGATGGATGCAGCTTAATGGTCATTCATATGAGAATTCAGCTATTTTCCCAGGGATATAGAAAGTTGGCCTGCTTTTGGTTCCTTGGATACCTTCCCTTCCTGCCAAGACTTTTCACTTCATGCAGCAGAGCAATGGTATTGAACAAATTGTCAAATGCATGAACAGAACTCCCAGAACAAAACTGCAGCTATGCCCAAACCTATCTAGGTTCAGAGGTTGTCCACAGCATTGTTTCTACAAGCTTAAATTCTGCAATGCCTTGCAAATTGTTTTAAATTCTGCAATTCTGAAATGCCTTATGGTTACTAATGGGCACCTCATGAGGTGATTCTGGTGACAAGGTTGTGTCAGAACAAAAGGGAACACGCAGATAAACTGCTCCAGGGGGTTCAGGTACTCAGAAGGATGTTTTTAGGGACCATCACTGAAAATATTTAACCAATGTAGAAATTAGTGTCATATAGGTATTATCGGAGAGAAAAAAAACACATTTGCATGTCTAACATAAAGAAAATACATTTTCTAGATCCCCAGGTGTTAAGAAGCAATACTTAGTGCATGGTCTGATACGGATGAATTTTGCTAACAAGTTCTGTGTGGATTTCTGTACTAAACTGGAGAAGTACCCTGAGAAATCATGGAGGCTGTGGAGACTGTGCCCTGAAAGAACCTTGTGTGTAACTAAACTATAGCTGGACACAGATTTCTGCATAAAATTCCCTGCAGTACTAGAATTAAGACAAAAAACAAGCAAAAAAAAAAAAACCCTCAGCCCAGAGGAAGTGAACTCCCAGCACAAAGCTGGAAACCTCGGAGGCTGCAGAAGTGGTTGGCAGAAGGTCAGACCCAAATGTCACAGGCAGCACCTGCAAGTGTTGAATTACAGCAGCAGGGAAGTGCTGGGAATCAGCGGCCATTTGAGGGACACTTGTAGGAGACCTCAGGTGGAGGAGAAGTAGGACACTGCAGTGGAGATGTTTCAGAAGGTCCATGTTCCGTGCTGTAAGTCCTTCCAACAGCTGAAACTTAATATTGTCAACTATAATTTGCCAAAGTCCCTGATTTGACATTTAAAAACCAACCAACCAACAAGACATTCAAGATCTAGAATGAACCCTGGAGATGTCAGGTAAAACACTGCAGTGAACACAAGCCATTCAGGGCAGGTTGAGGCTTGTGACACTTGTGACACTTAATACTGTTTAATCCAATGGCACACACACAAAAAAATAAATATCAAGCCAAAAGCCTATGCTTAAAAATACTTAGTGCCAAGAAAGGAGAAATCCCACAAGAAAGAATTGCAGGACTTTGCCAATCATGAAAACCAATATCTGTTATACTGAAGTGGCTGAAATAATTCTATTTTTGTAAATATCTCCTCAGAGCAAACTGGATATCCATATCATCCCAATTCTCATGGAGTATAAATTTTGCTAACTAGTAATAACTATGGCTGGGAAATGGGAAGGTTGAAGACTGTACTTTAGAGATGCCCCAATTCTTTAATGCAAAAGCCTTAAATATCTGAGTGAGGCACTGAAAAGTGCTCATCTCACATGCCTGGGCACTGTTGCAGAAGAGCATGGCATCAAATTCCTCCCTGGGTACAAAAGAGAGGAAAAAGGAGATTTGTGGAGGCAGCAGTGTGAATTTGTGGTGATCTCTGCAGTTTGGGGTGGTGCCCACCCTCCCTCTGGGGATACCCATCAGACTCTGGAGCTGCCATAAGGATTGAATCCCTCTTGCCCTCTGAGGAAGGCAGTGAGATCTGAGTTCATATTCCAGTTCTGGTGGCTGTGGGAGGATAAAGAGGCTGTAACTCTGCTCTGGAATAAATACATACTGTTTCTCCTCCTCCACAGATTTTGTGTGGAACCTTTGTGCATATGTTCAGCTTCTACACAGAAGCAAGCCATATGTGCAGGCGAGCTCTTTGGAGGTGTGGAAAAGTAAGAAATCGGTGGATGGCCCCAGCCCCTCATGTGTGGGGAGTTCAGAACTGGAGCTCTGAAGGCTGGAGGACAGTGAATTCCTAGGGAACAGGGAGAAACTGGGACAGAAGAGCAGCAACCAGTGTGAAAGGGAAAGGAGGAGAGCCCTGGAGCACAGCGTGCCATCTCAGTGTGACCCAGTGCTTTTTGAGCCATGTGAGGCAAGGAAGGTTTTGAGTGAGACCTAATTAAAATCATCTGGCCCTCATGAGAGAGGTTTCTTTTCCTTGCAATTATTTTTTGTGTGTCAGGGATATTTAATTAGGCATGTAGAGCTGATGTTTCTGAGAGGAATTCAAAGCGCATTCATAGCTATTTTTAGGATGTTATTATATTGTTAGACTTGGGGATTACAAACACTGCAAGTCCGTAAGAACAAAGAAACTGTATGTCCATGGCTGCAGTGGTTCAGGATTGACATGATCTGCAGCTCGGGCAGTTTTCTGTATCTAAGATCTGGGAGGCAATAAATATTTAAGTAGAAATTCCACAGCATCCCAAAGGGTACCATCACCAGGGTTTAATTGTTTCTTCTTTGACCTGCTCACTCCCCTGCACCCAATCGGTGGAGGAACTTCGGAGAACCACAGTTTTGATAAGGTTTTCCACTAGTGTCTTAATTTTTTGTTTCAGCTGATCTTTTAAAAAAAATTGTCCTTTCAGTGATCACAGTTATAAAAAGAGACCATCTGGGAGCTTCACAGCAAAAAGCAATTTACTGAGCAGCGGTTAATAGGTAACTGCTGGGCTGATGAGGTGCTGACTCTGGCTGCTTCATTATAATTCCACACATTCTGTGTCCTTCTAACACGGGGATAAAGTTGCATGTTGTGGCTCTGTGAGCATCCAGAGCACCAGCAGAGATGTGAGACAGTGAGTGTGTAACTTTGTCAGAGGTCTCCCTGGAATAACTTTGCACAGGCAAACTCAGAAATCACACCTGAGTGTTTTTCTGTGGACCCTTGTGGTTGTGGGATTTTTTATTTCCTTTTCTTTTGTAGAAAGAAAGATTTTTTATTTCCTTTTCTTTCTTTCTGCTTATAGAGAATAGAGAATTCAGCACACAGAATTGTAAATGCAAGTGCTATTCTTGAGGTGAACTGGGCTCACAGGTTCTCTTTTCTTAATCAAAAGGCTTCACGCTATTTTCACAACGACGTTCAAATTTGGGTTGACAGAAATGGCAGGATACACCACACCAGTGAAGTAGGCTGTCTGTGTTAGTAGTGGAGTCACCATCCCTGGAAGTGGTCAAAAACTTGTGGATACGGCACTTGAGGTTGTGGTTTAGTGGTGAACGTGGTGACTGACGGTTGGATTTGGTGATCTTAGAGGCCTTTCCCAACCTTAATGATTCTATGATTCTATCTCTCCCTCTGGACTTTGCCCCTTTATAAGAAAAAGATAAGTTGTATACATAGATAGATATATATATATATATATATAAACCCCATATATATATACTTGTTCCTAAACAAAATTTTGAAATTCACTTAAACCTCAGAGTTCTCTTTTAATACTTGAACTCTCACCCAAATATTCATCTCTAGAATCACAAAGTGATAAGAAATCTTGTCTCAGAGCTGCTCAGTAATTGAAGAACCTTTGTGCTCTGCTACTGCATTGAGCCATGTGAGGCAAAGCCCCTCTGAAATACGTGCCAAGTTTAGCACTGTTTTAACTCTGTAGTAACTCCGAAGTCTCTGAATTTTCTTTAAGCTCTTGATTCCTCCCTAAACTCACTAGGTGGCTGTCTAAGAACACACATAAGTCTTTTCCTTGCTCTGTACTTGTTCTCTTACTCAGCTCTCATTGCTGTGCCCTTCTCTGCTCTCACACTGGAGAGCACCCTTTCCTCAGCCACAGCAGGGACCAGGTGCCACTGCACAGTCAGGGCTGAGGAAACCCAGCCCCACACGTCCTGGACACCAAATCCCTTTAATTAAACCAGTTTTGTTCTCCAAGGCAGAATTATGTATTTATATCAACTGAGTCCAAGCCTTGCTTGAATTATTTCCTTGCAACACCAGTATTTCGAATTCTATATGGTATTTCTAGGAGTCAAGTAAAAATAGGAAATGAGGTGGATAATGAAGGCTACTTTGTTCTCCCAGTAAGCTAGGGGGGAGAGGCAAAGCAGCTTCCAGAATCTGTTAATTGTGGTTTGCATGTGAGGGGACAGACTGAGAGAAAAATCTGTGCTGTTCTCTTAACGTTCTTCTTGTTCGAGCCCTTGTTACCAGATGTGGCTTGAGTTTGGCTTGTGCACACTGCTGTTGTGTGGTTATGAATCCTTTAACTTAAGGGAAATTATTTCTGATTGAGATGAAAATTGGACCCCAAGGCTCAGGCTGAGATGAACTTTGGGCATGTATCTCAGTTTTCCAGTGCTTCTCATTGGAAACCCTGACTTACGAAGGAAAGTATGCGTGGATCTATCTCCAGTCCATGTGTCATCCTATTGTCTTCAGTTCTGCAGAATATAGAGCAGGGAATTAGACCACACAGGAATGAATGCATCTCTCCAGAGCACCTCTGGATCTGGCTTCCATGGTTTGTGCTCCTCTGGACTACCCCAGGAAGAGGAGGCAGGGAATTGGCAGTGTCTTGTCTCTTTGCCTTACTGGGACTGCAGCAGAGCTGAATTGGCACATGGCTGGGAATGATTTTAATTGCTTATGCATGGAGGAACGAGGGAGAGGATGGGAGGATAGGAAGGAATATAAATGTTATCTGTACTTAATCAGTTTTTTCCCATCACCGTGTTTTCAACAGGATACTTACATTCCATAAAACAATAATTTTTCCTTTAGTTCAGCCTTGTTTAAAAACCTAGATTTACCTGACACTTTACAGTTTTCAGTTGGAAACACTGAAATGAGATACTTAGTCTGAGGGCTGGGTCAACTCCATATCTTCCAGAAAATCTCAGACTGTGAAATAGTTTGTTTCCTGTCATCAGGACACCAAATGCTGATGTACAGCTCTCCAGTGCCTTCTGGGAGTTGTAACTCGCTTGTTCTCTGCCCAGCTCTGGTATTTTTTGGCACCTTGCAACTACATGATACCTTTTCCACGTGAAGATAAATGCATAGTTTTAAGCCTTCATTTGCCATAAATCTTGATTTGCATATTGCAGGTTTATCTGGAATAACAACAAATTGCCAAAACGCTTTTGCCTGGCCGTCAGGCGAGTTCGAAAGCTAAATTCTTGGCTCGGATTAATATGAGACGCTAAAATATGATACTGGAGCTGATCAAACCGTGCAACCTACACCTGAGGGGAATTTTTCTCATGGAATTCATCAAAATGTCCTTATTTTCTCTTGATTAGATGTGACTGTTAAGGTTTAAATAGAAAGCAGCAACTTGTACGTGGACAGCAGTGGGAGCTTTACTGTTCCAAAGCCATAACTTTTAATCAGCACAGTTCCCTGTCAGAGTGGATTACCCCAGGACACTTCACAACCCACTCTGCTCCCACCCCCCCGATGGCTTCGGGGGGGAGCTTTGGAACAGGAGGAGGGAAGCAGTGAAAAAGGGGATGCAATTGTCCGAGAGAGACAGAGCTATGTGCCAAAATGTCTGAAGGTTTCAGGACTGTATGATTCTCACATTATTGGTACTTTATTTTTCAATCGACCGCTGTTTTTACAAAGGCAAATCCACTGTTTGCATTCCTCCCCTATGTAGTTAGTGTGCCACAGTAACTCAATTTGGAACCTGAGGTGTAAACTCTCCTTTCAAAGAGTCCTTCAGTAGTGGAGGATGCTGGCTGGGATCCATCCAGCAGGCATGAGGTTCAGAAGGTTAATGAGAAGTTCAGGGAAGAGCATTTACAAAAGCCAGCACCAAGAACAGCCCAGTTCTTACAGCACTCTGTTCCTGGGGAAAGTGGGATTGTGCAGTCTAGGAAGCTGGGGAACTACTTCACTCTGGCTGTTGCCTGATAAGAAGACATGGCATGTATGAAATATTTTGGGGGTTTTTTTCCACCTTAATTAAGTTCCTTATGTAAAAAAAAGAACTAGATTAACAGCCCGTAAGAAGTATACAATATATATTGTATAGATTTGAACAAGTAGAATTTGGGTAGCAGCTTCTAAAACTGGGTTTATCAGAGGAATCTCTGACCTAAAAGGAGAGTAAGACTTTTAGTCTCCCTTTAAGTCACGCTCTCTCAGCAGATCTGGGCTGTACTCATCAACACAAGGACCCCATTGCACTTGCCTTGTGCAAACATGGGGTGAGAGTTGTGCCTGCACTAAATAAAATTAACCCTTTAACCAACGTAACCAAAGAGGATACTGGATATAGTGAACTAGACAGTGGTGGTTAAAGGGCTGAAAAGGATCACTTGTTTTAGCAAATCCAGTCTCTGACAACAACATGCTGTTCATAGGTGTACAGTCCAGAATGAATCCAAAGAGGACCCACTTTTCTCTTCCCCTTCTCCTGTTCCTTCCTCGGAGCAAGTGAAGAACTTGAAACAACACTGTTTGCTTCTGTACAGCAGACTAGATACAGAACATAAAAGATTCAAACCCTGGTGATTCACAGAAGTTTGTAGAAGAGGTTAAAATATGTGCACTGATACCAGGAATCTCTCCAGGGTGACCTTATTGCAGCCTTCCAGTATCTAAAGCGGCTCCAAGAGAGCTGGAGGGGGACTTTGGACAATGGCCTGGACAAGGGGGAATGGCTTCACACTGACAGAGGGCAGGGTTAGATGGGATACTGGGAAGGAATTCTTGGCCGTGAGGGTGGGGAGGCCCTGGCACAGGTTGCCCAGAGAAGCTGTGGCTGCCCCATCCCTGGAAGTGTCCAAGGCCAGGTTGGACGGGGCTTGGAGCAACCTGGGCTAGTGGAACCTATCCTATGGCACAGGGGTGGAGCAAGATGAGCTTTAAGGTCCCTTCCAACCCAAACCATTCCACGGTTCTATGATTCTATGACTCTATGATTTAAATGTCCTCAGACTAATAAATTTGGCAGACAGACAATATAAAATCTAAATAAAACAGAGGAAATTTAACCAGCACAAGCTGTTGGGTAAATCTGGGGGAGGGGAGGGGAGTGGAACAGGATGAGCTTTAAGGTCCATTCCAACCCATTCCATGATGCTGTGATTCTCTGAATGCATTTGAAAATGGCCAGATGATCTTAACTGGGTGAAAAAATCCTCCTTCTTGACCACAGATTTAGCACTGGTTATAAAAAAAAAAAAAAAAAAAAAAAAAAAAAAAAAAAAAAAAAAAAAGTTGAGCAAATCACTCAACTAAGAACAAGAGAGCACTGGCAAATCTTGTACAGTATCTCATCTCTGCTTTTTGTGAGTCAGAAGACAAATTCCTCTCTATTTTGTAACTCCAAGTTATGTTTCAAGATGAAAACCCCACTCCCAGTCCCTCCTGAAGACCAGAAGACACACCAAAGAGTGAACCAAATTAAATGCAAAGCCAATACTGTGCAGCAAGCACAGGTCAGCCTGGCCTTGCTTCAGCTTCACAGTTATTGATCCCAACAGGGCAGGATTCAGGAGTCCTGTGATCCCAAACTTTCATTTATATGGCTATGCTCTCACCTGTTCCATGAGCAGTTCTGTGAACATCTGCCTTCTCAGATGACATTTTTTCCCCAGTGCTCACACCCAACCTGCAGTGCTGCACTGAGGCAGGGAGGCTTTAGCTCTGCCTTACTATTTGTATTATTAACTTGCAATTACCCCACTCTAATTTACTCTTCAGGAGTATGACAGATGAAACTGGGCAGCATTCTCAACAATGTGTAAATTCTAGGGGAGAGTCACTGTGCTAAGGAGTAAATAAAGGGCTGTTGAGTGTTTCAGTTGTACAGTGTGTCTTAGTGAGTTCAGTGTTTCCACAAGCCTGTGAGAGCTGCCCTGGGTCTGCTCTCAAATCCATGTGCCTGATACCACACACATCTGCTGTAGCTGGAAATTAGCAGACTGTTGCTGCCACTTGAGCTCACCTGAACAATAACCTTATACCAAGTTCATGATCTTCCTGACAAATTCCATTTGAACTGAGAACCAACCAAAAAACTCAGCATTAGCTGTTAACTGGCCACAGGACACAAGGCCAGCTCCAGTTCCATGTACTATCACACAAGCAAGCCCTTATACCATCTAATGGCCTCACTCAGTGTCTGGATGCTTTTCAAATGAGATGTTCCAGTTTGTTTATACACAATTTTGGGTTTGCAACTAGTATTTTGGAAGTGGACACCAAAACCCTCCAAATGAAATTGTGGGAAATGATACAGTTTGAAGAAGTAAATCCTATATTTCATTGGGAGAGGGCTGTGTTTACAGCCTGTTATTGTCTGCGCTGGTTGACTTTCCCCCACACAGCAGCAAAGACCAGAATGAGCAAGTCATCCACTTCTGGCCAACTTGGCAATTGCAGTGTATTTTTACAAATCCTGAGCTGATGAGCTTTCTGCTGACAGGCAGTATCTCTCTCTAGAAGTGAAATGTTCTGATCCAGTCAAAATACTGCCTATTAATGAAGGATGCTCTCCATTTAAAGTCTTTGAAAGTTAAAATTCCTTTAATGGACTTGGAAGTACAAAAGCTTTTTATGGAGGGTAAAATAATGATTTTTATATTGAATGTTAGCTCCTGTGGATAAATAAGTTACATATAATTGATACATGAATAACCTATGAGCACTTTCATTAGTGTCTTTCTGTTTATAGCATTTTGGGGAAAAACAAAACCAGTGAAATGATCTGTTTGGATATTAAAAATATATATAGAACACTTATTTTGTCTTTTTCCACCAAAAGTTATATTTCAGCTACCAAAAGCCCCCAAAATGAAAACTACAAAATATTTTATTTAGTAGCTTATAGAAGTAATTTTTTGGTGATGAATTTTGAGGAAATAGAGACCTCAGCTACTTTTTCCTTGCTCAACAGTTACATTGAACATACAACACTGAAATGTGGGGGTCATTACTGGAAGCAGAGTGTTGGCAGGGGAAAATATCTGCTTTGGGGAAAATACCTTCACTTTCTCCTATCAGAGAAACCAAATTCAGATGTTGAGGTGATCTGAGAGGGTGAAGATCACAAAGTTCTTGTGTGTGCTTTTCTCCTAGATCTGTTTGCTCCCCCATAAGTAAGACCTTCATGAGTAAACATTTCCCTTATAAACCCTTTCACATTCTTTTTGAATGAGCTTTTGTGTCAGCTCCCCTGTGTTATTATGAAAGGATTAGTGACCATTATCACAACAGAACATAATAAATTAATGCTTGGCAGCTCAAGTCACCTAAGGGGTACTAGAGAACTATCCTAAGTTGCAGTAGGCACACTGCTGTGTTCAGGCTCAAGTGTATGGGGACAATAGCTTGATTTAATGCTTAGAAAGTAAGCCTGGAAGTTAAGGCTTAGCTGAAGGTTCCTGCCTCTGTTGGCAGAATCCAGAAATTAAAACAGGTTCTGTTCATGACCGAATAATTCTTATTATTGGACAGAAAGTACATAAAATATTCAGCAGTTTGAAGTATCGGTCCCATAATAAATATTTTTCTTCAGGAAGCATAAGGAAAACTGCTTTTGGTGTTACTACATTGCTTTGTGGATTGAGATACTGAGGTTTTGTCCCTAGTTCAGCCCCATTGGGACATTCAGGCTGTTTCTGTGCTGGTGTCTCTCAAGGAAAATGTTTCCACCCTTCCCTCAGCCCTGCCCGGTGTGTGCTGGCTGTTAGAAGACAAGCTCTCAGAGGGTGATTCTGATTCTCTCCTTCGGGTACAGGCTGTTGCTTCCCGTGGGCACTGTGATGAGACAGCTGCTGTACATGACCACCTGCATCGGTGCTCTCTGCAGGGCAAGGCTGGGGATCAGCTCCACACCGACTGTGCTCATGTCCAGGGTGTGACAGACTCCAAGGACATGTTCCAGCCCAGCCTGGGCCTGGGTTTGTTCTGAAAAGGAGGGGATGAAGAATGCCTGCAATAGTGGTGCACAGCAAGTGGGCAGGAAGGTTGGCTTCCTTTGGCTGATGTTCATACAGGAGTGCCTGGGGAGGCATTTAAAGCATCTTCTAGAAGCTGCACCTCCTCACTTCAGGATTTTTTTGGATGGAAAGGAGGCTTTGCCAAACCCTCACATCTCTGTAGTCCCCAGTTACTGGCATTGCTTTCCTGTGGGGACAGTCACTATCTTGGTTAGGACTCAGCACTGAACACACCTTATCTCTGATGTGCCCTCAGCAATGCTCAGCGTCTGCTTTCGAAAAGTCAGGACAAAGTTCCTCCATATTGCTCTTCCAGATCTGATCTGCATGAAGCTGCTTTTGAGACATTGTGCAGTGTCCGGACAGTGAGCCACCAGCAGCACTTTTCCTCCTAATCACAAGGAGCTCCCTGATAACATGTTCTTCTTCTGTAGTTTCCTGTTGCACACTCAGGACTGTGAGCTCCTCACAACACGTGCACACAGTGCTGCACACAATGGGATCCCAGTGACTCAGTAGGGTTGCACTTCAATTACAATGGACATAATAATGTTAAATTATTTTCTTCATGCTTTTGACTAGGATTTGCTGAAAAATAAAGGAAATACGGGCTATGGATCATGTTACCATAAAACCACATGCAGCAAAACATTCATCTGTCTCCAGCATTTCATGTCTTCTGGGCATCCGAGAGAGTCGAGTTTGATTTACACAATCAAGCTATTCATTAAATATCTGTTTGAATTTTAGGCAGATGCATCCTTTACCTGAGTGATGAAATCTGACTACAGGAAATGGAGCTGTTCCTTTGTGAAAAGACCCTATTCTGCTTCATAAAGTGAGCCTTGCAGCAATATACTTCTAGAAAACTGCCAAGCTTTGTATACCAAATACTGTTGTAAGGGCTCAGCAATAAAACAGTTGTGGACTTGGGGGTGATCCAAGCACACAATAGCACATCTTTATGCAATATTTCCTCTTTCAGCATCCCTCTCCAACACTGTAATTCACTGACAACCGTCGGTTCATTTTAATTCCAAAATTCTAGCCCAGAACACTAAGCAGTTTATAGAGTCTGAATTCTTGTGTGGGCATATTAATTATTTAAATCACTAGTCTAAATCCTGTTCCAAAGAGCTCTTGCTGGGAGTCCTTCAGGAGCAGACTGATCTATTGCTTATTATCGCCTACTGGGTTGTACTGTGAGTCAGAGGCATGTTCAGTATTTCCTATCAACAACCCTCGGTATAGCTGGCTGTTGTGAGAGCACTGAGTGATTGTGAATGAAGGGAAAAGCAGCAAATATATGTTAGAGGATATATCTGAAATGATCCAGTGAATTGATACAGTCCCTATTAAGGATTGGCTTGGAAACTTCTCAGAGGAGTCGTTTTTAGAAAAATAACGTATCCCCAGGCTGTAAAACCTAATGCTGTGCTGGGTGAGGCTCCTTATCTTGCAAACCACCTTGCAGATAAACACACACAGGGAAGAATCCTGCTGGTTCAGGAATACACAACTTTCCGCTGTCTTTGGTGAGAGCAGCGATGGGTCAGGTCTGTCCTGCACAGAGAGGGGCAGCTTTATTTTTGGGTATTTTAGCCTTTGTGTTGTTATGAAAATGAACCCATCGAGTTTTGTCCATTTTGCTTTTTCTGGGCCTGAAATGGGCACATTTCAGCTGTTTCAGTGGCAGGGCAGGCGTTCAAATGAGAAACACCTTCTGCTTTTAAAAGGCAACTCCAACATATTCACTCCCTGAATAACGAGCCGTGCATTCCTCACCAGCCAGGATAATGGGACCTTCAAAAGCAGAGAAGTTTCACATGACCCTAGCACATACGCCTGACTTTGAGTGCCTGAAAGGAGTGACCTCCACCCCATTCATCATCATGGCTTGTTAACACTCAGATCCACTGTTCTGCGGGTTCCCCCCAAAATTAACCCACCCCAGACCTGAATGGCAGGGCCATGGCTGGGCAGGGAGGTCACACTGAGCCACGGTGCCTGAACAGCCACTCCCCAGAGGACAGACTTTTCTTGTGGGCAGCTCTGCCCCTCCACAGACCCAGCTCAGAGTCACAGACCTTTGCCAATTACGTAGCAGGAGATAACAGGATAATGTTCTCCTTAAACCCACCACGGGACAATCAACACAGATGCAAGGGAAGGCATAACAGCACTTACATTACTTCATGTTTACTTATAACCTCCATATTTTATTCATGAATTTTACAATTCCAAATATAATGAAACAGTTAGAGTATTTTATTACAAAGCTTATAAAATAATTAAATATTATAGTTTTTTGCCTTTTTTACACCATAATTCATACTTTGCGACACTACCATTTTCTTTCCTCAGTTGTCACTTAAGGAAGTGAGCAAAGAAATATAAAGGAAAAGCTATGCATTAATAAATTAATTATTTTACATAAAATAATAAAAAGGACACAGTTATAAAAACAAAACAAAAACAACCTTGTAGTTTTCCTAGAAAAAAAAGTTATAATTACACAATGTCCAATATCAAGACAGAGCAGTGTAGGTTGAGATATGTTTCCAATCATCATTTCTTAGAGTATCACAGAATACATGTTTTTAATTTAAATTGTTGCAGAGGGAACTGCTAATTTTAAGTGACCACTGTCTGGCATTAGTGCTGAGCTGGCTAATCTTATGCTGAAACCGTAATTTAAAAAACCAGTCAAACTGAACTACATTCATCAAACAAAGTTGTGGGAAGGGGTGGAATTAGATAAATACGTCCCTCATAGGCACTCCCCAGAAAATTACAGTAGGACACAGCTCTGTCTCAGATGGGTTTGGCAAATAGGTTGGGGACTTTTTCAATGCAGAAACCTTTTGAACTGTACCATTTGATCGTGTCACCGAGCACCTCGATACTGAACGGTTACAAATGTCATTATGTTTACAATTCTCTTGTTTGCTGGTGGATCCTGAACTAAATACAAGTATTAGGAGAGTGTATAAAAATAGAATTGACTTTTATTTGGTTCGAGTAAATAATCCATTTATCTTTTTCAAGCTCTTTTTCCGTATAACCTGTGTGAATAAATAACTGTTCAGAGAAGTTCAGCATGAATTAATGGACTAAAATATTCTTGTTATTTCCTTTGGGTAATGGATGAATCAAAATTTGCAGAGATTTGAGATTAAAAGGAAGACATTCTTGAGTATCTTGGCATTCAAACAATCTAGCTTCTGAAACAAAACTACTTTAAAATATCAAGTTTAAATTTTAAAATTACATACCTAATGAGCTTAGAAAGTTGAAAACATAACCACTGAGCTCAAAAAATCTGAGTTCCTTGAGTTAGTTGAAACATGAAATCCTATTTTACTTGTAACACAGCAATATTAAAAGTCCAAATATTCTAACGCTGAGTATTTCTAGGAATACATTTCAAGTTACTAGTTAACCACCTCTGAGTTTCTACACAAAGCAGAAAATGAATTCTTCAAAACAATAAAAACATTAGCATGATGCAAAACTTGCTTTTCCAGCAGCAAGTCTGATAGAGAAGCACCATAAATCTTTGTAGTGCACTATTTACTTCTGGTGGTCACACGTGTGACACTGTGTTCTCCAGCCAACAGCCATTGGAATGTGTCTCTGTGGCAGCAAACAGCTTCCTCACCTTGGGACAACGGTATCATAAAAAAAAATTATGAAAGGAAACGCTTTTGATAGTGTGATCTATCCTGCTGCCACGCTGTAGCCTTCCTCCTCCAGCTCCCCACCTCTTTTTTTGCTTTGCATTCTGGTAAATTAGCCAGAAAAGGCTTCCTTGCCTTAATTTCTTCCTCGTAACATGTGACAGTGCAAAATGACACTTTTAAAGAAAGAAGAACTTCCCCTCGAGTCTCAGTGTTCAAGTGATCCATAGTACCCTGTGCTTTAGTGAGGTCAGCAAATAAAGAGAAAAAAAAAAGAAACATTCCTTTTTCAACACATATCCAGCAATTACTGCACCTCAGACATTCCCTTAGAAAAAAAAAAAGATGTCTCTTCCATCAGTGGTTTATGTGGCACCATGTCTTGCCTCTAAGTAGAGATAATTCCAACATAAATTGAAGAAGAGAATCCTGTCACTGAAGGGTTCAGATAACGCGCTGCTATCAGTTCTTCTTCGTGCACGATTTACAACACTGCTTGCCATAAAATTTGTGGTTACAGACACCATGCTGGGGCACCAGATGACACCAAGTGAAGAAATCCACACAAGAAGGATCATCTGAAGGAAAGAAATCCAAGCAATATGGTCAGACTGTGTTTTTAGCAAGCCTGCAAGTCGGGCAGTATTTCCACACATTTGTATGCAATTGTAAATATTAAAAACATGATGGGTGACTCAATTCAAAGAAGACGAAAGATGAGCGAGCTTTCATCTCAAAAATACTAGTTTCTTTTTTTAACTTGTTAAGAGATCAAATTTATTAATTCATAGAGATAGAGCTAACATCACTGGAGGGTCAGAGGCTGAATGAATTAAAAAACTGAGAGCACACTCTGAAGTTCAGGAAAACAGAAGGAAGTTCCACATTAGAGGATAGAAAAACTTATCTGTGTTTACATCTCTGATCACAAATGTTGTTCTAAAGCCAGGTCCTTGTACATATGAGCCTGCTCCACACTTGATGCCAACTGCTTCTTGCCACCATTGTCACATGGAGTATACCTGCACCTCCAAGTAGTGTCCGCTCCGAGTGAGAGTGGCTGTCCACACAAACACAGGGAAATGGGAATGCCTGGGCCCTGCTCTGAGCACACGTGGGCACAAAGTGCTCTGCTCCATGTCTGTGTTCCAGCACTTTCTAGAGGCACTTCTTCCTCTCCATTCCACTCTGCAGGGAACCTCAGAAATCTCTTTCCTCAGACACTTCAGTTATGTGCCATGAATCAGGCTCGTAGGACTTGGGACTATGCCATGTTGGTAAAATCTTAATTAAGTGCAATGAGAAAAGAGACAGGCTGACAGTGTTTAGTTCTGAAAAGCCTTTAATTACAAGTACAGACAAATCGTATTTTTCAGTTAAGATCTTATTTCTCTTCAATTTCTGTACAGAACATTTAGACACACAGCTCTGCTGCTTCGAAAACATTTCATAGCTGCTCCTCCCTCCAGTTTTGTAGAGGATGCTTTATGTTTCTTTAAATGAGCAGAGTGATGATTCATATGGATGATTTATAAACAAATTCACCCTGTCTGAGAGAGCAATAGGACTCAATGAGGTTCAGCAAAATTTATAGCTAAACTGAAATCTGTGAGCATGGGAAAAGATTTCATTCAGCTCTCAGAACTACTGTTTACATGGTCAATAAAAGGAATTTACAAGGAGACTGAAGAAAAATCTAGCCACCACTGTCTGCATTCTCAGATCAGCTAAGCTGAGTCACAGCAGATAAATGCTCCCTCATATGGCATAGACAACTTCTTCATGTTCCCTGGACCAGGAATCATCTCCACCTCTCCATAGGAACTTCTTTGGATTAATCACCACTGCTTTTTTTTAATTCCCTTTTATATCATGGCAAAGGTGATTTTTTTTTTTGCATGCCTTTATCACTCTCAAATTTGTTTGAATTAATAAGAAAAATACATATTTTTTTTCTAATATGCCATTTTTTCTCAGCTTTTAAAAACATAAGACTGTCTGTAAATTCTAATGGTAGGGAAAGAAAATACCATTCTTGAACAAACATTTGTGCAGGAAGTGGGGAGCTCAGTACTGAACTGCAGCCTTCCCACTCCACAGCACTGCCTGTCCATTCTCCATGGACTGTCAGGAGGGATGCAGCTGGAGTTCAGCACCAGCCTTCCCATTCCTTCCCCTGCTGTCACCAGACAGAATTTGGGAGGAACCAAAGCAGACAAGAGATGAAAAGCACACACCACACAGAGGAAGGAAAGCTGTTCTGAGTAAGACAGGAGAAGCTCTCCTGCCATGAAAGGGTAAATTTTTAAAAAATTACAAATTACTCTTTAACAAAAAGGTACGAGGAGGAGGCAACATTAATAAATCTTTATGCCCAGTTTGAAGATCAGAGGGCAGCATCAATATTACAGAAGTACGGCTGAAAACTTTACACTTGGGACCTAATCCAAGGACTGTTGGAAGGAACACAAAGAGTCCCACAAAATTCAGTGGATGGGGATCAGGCTGTCAGCCCCTTATTTCTATTTACCCAAGTATTTATACATTATTCAGATTTTCACTCATTTGAGCAGTTGGATTTACTAGGAGTCACGGTGACCCTAACTGCATTTAGCAGAGGGGTGGAAATGACCTGGTTTGTCCAGGAAAGTGCAAACTCTCCCTGAAACATTAATTTCTTGCCTGTGATCACTGAGCTGGAGCTGCATGGCTGATAATAGAGACTGATTTGCTTCAATGTGATTCCAGCACAGCTGGTTTCCTCTCTTTCTGCTGGTTTAGACAGAAAGTTAGAGAGCAGAGAGGAGATAATTGATCTCCAGAGCCTGACGACCCAGGTATAATAAAGGGGAAAGGGCTCCTGCAGATGTGAGGAGAGAGAGAAACAGGCCAAGGCCAAAATTAATAACAGACAGTACTTCAAACATGAAATACAGCAGGGGAAAACAGGGGTGAAAGAAAAAGTCCTTGCTATGTAACAGAAAAGGGAGTTATACAGAAACTCCAAAATACAGCAGAACCTTTTAGGAAGGTTAATTTAAAGTGTTAGGAACATTTACTGATAAAAACAGCAGAACTATTTACTTTTCCCTTTTAGGACCATTTCATCTCTATATCCTTGTTTGGATTAAGGTCCCCTGATAGACCAGTTTGATACTCTGCATGTCTCGAGCTGATGCAGTAGAATGGTTAGGATCTCCCTGGGTTTCACAGGGTTTCTGTGCACAGGGAATGCCAGGAATTGGGGCAGACATTGGGGGTGGTTGGCTAATGTCAGTTTACAAGATACTGGGCCAGAGCTTGACCTCTGCTCCCAACTCCATTACCACCTTCTTCTTGCAATCCAGCTTGTGTTTTATAGAGGTTACTTTCAGCTCCCAGTTTTAAAATGGTAAAAAGTCAATTAATGTGCAGTATTTTGAAAGCTAATGTTTAAAGTGCTTTAGCATACCTAGATAACCAGTGTTATGTGGGACAAACCTGGAGCTCCGTGAGTTTTTTTTCACATAGTTAGGAAGGAGTCACGAACAGTGACCATCCTGTAACCAAGTATATGGGATGGGGTAATGCACCACTCTCTGTCTGTGGTGGTGCTGAGAGAATTCTCCTTCCATTGTTCCCTGCTCCTCACATGGAAGAGGTAGAGAGGGATACAGTAGACGTACAAGTGGGGAGAAAGTTTAATTTCATGTTCCCTGACTGTGTGTCTGAAGGACGTTCTAGACAAAACATGTCTGGAGTTCCAGGATCTGGGTGCAATCTGAAGCTTGGTCTGACCTCAAAAGACTAAAAGTAAATGGCAAATTCCTATTTCTTAGCTCCAAAGTTGCTATTATTAATCACCAGATTACTATTATTACTATAAGATTATTATTATTAATTACCAGATTATGCAGCACCAGCATAGGATGCTTCTGTTATTCAACAAGAGAGTATAAAGGTACGGCTCAGAACCAAACAGCATAACTATTTCACATACTGTTTTTAAAATCTCCTGTGTCAGTTGTAGTCTCAAGTTTGCTTTAAGAGGGCTCACTTTGAGAAGAGAGATGCTGTAGTATCAGAGAGTTACTGTCAATCTGGAAGCCTGTGAAAAAATCATTCATGAAGGAACATGCCAAATCAGTGAGCGTAACGAAAAGGTGGGCTTTGCTGGCTACGGAATTCTAAGGAACCAACTCTGCTGCAGCAAGTAGAGCCGAGTTTTACCTCTTTTCACAGGGACTGGGCAGAAGTTGGTGTTGCAAGCTCTCAGGACAGCTGGTTTCTGGTGGGGCAGGCACCCAGACGCTGGTCTCCCCTGGCGCAGGCACTGCACACTCCGGGTCTGCACTCCCCCTCCACAGGTCACCGTGCACTGAGGAGAAAAGGAAACGCTGTCTTTCATTGCAGAGGCTCTGGAAGCCAAGGAAAGCCAAAGGGGGCAGTTTCAAGGGCTTTGGATGAGACTTTCAAAGCAAGAAAGGTCAGGATCAGATGTGCTGCTGTTCAATAACCCCCATCAGGACCAACTTTTCAGAGATGTGTGTGTCTTTTGGCTCACCTGAAAATCTGGTTCCTTATTTAGGCATTGAGACAGAAACTGAACATTTTAGAAAACCTGTTCCTGACTGTCTGCTCTGGTTTCTTTTGATCTCTGGGCCTCTGGGCCCAATCCTGCTGCCTGAACAGAGGTAAAACTCCCATTGGAACAATAATTATGGCAGTATCTGGGGAAAACCACTATGCATTTGCAGGAAGAGCTATGAAGTATTTTAACATTAATAAGCCTTTTACTTGTATGTGTTTCATGAAAAGTTGTCTTTAAGATAAATGTGATCATTTTCATCTGATTGCAATTGTCAGGCATACATTGTTTCATGTAAATATTATTAAATGAGTGTGTGTCTCATTGATATATGACTCATGAAGTAGATAAGTTCCAGAAATACAGAAGCTTGTTTGCAAGAATGTAGAAACAAATACAGACTGATCCCACAATTAATCATAGTATTTAGGGAATTCCAGGCAATCTGTGCACATGCTCAAATACACTGTGCACAGAGATATGCAATAGTTCAACCACAGTGCACTTTGAAGAAGAGGGAGAAGAAAGTGTTGGAAAATGAGTGTGGAATGTAGTGCCTCTCAAGCATGAATAACATTTTTAGGTGACATTCTTCAGTTTCAGGACAAAGAATTGAGTTGCACCAAAGTACATGATGGATGTGGACCAGCTGCATCATGTTTCAGTGGCTGAGTGGCGTGGCCTTCTTCAGGGAATGGCTACGTGCAGGAGACACCTGGGAACTGTTAGTACTGGGGATGGTTCCAGTGTACCACCGGACTCCTGGCTCCAGCAGAATGTAAGGCTGGAGCTGGCTTTAATCTGGGCAGCCTGGGCTCACACTGCCATGGTCACAGAGGCATGGCTGTCAGCTTTTTACAGCCACCAGCTGTTTGTGCCACTCCAGCCAGTGTTCCTTCTGTGGGATATGATGGAATGTGGTGCTCTCCAAACCCAGCACTGACACCTCACCTGCTTTCCAGGGCAGGCACTGCCCAGGAGGCAGCAGTCACACTGCAGTTGTGTTGTTCTGCAGTGCTCTGCAGGGAACAGCACCAGGGGATGTGACTTGAGCTACTGTACAGAGAAACTTGGCCATTCTGCAAATTCCTTAGAGCCAAGACATGAAACAGTGCTGGAAGAGCATTAGCTAGGACAGGGAGAGGGGTGAGAAAGCTTCTCGTTCCTACCTGCTGCCAGGGTGAGGAATACCAGCCAGACACCATGTTATACAACGTCTGTGATGGACAGGCTCCCTTGTTACAAGGTTCCTCCAGTTTGGTGTTTGGTTTCTTGATGTTTCTGCATCTCCTCTGAGGGAAGGTGAGCAGTTTCCCGTGGATGCTTTTCTCGCCACACTTGAGTTCTCGCCTTTGCACGCCCGGGCCGCAGGAGGCTGAGCACTGCAGAGGCAAAACACACCTCTTACACCTACAGAAACACGGTCAGATAAAGGGGAATCTGCAAGGGAACCCAAAGTGTGCATTATAAAAGCACTCTAGAACTAAATCCACAAAGACCATGCTCCATAATGTGAAAACTGAAATATGAATCCAAGTCAGTGAAAGTCCTGAATAACAACAACAGCAGGGTACATCTAACTAAATCTGTATTTTGTAGTGGCTTGCCTAGAACACCTGATTTTCAAATGAGAACTTTCTGTCCTCCCCATGGCTCGTGTGTGTCCCTGAGTCAGCATTTCCCAGAGCAGCAAAGGCAGGCAGTGAGCCATGTAACTGCACCACTTTACCTCACTCCAGGAAGAAATCACCCACTGGAGCCGGTCATTTTTGGGACAGCGTCCCAGCACACAGGTCTGCTGGGATTCGGGTCTATGGTCTCTGCTGCACATACTTTCGGGCAAGATTTTCACCTTGGGAGAACCAGCACTTTTGCAGTAGACATCCCGTTTCTTAAGACCTCTCCCACAAGTCTTGGAGCACTGTGATGGAAAGAAACATTATTTGAAGTAGAGGAAATGAAAACTGGTGTTATTTGTATTTTACAGCAGAGCATAGAAGTCATGGCCAGCATGCCATTGTATATAAGCAAACTTAAAATTCTACTGGTAAATAAGTAACAGTAACATCTGTATGTCACTTCTAAAACATTGCTCTAAGCACTCTCTTAATGTAAGCTGTGAACTCTCACAGCCCCCATAGAGAACAGATATGAGTAATATAAGAGTAATATCTCTTTTCCGTAGATGAGGTAAGTTGGACTTGTGAGCAAAATGCTTTTGTGAGCAAAGTGCTTTTTTCCCGGCTCAGCACAGTTGAAAGCTGGTCCTAACCTCCCATGGCAGAATCTCCCATGGCAAGATGCTCTCAGCTGTTTGTTATTTTGTCCTCACCTTGGCCTAGAGGGATGAGACAGAGGCAGAGAAAACTACCCAGGGAATCGATACTTAACTCCTCCACCAAGTGAATCCCACCACAAGACAGAATCTGATACAGACAGTGCTTAAGAAGTTTGACCAAAGATGTTTTAATTGCCAGCTGCAGCTCAGGACAAGTCACCAGTGAATAAATAAGCTTTGCTGAACTGCAGTTCAGTGGAACATGCATTCTGTAGCTTTCACTGCCTTAGCATACAACAAAATGCCTGAGTGAGCCATTTCTGATGAAATGAAGAAATAAATAGCCCTGAAATAACCCTGACAGCTTCCTACTTTCTTGCATCCTCTTCTAATTGTTTTTCTTTCTACTAATAATTATGGGGCATGTTCCAAGGCAGAATTACTACTTGTATCAAATTCCAAGTGTTTTTAAAAGGTTCCATGAAAGCACAGTTGTGTTGAGGACATAAGAGAAATACCTGCATGTTGAAAATCTGTGGTTTTAATCCTTCCCCAAACAAAAAAAAAAAGTATTTTCATTTAAAATGACACTGATTTTTGTAGAGAGGCTGGGTTTAGATTAGATATTAGGAAGAAATCCTTCCCTGTGAGGGTGGGGAGGCCCTGGCACAGAATGCCCAGAGAAGCTGTGGCTGCCCCATCCCTGGAAGTGTCCAAGGCCAGGCTGGATGGAGCTTGGAGCAACCTGGGCTAGTGGAAGGTGTCCCTGCCCATGGCAGGAGGGTGCAGCAAGATGAGCTTTAAGGTCCCTTCCAACCCAAACTCTTCTGTGATTCTATGATTTTGCAGTTTTCTCCTCTTAACTCCTTTGAGCTTGTGATGTAAGAGTTTTCAGCTGAATCTTAAAATTTTTACTAATTTGTTCAATAGGCCTATTCACCACATTTCAGCAGGATTTGTAAACTTAAAATCTCAACTTGAATTTTACACCTCTTAAAGAAGAGGAAAATGATTTTTTCTTAATTGCCTTATTTCTTTATTTTAGACGAGGAAAATCTGAATGTGTCAATGTGTTGGAAGATATGGTTTTTATAATCTCCTGCCACACTCAGGTTTCCTTCAGATACAATGGAAGAAGTTCCTTTTGGAGTGTTAAAACTCTGTTTCAAAGGACTACTGAGTGGTTACTCATCTGTCATAGTACATTCCAGGGCACTCCCCTGGAAAGGTAGTCTGTGCTTCTCAGCTTGGATTGCTGAGGTCAAGGTGTTCTTGAACACCTAAAAAGTAACAGTACCAAGAACAGAACACGTAAGTAATAACTTTTCCAATAAATTTAAATCCATCTTGAACGTCACTAAATGAAGATGGAAAACTGAAATTAATGTAGCTCTTTTTGATATAAGTGCACTGCCAGCTCTCCATTAAATCCCAGATTTCTCAGTGCTTTGTTTATCCTTACATTAACCATTCACAACAGCACCAAGAGCAGTGAAAGATGGAGCAGAGCTGAGTTTTGTGTGAGCATCTGTGTGTTTTTTAGCTCAGGTGGTTCAGTGTCAGGCACCTCTCAGCTGTGTAAAGCAGGGTGTGTACACACAGAATCTGCCCACGGGCCTCACGCCCCTCATGGCAGTATCTGCAGCAGCACTGCTGGCAGTAGAATAGGTGCTCAAACAGTGGCAAAAGTACAGAAGTGATTAGAGAACTTGTAAATCACAAATTTATCAACCCACAATCCATACACACGTGTGTAACCCTAAGCCCAAATACTTCTTAGTTCCTTGACTCCCTGCCACCTCTGGGAGAACTTAATATTGCTTGGGAAGTAATCTCAGAGGGGGTTAATGGCTTGAAGAATTCATAGAGCCTTAAGTTACGAAACCAGAAAGAATCACCCATCTATTTGTGTGTACCTAAAAGAACACCACCCGTCTGCTTCTGGCAAGCCCTGCTGTCTGAGCACTGCTGAGGGCTGGTTACAAAGCACATATAGTTTACACGTTTATACATACATGGATCACATATTCTCTTGATGAATGAAGCCACTTGCAAAACACTGAACTCCACAGAGTTTGCACTACTTCCCTTTTTGAGGAGAGTTTTTTGCAATGTTTTCATTATGCCAACAGACTGAAATTTCTCCAGATTACCTGAGACCACGGGCCAGGGCTCCATTCTGGCGGGCAGTCCTGACTATTGCACATCTGCACCTGTGGGGGGGTGCTGACAGGACACAGGGAATGGGCCACGACCTCCTCTCTTTGGAAAGCCCTTTTCTGGACGCACTGAATGAGGCGACTTTGCTGCCCTCCTCCACAGGACTTGCTGCATGTGCTCCACTCACCTGCTGACCAGCTTAGAGGAGGAAAGGTACGTTAGAAACACGGGAGTGCAAGTTAGTTTTATAATACCAATACACATGAGCCACCTATCAAATGTGAATTATTCAGGGACCCTGCTCAGCCGATCTCCTGATGGACTGATACCTGCTCAAGCAATCAGAAAGCTGTAGTTACGTTATCTACCTTCAAAGCATGGAACATTTTGCTAGGGATAAAATATAAGTCACCCAACTAGAAAAACAAGTATTGCTTATTTACAGTTCTCATCTACTAGAACCAGTTTGCCTATCAATCTGACTTGGAATCTGGAATTCCATGGGGACTGAGAGAGATGCTGCTGTTGAGGATGGTGAAATATTTAGAAAATATAAGGGTCTGGTTAACAAATCACCGTTCCTTTTTAACCCTGTCTGTGCTGTTTATTAAAAACATCTCTCTCACACAGGAAAAGAAAAATATTCTCTGAAGAACTGATAGGATGATCACTTTTGCCACTGTAGTTGCTCAAGAGACACAAACTAAGACTGAGGCCAAAGGAAGAAGCCAAATAGACGGAGAGAGTTCTGTAAAGAGATAAGGTTTGATTAGTAGAAAGTTGTGCCCTTTGTTGTTATGACTTTTCCTTTTTACATTTCTCTCAGAAGACAGGATGAGGAAGGAAGATTCACCTATGCTGATGTAAGGAAAAGTTGGCATGGAAGGGAAAGAAAGGCCAGTTTAGCTGAGCACGAACCTACCACATTTGTGCTTAGATACACACAGACAGGGTGACAAACGTGAAGGTATTTCTGTCAAACCCTACTGGCCCATATTCACCGAAAAGAACTTGCTTGCTAAAAATAGCGGTCCTGTCACTAGTGTCCTGAGGGTCTGAAAAGGCTCTGAAAGGCTGAGAGAGTTGGGGCTGTTCAGCCTGGAAAAGAGAAGGCTCTGGGGTGACCTAATTGTGGCCTCACAGTGCCTGAAGGGAGCCTGCAGGAAAGATGGAGAGGGACCTTTCACAGGGACAAGCACAAGGACAAAGGAGAACGGCTTTGAGATGAAGGAGGGAAGGTTTCGATTAGATATTAGGAATAACTCTTGGCTGTGAGGGTGGGGAGGCCCTGGCACAGGTTGCCCAGAGCAGCTGTGGCTGCCCCATCCCTGGAAGTGTCCAAGGCCAAGCTGGATAGGGCTTGGAGCAACCTGGGCTGGTGGAAGGTGTCCCTGCCCATGGCAGGGGGTGGGATGAGATGAGCTTTGGGGTCCCTTCCAACCCAAATCGTTCTGGGATTCTATGAATCTATGACTCTATGATTTAAATGTCCTCAGACTAATGAATTTGGCAGACAGACAATGCAGAATCTAAATAAAACAGAGGAAATTTAACCAGCACAAGCTGTTGGGCAAATCTGTGCTCGAGGCACAGACATGCTGCAGCTACACGTCATGTCCCTGAAGTGACACAAAGTCTGAGGAGTTACTGCCAGTTGTTTGGGGTAAGTTCAGTTTTGAAATGCCAAGAACTGCTCAGTATTTCTATTCTTGAAGCCCTAAGTGGGTCCCCAGCCGTTGTGGAACACTTTGGAAACATTGAACCAAGTGTCTCTGTCCTCGAAGGCTTCCAGTGTAAGACCATAAATAACAGCTAGATAGGAAAACAGAAGTGAAGAAACAGAGGAAATTCTGAATTACTAACTCATTACTCATTGAGAACTCTTATTCAAAGACCCATCACTGAAATTAAACTGAGGATTTTAGACAAGTTTCACAATTTTTTAATAATTTATTTCACAGAAAAGGTTCTCGTCTCAAATCTGACCCTTTGGCCTATCGTGCTCCCACAGTTTCTCACAGCATCAGTCCTGCAACCACTGGAATAGCTGCTTACATACAGTTTTAATGATAAGAAAGCTTTTTGTTCCCTGTGTGAAAGATGCACAGCATCCCACTTGCCTGTCTGTTCACATCTGCCTGAAAACAAAGCTAATTTTAATTTGTAGAAAATGCATAAGAAGCCTATTTTTGAAAAATCTCTCTGGGAATAGAAGAAATCCCAGCGCTCGGAGTCTAAGAGCTTCTGTAACTGCCAACAGTAGGGGCAATATAAAAGGCACTAATTTAAGGACAAAGAATGTGAAAAGTCAGTAGTTATGTAATTCCAGAACACATCAGAAGTTTCCTTTTTGTCTGATTTATAAATATTTGGACCACTGCACTACAAACTTCTGGGAAAAGAGTTTTAATCCATTTTACAACTTTTAATTAGTTTGCCTTGATGTTTCTTACAACGGTGACTGGTAGACCAACCAAAAAGTGTTCACTTTAAGAGTTTATTCACCATAACTGCCCAGAAGTTTCCCTTCTTCACAGAGGAGAGGGCAATAAACCTACTTTAATGTCCTCTAGTAAACTGCCATTTTCCAAGATTATCTGGGCTGTGATCCAAGAGTATCTTTCATTAGCTCAAATAACTAAATAATTATGAGCAGATTTGGCAGCTCTGAAATCCAACAACAACAGTGTGCAGCGCTGGTGCCTTTCTGTGCTCTTGCTGTTGGGACAGTAGTTCGGTCCCACTCAGACTAATAAGCCTTTGTTCTTATGCAAAAATTATTCCTCACTGACCCTTACAAGTCTGGAGCCTCTTTTATGTACCAAAACTGACACACTTGTATCTCATCTGTTAGTCACATCCTTCCCTCGCCTCTTCTGCCTGCTGTACTTGGGTTTGCTTTATTTGCTGGCTATTAAGCATTCCTCCATGCTATTTATTAATTAATCCTACAGGGTTTTTTTTTTTCTGTTGGCAGTCTCAGGTTTATGGGAAATACTACATGCTGTGACTTTCTGGGCAGATTCCTCAGCAGAGATATTCTGGCACAGTTTCACTCAGCTGAATGGCAATGTGTTAATTTAAGGCATGGTCCTACATGCAGATCTTCCACGTATTAATATATCCTAAGGATTTTAAGAATAATTAATTAGTGAGTTGAACTGTTTTTCCCTAGAGGTGCTTGGGGCTTTTACATATTTTCTTTTTTGTACTCTTTTCAGGGTTAAAGTCATTAAACGTGTTTTAAAGCAGCAAATTATAGAATAGCTGCAATTTCATCCATGAAAACACTGCACTGTGTGTCAAAATGGATATTCAGCATTTTCAGTGATAGGTATATCAGTGGATGTTCAAAGTACATCAGGATGTCAGGTTAATAGGAATGGAAATTTTGTGTGTGGTCAATAGAAGTTAATCTGATTTGGGTGGAGCTTTACAGCATAATGATGCCACTTCAAAATGAAGGTGGGCATAAAGAGCTTAAAAACACTCCTGAGGACATCACAGACAATACGTTTCTGTGGGCACAATACTGAGTTCACTGAATAAAAACAGTGCTGGCAGAAGATAAGTTGCATATGAAAAGACTGTGTTTGGCTACAAAGATTACTTAAAATTGGTATTGACAAAATCATGTGGCTAAACGCAATGTAAAGAAACTGCTGAAGCAGGAACACGGGGCTCTCATGTCACATGTTACCATTATTTAAGCCTTATCTCTATCGTTTTGTGGTCAGAGTGTATAATTTGCCATTTGGATTTTGTGTACTCTGCTGTAATCATTAAATTCTGCAGGAAATTCCAAACTATTACTGGACTATTTTTCAGTATGTTCAACATATTGCAAACTATGGATTTTTAAATAAAAACAAAGTCACTGCAGAACATATGCATCTCTTTGCTTTGCCCTATCATCCTCTTCTGGACTGGGGGAGAAGAGGAATGCTTTCTATTAAACTTCATTAAATGTGCTATTTTATGAAGTATGGGCTTAGCCAACTGCTTTTACTGCCCCATTGCTTTTATCACTACAGAGTAAAACCAGCAGATGACACCAGGTCTAGACCCTTCCTCCATTTCATCTGCTTCAGTGCATCTTCAAATTAATTTATTTCCCACTGACTGAAACACTCTCAATTTTCTCAACATATCACTTTAGAAAATCTGCTGTTCTGGAGTCCAAATGTCTTGTCCGACATAGTACAGCTTTCATGATCTTCAGTATTAAATTGAAATAATGCAAAGGTTGCAAAGTCAGGAATCCAAAAGTGAATAAAAAGCAGAAGAAAGATGGCCATTTATATCCCAATCTACCTATTTATATTCTAAGCCACATAATACTGTGTTTAATTATATGAGCACGCAACATTTTTTTTTTTCAAAAGGACCCCTACTACAGCTACTATAAATCAGTGCAACTCCCTTGGTTTTTAAATTGATTTAGACCAGCTGGATTCTAAGTGCTTATCTATACGTCAGTGTCTTCCTTTGCATCTCACCTTTCTTTTAGAAAATAGGGTTATTCACATAGACAATGCCTTCATATTTATTTCTGTGGGCACCAGGAGCATTGCTGACAATTTGTTTGGTTTAGATAGTCCTCTTCTTAGTATCACAAAACTCCGTGGGGCATTTTGCCCAAAAATCACTAATTACACTTCACAAGGCTCTTTTAACCTAATCTAATATGTGGAATGTGAGTCGTGGGGGCCAGGCTTGCACACAGGGAGTAGCACTTTACTCAGGAAATGGGCTTAGTGATTCAAGATGAGTAAAGGTGGCAGAAGAGGCCTGAGAGCGAGCTGGATTTGCTCTGTGTCACACGGTCACCCCAGCACGGTGACAGAGCTCAGCAGGCCTTGCTCAGACATCAGACACACCGACACTGTTATCCTTGGGCAGCAGCCACACCACTCACATCTTTAAACAATCCCTGGTTCACGTTACAGAACACAAAGGGGTTCATCCTGCAGGGAAACAATTCCATGTGCCTGGCACACTCAGGCACGAGGCACAAAAGCCATCAGGTACCAAAACACAGAGAACTTACTATGCTGGGCAGGGATTGGTGTTGCATGGTTTTGTTTCGGTCAAAGGCTTCATCCTTGGGCCACAAAGGGAGGTGTTGACTCGTACACGATGATCTTCCAAACAAATTGCTTTTGCTGTAATGTGTCCTGTGGAAGCATTAGAAAAAAATTACACTACAATAAACGTTTATTCAAAAGGTAAGAGAAAAAGTAGTAGGGAACAATTTTAATTAAACAAGCCCAAGCTCATCCTTGGTACAATTCAACTGACTAGAACTATATAAAATAGGGTTTTACCCAGCAACATGTTTTTAACATTGATTTCCTTCTCTGTACTACTGAAGTCAGATGAAACACTTGAGTTATAAGCAGCGCATTTGCAGAATCTTCCCCCAGCAAAAAGTGGTGATTCTTCAAATCTTAATTGTCTGCAAACACCAGCCGTGCTTGCTTAGAGCCCTCCTCATGCACTTGCAAACTGCAAATAGACATTCTGCACATTTTTTACAGTATATCTTTACAGACTCCAGAATTCTGCAGGTTCCTGTACCTAAACTCAATCTCGTGTCAGCATCAGGACAGGTTAGAGAGAAGACTGGAAATGCCTTAAGAGATGAAGTGATTTTCTAGATTTATCTTTTAACTGAGATCTATCATTCACCTCATACACATGGTTCATTTGGCACAGTGAGTCAAATTTGGAAGTACAGTTGTTTCCACCATTTTTATATCCATGTTGCAACCTTTTAAAGGGAAGGAAGAAAATACAGGTGTCATGTTTTAGGGCTGCAGTGCTCCTGGTGGGTCTCTCTTCCATAAACCATTTACTGAGATGCTGTGAAGTCTGACAACACGCTGGCAAGATATTCCTGGGTTTTGCCTGGATGGACTATTTTGCCAATACAGGAGCACAACACGGCATTTCCTTCATTACCCAGTCCTGTTCTTTGGCATTAAAGACGTCCCACATGCCAGTTTTCTGCTTTCATTACACCCCAGAATTACTTTCACTGACAGAACCTCCAGGGTTTAGAAAAAACAAATAGATGGTCTGTGCAAAGCAGGAGGAACACGGCAGCAAGAACTCCTTAGCTTTTATGGAATTTCAGACTTTGACTTGGCAGCATTAAAATATTGGTAATTAAACAGTGAGAAGATTTGGTGCAACTTCCAGTGAAGGTCTTGACAGCATCTTAGTCTTCTGTTGCTCTCCATGGATAGAATAAATTTTCCTCATTTTACCTAATTTACCTCAATTCGGGATCTTTCAATGTTCCCCAACTGCAACTTCAAAGCACATATTTAATTCCCACATTACTTCAACAGCAAGATTATCATACAACTATGGATTGACCTAAACAAAAAAGACTGAGTCATAGTGACATGAATTGAGCCTGGCATGGATTTTTTTTTTTTTCTTTACTATAAAGGAAGTACAAAGGTACTTCATCTGTGTTCTAAATTGTCAGGTAACAAAATAAGGACCAGGTGTTCAGTGTAACCCCCCCGTATGTATCAATACACATTTGCAAAATTAAAGGCAGCTGAAGAGTTTGAGATGATTAAAAAAAAATTGAAACAGGAAGAGGCTTGGCAATTGGAGAGTTACCTACCACCACCACACGTAGCTGAGCACTCTGACTGCACTGTCACCCAGGAGTAGCTCTGTTTTCTGATAGATGTCTTGTTTTCAATGTTGGTTTTGGAAAATGTATATTCCCAAGCAATCCCAGGATTTTTGCCTTGTAACAGGATCTATAGAGGGGTATTTGGGGGTTGTTAAAAAGGAGGGGTAAAAAAGGCATTCTGTCAGTCTGAAGGAAGATGAACTAAACATGATACATAATAGATGTATACACACCATGCTTGTGAAAGGATTTTCAGGCTGGCCATCAAAGCAATACACACCAAAGTGTTGTCTGGACTTACACCTGCCTGTAACAGGGCAGTGCAGAAACACACAGTCCTCCTGTAAATCAGGGGGCACCTGACCGGGTTGGTGAAGCAGAAATGCCTTCAGCAGACATGGAATATCACCCAAAGAGTTCTGGCACTGCAGTATTTGTGCTGCCCCTGTGCAGTTCTCAGTGCTCTGCTCCCGGCCCTGACCAAACCGGTCCCTGCACTCACTGGGAACCCACTGGCAGGGGCTTGGAGCTTATCCACAGGGGATGGATTCAGGATTTGGGGCTGGGAGGCATTTCCTCTCTTTCAGTAAGCAAAGTCCAGGCTGATCCTTCCACAATGCTTTGTATGAAGGAAGAAGCCTGTGCCCATTAAGCAGAACTCAAAACACTTTACTACAAGAAGCAAACCAGTAGTAAAGCTGTGTGGGGTTGGGAGCAGACGTGGTTGGAAATGGCTTCCTCAGTTCTTGAGGCTGAGGGTATAAAACAAAGTTTTTTTCTTGTAAAAACTCTCTTCTATGCAGAAATATATTTTTTTTTTTGCAGATAAATTTTGCTTATAAGACCCTCAGCTGTTTTTTTTCGTGATGATCGAAGCTGATAAAGCTTCAGTCCCTGAGAGAACCTGTCCTAGAGTGCCTACAGAGAAGAAAGGATTGGAAAAATCTTTTACTTCATGACTTTAGCATAATGTATTAGGAAATCCACAGAAAGTGTGATTACTGACTATAATAACAATCTTTGTCATTCAACTCAAGAGCCCAGCTCTCAGGGGTGTACTATTTTAGTGGTGAATTATATAGCAGTTTTCATGCAGGCAACTTTATAAAATTCACTGTATTCATTTCAAGGCTGAATTATAATCAATGCAAGATGCATGAACATCTGACACATATCTAAATTTGGGGAGAAATTTCTACTTAATGACATTTATTTTAGAAACATTTTGGCAGCAAAGTACATTTACATTCATACCTAATAGAAACACTGTAAGAGTTTACAGTTACAGAGCTCTAGTAAGTTTTAATTCTTCACCAATATGGATCTTGTCATACTAACACAAAGAGCAGGTGCTGTTAACCTCAGTTCCTAAATACGCTTTTTGATAAGCATTAGAGTTTCAAGTATAATTCAAGTCTATATTAATGATTGCCATTCAAAACATTAATAATCAGTTAAGTTCACATGATGTCTGACCTGAGCACTTAAGCAATCCATGTAAGTAGAAGTGATCTCTGTATAGACAGATTCCATAAAATAGCAACAAACTCGCATTTATGTTGTTTAAGACACAGGAATATAAAAAACATTTTGAAGTGTAGCCACAGGTTTTAAAGTATTCTGAAAATGTACCTATTGGAAACCAGAAATTGCCCATGAAAGTGAAAATTCAGACCAAATTTACATGACCTCCAGCTCAATAATGCTGAACACATGAAGGATCTGGACTGCACACTGTTTACCTTTCTAGAAGAAAGAAAAATGGATGTTGTATTTTCCATTTTTAGTAGCCAAAGATTTTGTTTCAGTCAGGCAACCTCAATAATGATCCAGACTGAGAATACAGCAATTAAGGCTGCAAAAGACAAAATACTTCCAAGGGAATTGAAGAGTATGTGCCTCCTCGTGGGAGGATTCAGATTAGAAGCTCCTGCAAGCCCAGGTAAATGGAATTATTTCATGTGAATATCTTCATCTCACCCATCCAAGCTTAATTCATGAGCACCTTAGAATACCTGTGAGATTATGGAATAAATAGATCTGAGAGTAGTGGCTGACCTCTTTACTTTTACTGAAAATTCCTGGTAGAAATGGTATGATGAGATCTGCTGTAGGGCTGAGTCACAGACGCAGGTATATCTCACAGCTATTTTACAAGAACAGGGTTAAAACTGAACACTCTGAAATTGGGAAAAATTAGGATTGAGACTGCTGTGCAACTTCTCGCTGCCCTGCAGGGACGCATCCCAAATCTCTGATCTCCTGCCGGCTTCAGCACTCCCAGCACATGGTGCTCACTAATGAGCACATCACAGAGCTCCTGTATCTTACTTTGGGCTCATTCCTCAGTGTGTGGTTCTGTGCTCTTTTTGCTGTACTCTGTTCAAACCCTTCTCAAGTGTAACTTTGTTCAGGACCTTTCTTTTTCCCTTGAATACTCATCACTATCTGATGTAAATGTTTTATAAGATTTAACAGCCCCTTCAGATAAAGGAAAACATCTCTTCTCTATAGATTTTTATTTTTAGAAGGCTATCAGACAGCTGATAGCAAAAAGTCCAACTCTGTTGAAACAGCTGTTCCACAGTCACTTTGAATCTTGAACCCCAAGTCCAAGGGCATTAGAGTTTCCAGGTAAAACAGGTTGCAATAACCTGTTCACCCAACTGTTCTTCTCTCAAGGACAAATTGAGACAAATATCTAAAGTGTAAAGTTTCAGAACGTGTGCTTCAGAAACAAAAAAGGGGGGGGGGTTAACTCTAATAAGAATTGAGCCCTGGAAAACTATTCTTCAATTAAAACAATTCCTTCTTCTTACAGACCAGACCTTAAAATGCTTCAATTTGCTTTTACTCATCCGAAGGTCCTACGAGTCCAAGGTATTAGCACAGATCTCAGCATCTTCAGCAGCCAGAAACACTTTCTCCCATTTCAGTAGGTGCTCTGTGTTCCTTCAAGTGCAGAGACTGAAATTCTGTCTGGCCTTTTAATAAGCAGTGTCAAAAGAGGAGGAGGTTTTGTCCACACCACAAAACCTCGTGTAAGGGTTGGTCCTCATCTCATTTCATTCTGACAAGCGTCATAAAACTGTTCTGTGTCAGTGGCCAAAAACCCAGTAAAGTTTAAAACCTTTCTAATAAAAATATCTTGAAGTATTAGACTGAACATTTGTCTTCTGAAAGTGCTCGTTATTTTGTGACAGCAGAGGCAAGGAACAGAACAAATGCATCCCAAACATAGAATTCAGAACAGGAGAGAGGGGGAATGAGAAGGTAAAAGTGGCAAACAGTTTTACTCCTGTTAAAACTGCTTTTCCTGGTGCTTCAACAGAGTGTAGGGAATGAAGAGGAAATGATCTTGGACGAGTCAGAACAAGACACCTCAGTATCTATCACTTCAGAGAACAACCACACAGTGGTGTAAGGAACTCGCAGCCTCCAGATGGGTGAGTGCCTGGGGGGTAAACCCTGGCAAGTTGGGCCATATGCATTTTAAGGCCTTGGGCTACACCCCCTCCTTGCACATTGGGAAATAGCCACAGTTATAACAGGCAGGTGAAGGGAACTTTCTCTCCATTTCCTGGCTGGCAGCCAAAGCTGGAGCCCCTTCCCACCCAGCAGATCGCAAGAGGGAATGTTTACCAAGCAAGAGCTGCACCACAGTCAGGTGTCTGTCCTCCTCTATCATCCCAGCTATGGAGAAAAAGGGCAAAATCAAACTATGGAATAGCATTGGAAACAAAATATTGCAGGGCACAAAACCGTATGCTTTAAAGTCCCTGGCACTCAACTGAAAAATAGCATATTATGTATAATGTTCAACCAGGTTTTCATCAGGAATGCAATACTATTGCAAAGTCGCAATTTTGCAAAAGTAACGAGCATATAAAAAGTTTTCTATCGTATTTTCAAACATTCATTATAAAGCCCTTTCTTAACAACCCAATAACTGAAGTCTGCATATTCAGCCAAGTTATCAGACCTACAAATTTGGAAAGACCTCCAGTGCTAGTCTACTTAACTGGATGCATTCCAGCATCTTTTCAGCCAACTGGCATTTGCTCCCAAATTTACAGCTGGCAAACAACCTCCTTAAACATTTCCAGTTCCTCAATAGAACTGTTTAATGTCTACCTTTAACACACCAACCACCTGACTTCAGACACAACACTCAGCAGCTCTGACCGCAGGGCGCAGAGTTATAAAATTTACAGCTTCTTGAGTTGGAAAACCACAGGCTCTAGGGCTGGAATCTGCCGGATCTATCCCGAAGAAAAAGAACTGTGGCTTTTGCTTAGGGCACAATATGTTAGAACAATGGATAAACTGAACTCTCCTGAGTAAAGAACCTTTTCCTTTTGCAGCTAATTTTGATGTGAGAGCTAAATCAATAAATTCTCCAAACTAGCTGTGCATCTGCTTCTTTTGTTTGAGATTTTATTTTTTTCCCATGGCCATCCTAAGTTTCCAGTACAATACCTCTATTTTGCTGTCAGGTTTTTAAAGAGTATATCAATGTTGCTTTGTTATGACTGACTCAGTGCTTTTCAGGGGTTTTTACTGTAAGATGCGTATGTGAAGTCACTTTGCAGCACGCTGAATCAAGAGAGATTAATTTACACAAGATAAACTCCTCTGTCTTCCACAATATTTTGTCCAATGTATAGGAAAGCATAGTAATGCCTGGCTTGTAACAAGCCTAAAAAAGACTCATTAGGTCTGTGGAGGACTAACAGACATTTACAAATCACCTACAGAGCGAAGATGAGCATAGAGAAGAAAAGCCAGGTAAAGGACTATTTTCAGCCGCACACACTCTGCATGTGCCCAACTTACAAAATGGGCATGAGCCCAAACTTTGAATCCCAGCATCCATGGGAGCTTTTATCCGTGTCTTCAAATTGCAGCTACACTTGTGGGTCACTCCCATGCTTTGTAAGTCTTTGATAATTTCTTTAGGGGGATGTAGCAACTTAATCTATCTGCATGAGGGCAGATGGAGAAGTTTGTGTGGAAGACAAGTGCCTGGTGTGCTCTGCTTGAGGCCTGCAGCTTTCATCCCCTGTGGATGTACATGCTGTTCAATAAATACTGTAACATCCAACATCCTAAGCCAGATTCCAATTTCTCTGATCAGTCAAGATTAATTCCATTGACTTCTCTAAATTTACTCTGGTTTCAGTAGAATAAAGCTAAGCATGCAACATATGGTGCTGGTGGAAAACTGCTTAAAAACAAGTTTTAAAACAAGACCCTTGTCTTGAATGGGCAGTTACTGGATGGGATCCTTGACAGTGGCTAACGCCAGAGCTTCAAAGGAAAGTGAGAGAACACCTGTTTGGAAAGCACTAAAGGAAGAATTACCCACTGAGTACTTAAGCCAAACCTTAAAACAAAAGGGGTTTTATCTCTTCAATATTTCTGAAGTAACTTTAAACACAATCCTAACTCAAAGCTTATGGCAAACTACTGTTTTTCAAGAAAAGTCCACTAAGGTCATTAAAAGGAAAAAAAAAAAAAAAAGGAAGTGTCCTTGAAAGGTCCTACATGATCTCATTTCTACTTCAGCTGTTTCAAATTTATCTTCGTTGTTCTAGTGTCTCCATTTTTTCACTGTTCACATGCTAAATGCACAACCTTCAGGGACACTGTGCAGCTAATCTCTCCTCACTACAGGAGAACCCTTTTATCCATTGTATTGCATCAACATCTGTATCTTATAAGCACATCTTAGTTCTCTTTAGCCTACTTTCTCTTTAGGGGAAATCAGTACAAATTTATCATCTAGTAGCTAATAATAAATGTAATCCTTTATAACTGCAACTTGGCTTTCTCCCAGTGGCAGCTACATCATCAGTAAAGCCACTCCACCTGGCCTCCTTTCTCCTGTTTTCCCCTATTGATAAAGAGGAAGTGATGTCCTGGATTTAATTAGACATATTCCTGCCTTCAAGCTCCATTCACCTTCTCTTCCCATGAATGTCTGCCTCTTTACAAAGCATCCTTTCCATCTGTTACTTATTGATGTCAAAATAAACTCTCTCTTTTTTTCCCCCCCTCCACAAAGATTTCACAATTTCTTGATTCAGCAAGATTGAGGTCAACTTCAGTGAGGATACTGATCCTGTCTCATCCTAGGAAACTTTACAGTGCTTTCTCAAATCATATTTGACTTCTCAAATCGGTCAATTCTTCATTTGTTTATTGACAGCATGGAAAACCAAATTATATTATATTATATATATTATATACCTGTGTTTTTAAGTTAGTTCATCAGTCCCTGGCCATGCAGCATTTTTCATGCCCACATAATATTTCAGTTTCTTTTGCTCTTTCAGAATCTTTCCCAGGATTTGAGTGAGTTGTGGAGGGTGAATATTTCACCAAATGGATGAATTCACAAGTGAGTTCTGAGTTCTGTAGTGACAGAGCCCTGTGATGGCAATGTCCCTTGGCCTCTGCCAGCCTTCTCTCCAAGGGATTTTACTGCCCACTGGCAGCCCTTGTTTGAAAAGCTAGAGAAATGAATGATAAATATACTGATTGTTTCTCCTCAACTTAAATATTTTTCAGTTAACAGAAAAACAATGGCAAGGTTTTTAAATTGGAACTGCTGACCTTGGATTACCTAAACCCAAATGACATATAAATGAGCTGAATATATTCAACTACATAAAAAAAAAAAATTCTGGCATATTTCTATTTAAGATGAGATAAATATGCTAGAGAAACTATATTTTAAAAACCTGGTATCAGTTTCTCATCCTAGATTAGCATCTATCACATTTCTACCCCTCTGACCACTGATTGTTATTTCATGTAATCTAAATTGGGCCATTGCAGGAACTGCCTTCTGAACCCATGAATATTTTTCTTTTCAGCTGTTACTGGTTTATAAATCAAAACACCACTAGTATTAGCTTCAGGGGGCACTGATCACCAGTTCTGAAGGACACCATTTTTTCTGGTTTTCCCCTTGCTTCCACGTATGAAATGAATTCCTGAACAATCCAGAAAGGATCCTGATGAATCCTAAAATCTCATCATGCATTTACCCTTCCAGTACTTGTGCTCAGGAAATACCGGTCATACATATTTAATTTCACATTCACCTCACAATGTTCTCCTCCTCCTCTTCTGAAAATATTTGGCCACTATAATTTCTGCTTTTTCTCCCACAACCCAGTTAAATTACAGATTCACTGTCCTTTGTCCTTTCTGGCATGACCCATTTCCATAATTACATACATTTAATATACATAAATATATATAAATATATGTATGTGCTGGGGAGGGGGTTTTGTGAAATTCTAGGGTAAGTAAGAAAAGCACTTTATATGTCTTTTTTCTTGTCTCTTAGCCATTTTTGAATACTGTTGAGGACTTCAAAGTCTGATTAAATGATACGTGCTCAGCTGAACTATTGAAAAGCCTGACAGAAAAGTAGATGCTCAGGAACATACTGTACAAGAAAACAGAAATACAAACCATTTCATAGAACTGCAAGGCTGAACTTGTGGTATGTAAGACAACAAGGAATTTAAAGATTTTTTTTTTTTCTTTCTTGTTTGCATCTCCTCCTTCTCTCCTAATACACGCTTCAGATGTCTCTTGCAAGAGAATATTTTGGAGAATGACTGCATTTCAAAGGAACTGATTGCCCTGAGCACAGACTTGCCAGACCTGTCTGGTCCCATCCTCTGCTGGGAATGCTGCTCTGAGGACGTGAATAACCGGAGCTTTCTGGAGACACACAGACTGGTTTGCACCCAGAAACCAAGCAGAAAACCTGAGCCATTTGAGTCCCCACACGAATGTGCAGCGGAATTATAACTACAGAGTGAAACGGGCACAAGCTGTGCTCATCTTTCAGTCATAGTGGAATGGCAATAAATACAGCTACAAAACCTTACATTTTCTGCCACCCCAATAATAAAAGTTCCTGTATTTATACATGCAATTTATTTACTCAATACCCGCAGCGTGCATTTTTACAAGGGCTCACACTGAAGTATTCTGGGGGGAAAAAAAAAAATTTAAAAAAAAATCAACAAACCTAATCTGGAAAAGAAGTATTAAGTATCATTTGAATACAACCTAATTACAAAATGAAGAAAAAGAATTCAAAGATTACAGGAAGAAGTTGAGGTCCAAACCCTGGAAAACCTTATCTTATCAAAAACTTAATTGAATCAAAAAATTGCTGGCATGACTTTTCCAGTATGCTTCTTTGAAAATTACAGATGAGATAAAAATGAAAACAAAGCTACACTGTACTATGCTTAAACACTCCTTTTTTTCAGCCTTCTATCAGTTTCTTGTATTTATAGTGGAAGTAGGATTTGTTTCATTATTACTGCTCCAAGTGGATCTTCAGCAATATGTGTGTTTTCTCATCAAAGTATATTTTCTTCAGTTTTCATTGGCATTTTTGAGTCTTAGAGTTACTGGTAAATCGTAATTAATGCAGATCTCTGAATACAAAATTTTGCAATTTTTTCAGAATTCAGCTTGTTACATGTTGTTTAAATTATTAAAAGGTAAAAAATCTTAACTACAGCTCGTAGATCTGTGTAACTGGGGAATACATAACAGTAACATTTTCAGTCATTAGAATCCCTAGCTACCAATGCCAGTGGTGTAGGTATTTCAATAAAAATACATGGGAAGCTTAAATAAGCTCTGAAAGGAGAAACAGCCTCCAGTTAAATGTTACATCTTAATAAAACTGTTTAGCATAATTTGATAGGATGAAAATAGAAGTGTTATTTGGCATTAAAATTTTTTTCTTTAATCTTTATTCTGCAAAGTATGCGCAGAATATGCAGCCAAGTCGTCTTGCAGGAGATTTATTATTCCTACTTTAGCTCCATAATAATACAGCTCAAATCTACTTTGTGTTATGACAAATAAGATTCCTGAGAGCTCAGCTTAACATTTCACAGAATTTCTAAGTGTGGTTGTTTCTTTGGTGTAAGGCTGTTTTAGAGACGATTTGCAGTCAGGGGAGCATGGCTGTAACTTTCACAACAAACTCTTCCTTGGACTAAAGGAAGATCCCTGTTAACACACATACCCAAAATGAAATGTCTTCAATGGAGAAAAATGTTTTAAAAAGGCATTGGGAGTTATGATGGCAATTTGTGAAAATACACACCCTTAACCCAAGTCAAACTGTCCATTCTAAAACATGTGTTCACCCCGAAGTGCTTTAACATGTGTTCATGGGTCCATGGCCCTCAGTGGCTCTTAAAGCCACATTTAAGTACATTACTCAGTCAGTATGAATAACAGTAAAGCTCTTCAGCATTCCAAATAAACACTTTACTGGATACTTGTGAAAGTTTATGTAATCCTTGAAGAATATATTTCATGTCACAGTCTGTGCTTGCTCTCTCTCTTGGTTCAAGAGAACCAAGCTGGGTGAGGAGGTGGGATGGAGAGATCTGGGCTCCCTGCTAAGGCTGCAGGGAGTGGATTTCAGTGACAGGGATACAGGATAGGGGGAAGGCCTGCAGGATGCTGCCTCAGAGGCGGCACAGCACTCGCTCCCCTGCTCCCCAGGTACACTACACTGACCTGAGTATTGCTGGAAGGTGTGGGAAGGAACTGAATCCCTTCTGGAGAGGGCTCCTTCCTTCTCACAGGGACGGAAGGATTCATCAAAACAGACCTAACAGCTGAGCTGCAAAGCCAAAGACCTGCCAGAGCTTTCTAACAAAGCAGGCAAACCAACAGAGCTAACAGGGAGCAAAGACTTCAATGATTCAGTCAGAAATGGACCCTCAGATGTTCTGATGCATTTTAAAAGAAAATCCAGTTAAGTAAACCAATGCAGGAAGAGATTACCCTTAGAACAGCAGCAGCAGTGGCCAATTTTGAAATTGTAAAACTGGAACAAACAATGTAAGTACCAAATTTCCTTTCTACTAACTATAGTTTCAACACAGGACATCTGGCAGACAAAGCAGGTGATTCAAATTTGATTGTGAGATAAACATATATAACAAGACAACTGAATCAACAGAAATTCTACAGGAAACTATGTGTGGTACTTTGATTGTGCTCCAAGGTGGATGTGAAAACGGTTCCATGCACCTGCAGTTTCAGAAGCGTTATTTGAACCCGTTACCATTGAGTTGACATAATGTTACATTTAATTTTTATATTATTGGGTTTTACTGTATACCACGTATGGGATGCATTTATAATCTCTATCGCCATGGTGCAACAACTGAGAAATGATGCTGTATGATGAGTTTTATGCCCTTTCCTTTTCCCCGAGTTTGTGACAGTTTACTAAACTCCAGACGTTGATAAAGTAGTGAAAGGCCTTTCAATCCAGCAGGACCACACAATTAAGTCTGAATGCTATCGTGACTCAACACTATTCTTTAATCTTGCTGAGAGCTCCAGTGCAGAGCTCCAGCTGTCGTTACTAATTCTGTAATGGACATCAGGGGAAGAATAAACAGAAGAAATCTTACTTCAAAGACCAGCGTCTCATTAGTCGGTCCCGCTGCATAGAGACTCTCTGGATGGTTAAAAGAGCGTTGATAATCAAAAACTGTCCCAGCAAAAGGGAACTTTCCTGGCCAGTCAATTGTCCAGTCCCCTGTCAGATAGTACTTGTTCCCCAGGTTTCTGACTGCAAGGTAGCTGGTGGAGACCTGCATCTCCTGGAGCTGGATACTGCGCGCTCCGGCCGGGACCGTCACCACCGTGTAGTAGTCTGGAAGGAAAGAAGGAAGCAACATGTTTGCAGCTGTCACACAGACAGAGATGGCTTATCATCTCGGAGCCAATCTGAAATGACTGCAGTTTAATTAAGACAGCTGTTCTGATCCACCAAGTTTTCACAAGGAAAAACCAGTTCTGACTTTAACTCCCGTACGTTATGGAGCCTGTAATCAGAGTAACTCTGAGGTACTTCAATCCCTGAAATTTTTCTTTGTGATTAAAGACAAGAAAAAACAAGTTCACCTTAGAAAAATGCAGAACACACTAACGGTGGCTCCACTGTAACTGTTTCACCAAGTTTTCCTGGTGGTTTCCTACAGCAGTTGGAAGGCACCACTTCCATCATGGGCAAGGGCTGTGAGGTGAGATGCACTGGGATGCACAGAGCTTTCACAAAGCCCTGGATACCACAGGATCTCCCTGCTGCCAGCCAGTGCTCTATTGCTATATCCTGACCAATTTCCTGCCCTATATTACTGCAGTCTTGACATGTCTTATGATCAGCAGTAAATGGACCCTTGAAATGCCCCCTTGGGTACAGAAATCTTATCTTCATTTTATGCCTCAGAAACTGCAGCACAGCGAGATTACTTCCCAAGAAGCCTGTGACAGTTCCACTAAAGAAAAGTCCACCTCCCAGTGACTGGATCTTCCACTGAATCAGCTGGACAGCTTCCAGCCAACTTAATTTGAAAATAGACACAGAAATACTGTCATGTTTGGCATTATGCTCTGTATTGCTTTTTATATGCTCTGCAGTCCCATTCCAGTCAGAGCTGCTGACAGCTATTTTTTTACATGTCTGAATACTAAAATGCCTTTTAAGAGGAAATTCACACGTTCAGGGAAAATGTGGCTTAAGAAACAAGAGGAATGCTCAGCTGACCAAGACTTATGCTCACAGCTTTTGTGTTACCAAGAAACAGGAGAAACGTGAACTCTCCTCTCACTCTCCCTGTGATTTTCAGTTCACATCTGGACCCTCAGCCACTGCCCAAATGAGCAAGGAGTCAAATATATTACATGGGGATAGAGCAGAGCAATGAGTTGATGATCATGTGGAACAGTTTTCCTTACCATTAGCTTTGTGCTGGATCAAGTATTGACCTTTAAAGAACTTGCATGTTGAATTATCTCCTTTACAAACTCCACAAGCATCCAATACAGCTTTGGAACCAAGTCCATGATCACACCCTACTTGCTGCAACCAAAAGGCACAAGTGAAGGACTCAGACACAAGGGAATTTGAAGAAACAGCTGCATTTTCCATAAAGGAGTCAACTGCCCACTTAAAAAAAAAAATAGACAATAGGATTGTAAAGAACTTAATTTTATCTTACTTCACATATTCCATCAATACAAACATCAAAATTATTTGGAGAACACAGAGTTCCATCCTTCACTTTGCTGGACATTGCAAAGAAAAAGTCAAAGTCTTCAGCTGTGCAGTACAATTTACATCTGTCTTCCTCTGGGGAAAAACAAACAAACAAAAAAGGACAAGGAAGCATTAGCAGACATGCAGCACAGTTTTAAAGGGGGAAAAAAGAAAGCACCTTGCTATTGTTTCTTCCTGAATCCTAAAGGACAAGCTACAAGGATTAATTGTGCATGGAGACATCTCAGATGGGCAGAAATAGAATTAAATAGAGTAGCTTATTTATGCTATATTATATTATATTAAAAGCACACATGGGTTTGCTTCTCTGCACACAGAACCAAGAATTCCAACCCAGCTTGAAAACATGCACATTGCCTCGGCTCTGCTGCTGGGCCCTGATTTCAGTTGTGCAGGTTCAAACTGCATTTTTATTAGGAGAAATGGGAGACTGTAATAATTTTATTTGAAGTTTAGTTAAAATGTGGAAAAGGTATAACATGGTAAAATGATCAGCTCAAAATTTTCAGCTGAAAGTAAGGACTGAGGCCAGATTTCCCCCTGCTAAAAGCATTTTTCCTCCAGCAAATCCCAGCCATTGACAAATTTCTTCTTACACATGGGTAGTGTGTTATGCTTATTAAAGGGCTGGTCAATTCTGCACAGACAAAACCAGCCACACAATTTTAAATATTATCACAATTTTAATACAAGTAGTAAGTGCAACAAATAAAACGCACAACCAAGTTTTGAATAACATGAAACTGGATTCAAAATAGTATCTTTCTATTCTTGAAGCAGCAGCTGGATTTCCAATAGCCCTTTCTAGAGAGGAGAAGCACCTGTAACAATTTTGAAAACCAGCTCATGTTTTCGGGTCTGTAAATGCAGATCTCGGGGGAGATTTTTTAAAGCAGCTAAGAGAGTAAGGAGAAGCGTTTTCAAGTTCAGATCACGTGGGGACACCTTGCTTTGGAAAATTACATGTACTGTCCCGAAGTTTAAGCTCCTTTTACTAAATGCAGCCCCTACCTTTAAAACCAATGGAAGCCACCTAAATTTATATTTAACAAGATGCCTCAGTCTCCCTATTATACAACATCCACTGTTACAGGCTGTGTAATCATGTTACTTCTTTTCTCTGTTCACAGTGGCTGTTAGGACACAGGTTGCTAAACACCCACAAAACTGTCTGCAAAGCCTTTTGAAAACAATATAATCAGGCTATGAAAGAAAATTCCATGTACATGTATGTGTATATGTATTTAATTATGTACTTATTATCATCAAAAGCAAATTTGTACAGGTGCTAAACAAAGCAGCTACAATGTGATATAATCCACACACTTTTATTCAAGTATTTGCAGCTACAAATTGGGCTTTCAAACTGGAGAAAATGTTTGTTTTCTCTGATAACAGTGAATACTGATTCAAAATACCCACAAAATTAAGATGCATGAAGTAAAAATAAACTTGCTTGCACAAAGAAGAATAAATAGTTATTGAGATCTGAACTTGATAAAGATCTCTTGGTAAAAGATGACTCTTCAAAAAAATGTATGCCAGTACATTGTTTGTTTTTCCACTTGCCATGGGACTATACCAGCAGAAAAGTCAAAAGGTTGACTTACTGTTACATTTCGAAATCTGAGAACATTCCAAAGGAAGGAAGATTCTAGTAGTGTTATTGTGGAAGCTTACATTTCCCATGCTGAAAACCCCATGGAAGTTGTTTTGGTTGGGTTTCAGACTAACCAATATAATACAAAATGAAAGAGGAGGGCAGCAACAGCCAGGGAGTCACGCTAAGGACAAGGATTAGGATTCACAACCCAAATCAGTTCTGCATGTCCATGCAGGATCACACAGGAGGCTGGATTCCGCTCCGCTAGAGAGCAAACACATCTCAAACAAACCAAATGGCTGTGTGTTTGCTTACATGGGGTGATATTTGCCCGAAGAACACGGGTGAATTAGGGCTCCCTGTGAGTGTGAGGCATAATTACCTTCCACTTTGGTGTACGGCTTCCACTTGTAGTACCAGCCCCGGAAAGGTTTGCTGTTGTACTCCGCACACTGCTGGGCACGGAAGTCCAGGCTGTTTGCTGGGCAGGGCTGGTTGTTACACAGCTGATAAACACGACTGGAACCTTGGCAGAATTTGCCACCATACTGTGGCCTAAAAAGAAAAGAAAAAGAAAAAAAAAGAGAAAAAAATTATTTTGCAAAATGTCCTTTTTGTGCGATTGGTATGAGAATACAAAGCACAGCACTGGATGGACTGTCCTGGGAGATCAGTACTTCTTATATGGGCCATTAATTCTCATGGTTCCTAAAACCAAGCAAAGCAGTTGCCATGAATTATCTCCTTGGATCACTGCAAACTCAGCAAAGATGCAACCACTGAGGTGAGTCATGTTTTCAGTAATTTAAATTTATAGGGCTATTTGGTATTGGCCCGGTTCAATCTTGTTATAGAGCTATTTTTACTCTGCTGTAACCCAGGAACATGTGCAAAGAATTACCTACTGCAATTAGAGTTAATAAAGGATAACATAACACTGATCAAACATAAAGAGAATGAATGATTACATTTGCTGTTCATTTCTTTTGTAAATCGCTCTGAAAAAAATGTGTTTTTTAAACAGAGGAAACAAGGACTGTGCATGGTCATCCTGCTTTAGGAAAATGCTGGAATTCAGGAATAATTTTAAACATGTCACATCCACTTCAGCAAACCTTACCTGGGCATTTCCCTTCATTCTGGACAGAATGGAAAGAGCATATTCTATTACTTTGCTAGTATCTTACATTATCAGAATACTAGTTTTTTAACGCTTTAGTCTGTGCACAGGCATTGTGAAACAACGCAAAATGCAAGACTTGCTCTTTTTAACTCAGGAATTCACTGATGTCACTTGTGCAGTTTCACAATGCTCAGATACACATCTGCAAGTCCTGAGCCAAATCTTCAAAACATCAAGTTCTAAGAACTGCTCCTTGTATTATATGACTCTTGCATCAAGTGAAATGTACCAAAACTGCACTAGCACTCATTTATATAGTGATTTTTTTAAACTTTAGGGAACATACACACTTGCAAGACAAGCTATAAACTTCCATGGACAGCTTGCCTATATTACACACAAGTTAAGGAAAAAACCCTAGAATAATATCAAAGATTTTGAAAAACAGTAATATATTAATGAGACAAATTTAAAACAATAATAGTATAAAAGACACAGTTGTAACACATTGTTCGTTTAAATCCCCAAACACTATGTTATAACTATTCCCCACATCCAAGTATCCCATGTAATTCTCTTGACATGGTCATGCCTGGAGTAACATGCCTGGAGACAGTTCATTGGAACATGGAGGAGAAAATCCAGGTGCTTCTTCTGTTTGCTTTATTATGAATTTTAACCCTCTTACGCCTAACCCTCTAACCAAGCTGGGACTTGCTTTTCTATGCTTTGAATTGGCTGTGAATACCCAGTACCTCCCTTCTCCAGAATTCTGGAAGGAAAAAGCAGCCTTTCAGAGGAAGAGATGGAAACCCACCTGCTGCTGTGTTTAAAACTGGGTTAAGGTAAAATGTGCTGTGGAAAAAAAACCCCACAACTTCCAGTGATTTTTCTTGAGGCCACCTGCTAGCTACTGACACTGGGTATAATGGTGAAAGTCTTAAAATAAAGTCGAATTTTCTGTCCTAGTTGGTGTCAATTCAGTCTGTGAAGGGTAGGGAGGAGATGGAACATCAGTGAAGTCAGGGAGTATTTATGTTGACTTTGTGCAATTGGTGAGAGCTTTGAGTTAAGGCAGCCAAACCCTTGGGTCCTGACTCAATTCTCTACAGACTTTCTTTACAGCTTCAGCATATGTATGGTTTTTGACCTTCTTCAGCCCCAGAGAACAAATCTGCTCTAGTGTAAGGAAAACAAGCAACCTCCTTCCAAGTAAATGCCACCAAACAAGCAACATAATAGAATTATTTATGGCTTGATCATGATTTCTAGCTGCACTCTTGCATTTGAGGATGGGATAAAATTCCCTCAAACTAGGGGAGTTCTGAAAGAGGCATTCTGTTTCCCAGCTCTGTTACAGCATTTTAATATTACAGTACACTCCCATTACTGAAACTGCTGGCTAGAGAATGATGGAAACTTCCCCACCTTAATTTTTACAAACAAGATGTCAGTAAGAGTTTAGTAATTCACAGGAAACTAGATGGAGATCTACAACCCCAAATTTCTGAGAAAAGACTATTATCTACACTGACAAAATCACAATTTTTGGGGGGTGTTTCTACAACCAGTAGATTTAGAGTCGATTGCCTCCAGAAACTGTTCATGTAGCCACCCCTACAACGGAATGCCTTGCACACGGAGGGTATTCCAACATTTCTACAGTGGTACAGTGCTCCTAATCCAGACACAGCCTAAAGCTTTCATCCCTCTGTGGACCTCCCCAGTGCCGGCATACATAGGTTGACATGCATGAGGCCTCGCGGAGGATAACTGGAAAAGGGAGAAATTTAGTGAGAAAGGCCAGCAGAAAAAATATAAACTCCAAAGATGGATTTGGAAAAGGACTAAAAGTGCAAAGATGTAAATACTCCACCTCATATAGGACTAAACTATTAAATGCCACAGGAGTAGCTTAAATTAATCCTACAGTGTCCTTCTGAGGACAGACTTTATGCGATATAATATTTACTGAATGCAACACAGAGAGTGAGAAATCCTGGAATTAATCTGATCAAGGGAAGTATTTTATGCAATTCCAAAGGAATTGAGACTCCGAAATTCTGGACTCCCATTTTGTTCATGTTTTGTAATTATTTAAATTCAAGTAAGAACAATTCTGCTCATATTGTGGCCCTATTACGATAGTATCACAAAGCTACTTTATACTGAATTAATCTGAAAGGTCCACAAGGTCTTTCAGAGTCTTCATTTTTCAGAAGCATTAAATGGCATCATTACTTTGCATCAGTTTACAGCTGCATTGTCTGTAATCACTGTTACAGATATTGTACCCAAAAGATTAAAAAAAAAAAAATGTGTCCAAGCAATTTTGACTGCATAATGCCTATAACTCCATTCTGCTCTTGCTGAACAATGCACTATTGTGAAGTGGTAGGATGCAGTCCCACAGATATGATTTAGGTATTAATTTAAATCTCTCGGGCACTCTTCAGGTTCTTTCCCAGCTAAACTATTAAATTATGCAATCAATTTCTATCTTGGAAAAGCACCTCAACCGTAAAGTGTTGTGGTGCATGAAAACCAGATCCACAAAATTACACTGTGAGAATTTACAGAAACATAATGATTTTAGCAAATCTGCCCAGCTCTGGGCGCTACAGGTGACCCCCATGGGTGTTTGTTGGTGTGAGTTTGTGCACAACTCTGGTGGCAGTTCCAAAGCCATACCCAGAACTGTGTGGGTGTTGCCACAACAGCTGTCTGAAACTTGGTCAGGGAAAGGGTTGGATATTATTTGCAAGAGGAGAACTTCACAAACACACTCAGGTAACAAGACTTTCCTAAACAACAGCCTGATCCTGTGCGATTCACCTGCCTTTAAGTTTCTGGTAAGATGGGTGACCCTTAAAATCACCAGAAACTGAGAAATTTACCTTGATGTTCATAAGAATTCCATTAATTAGACTTCATTCTAGGGTCCAGTCAGTTCTTCATAGATCCACACCCTTTGTTCTAATCTCGTACAGAAATGTCATTATTTGTCATTTACAAAATTTTGCTGTCCAAAATCATCTATCAAACTTTTGAACAAAATAAACATTAGCTCCTACACAAATCTGGATGAGGAAAAGTGAAATAAATATATCACATATAAAATAATATACACATATGTACCGAAACACACAAACATCTGAAATACATTTCAGAAGCTCAAAAAGAAAGGAATCATTATTCTGTGTTTCTGTGTAGTTATAGAAGTGAACAATGAACAGGGACTAGGCTGTAAATCGTTCCATGTGGTGTAACATTGAAAATGGATGGTATTACTTTTCTTATTATCCCTCATTTATACAAAATGCTGTGATGGGAAATACAGGTACTTGGATATTTGTGCACTGTTGTGTGGCTTAGTCCTGTCATTCCATCATTGTAACTGAGAGAATTGTACTATCTTCTCTCTGCTCTGAGTTATCACTAATACAATGAAATTAAAGCTGGTGTAAACATGATCCAGTTCTAGCATCGAGCTGACTTTGGTTACACCAAGTCTTGCATCAATTTTTACTTATATTGCAACAGACAGAACACTCTGACTGCAAGTTCTAAATGCATAATGCCACAGAGACTGACACAGTTCACTTTAAAGAGCTTCTGTTTGAAGACCCTTGGAAATCTTTACCAGTTATACCAGTGCACCAAACAGAACCATTTCCACTACTGGACATTCCCCTGTAACACCAGGAGAGCAAGGGAGGGCTTATGAATAAATGCAAAGAACACTGAGCACACATACAAATTTAGCAAGGAAAACAGGGACCAAAACAAGAAGACCAAAATATACGTATTGATACTCTCAGGCACATGGTGTGACTCTTGGGGATGGTCCTGGGGGGGCTAAGGGTTGGACTCAATGATCTTGTGAGTTCCTTCCAACTCAGCATATTCTATGATATATATATATATATCTATCTCCCCTGTAACTGAGCCCCTGCATCCTCTTGCTAAGCAGCTTAATAAAAGAAGCTATCCAACTAATTTTATTTATCAAAATACACTGAGAAACAACAGAAAAGGTTGAAAAAATGCCCTGCTACGGATCTGCAAAAATTGGCTTGACTGAGGGTAATAAAGGCTATTTTAACTAACTCACATTTTCCTATAACATAGTATATGAAGCGTGGATATTATTACTGCAGCACTGTATAGTAGGTGTGAGGCTTCTTTACAGCCTCATATAAACTGTGTCATATTTTCTCTGTTTTTTATTACTGCAGTTTAAATGCTGTTTTTATTGTGTGCAATGAGGAATACATGTGTCTATGCCTCCTGAATTTGTGTATGAAATAAAACAGTGAAATCCCTTTTTTCCCTGTAAGTTGCAGTGAATTGAGTACTTGGGAAAGATGCTGGTCAGATAACACTTTACCTCTACTTTGAAATACCATTATAAGGAATACTAGCATTCACAGTGATAAGAAATCAATTAGATGCAAATACCAGAAATGTTTCATGAGTTAGCACGCAATTCTAGGGTTCAGTACCTTTAGTCTGACCCACGAAACATAAAAGGATGGCAAGAACATGAAAGACATACAAAGACATCTGTCTACAACCATTTTGATATTGACTTTAAACATTTTTGGTTTATTATCCTGGATAATATGATCTCATTAGAAGCCTTAATAGCTTTTAAGACCTTTTCCCCTTGCTCTTAGACTATTAGGTGTGAATATGTCTGTATGGTGCTTTGTTACTTCTGCAGGTATTTCATGAAACGTAGTGTCACAAAATAAAAGGACAAAGTCAGGCTGCAGATGTTCTGTACTCCAGCAAGTCTCCAGACAGCCACTGCTTTCTAGTGCCAGGACACAGTCCCGCCTTCCAGCCACTGCCTGCTCATATTGGGCACGGAAGAAAGGTCACACAAACATATCCACACGTATTATTCCCTAAGGAAATGGACTCTCTTAATCTTTTGTTCTAAAAACATGAAAGAGTTAGTGTAAAAATAATACCTTTTCGTATCTATGTCTTACTTTGGATTATTGCAGTGTCTTTCTTGGTACGTGACCCCAGCTCCACACGAGCGAGTACACTCGGACCACTCGGACCAGGCTGACCACTGGCCATTCACAGGCTTGGGGCCGTGATCCCCGTACTTCACACACTGTCCTCTTCGACACCACTGCCGAGAGAATGCCAGAAAACAGCCCGTCAGAGTTAGCACTACTTAGCAGATGCAGCACTAAAAATCCACATTTAAAAGCTCCAGTGCTCGACCTTAACAAACGTAAGGTCACCCACAAGGACCCCGAAGTAGGACATTGCTCCATACAATGGTATAGGTAAGTAATGTCACAAAATTTTTTCAAGTTCCGAGCTGAAGATCTCTGAGGTACAAATTTTCAGAACTGTTCTCTTGGAGAGTGGTTTTTTGGCTCACTCTTCCCAAAAAGGTCCATGTTATTTTATGGTCCTGTGCTGCAGAGCCTCAAGATTTCCCATGTAATTTACAAATAGCCTGCTAGAATTTCTCCCTTTTATGATTCAATTAGGAAAGACTGCACAAAGAGAAAAAGCAAAATAGAACATTTGTCAGGAACTTGAAAATCAAAACAGTGTTCTACTGGGAGAAACATTACAGGAAAAGAAAATATTTTTGGCTAACTACAGATGAGAGTAAATTAGAAGGTTCGACTCAAATAACTCAAACAAACAAGATGAGAGGAAATACAAACAAATAAAATAGAGTAAATTAGCAAGTTTAACTCAAACAAATAAGTGCTTTCAGTGGAGATCACTACTGACAATACGCATTATGGCCTTAGTCTGTATAGCAAATACTACAGCTTAAGGAATGCTCATATTAGAGTGGAATTTGAAGCACTGATCTAACTTCTGTTATAACTGATGTATTTTCTTACTGATTTAGATCTGCCAGAGATACCTTATCCCACAGCTCCATGGGAGAGGCCTCACACCCTGCCATCAGACAGGTACCATGTGAGGACCCGTCCTGATTATGCATCACAAGGGAAGCTTTTACAGAGTAATCTGTAAATCCAC